>ML675601.1:71317527-71515291 GCA_007922155.1 Mesoclemmys tuberculata
CTCAAGTGCAAATGAGTTACCAGTTCAGTAAGTGTAGAGAAGGGATGGAATCCATCTCCTAGCTGTGTTGGATCTCCAGAACTAGCAGGAATGAACAAAACTGTAAACCCCTTTTTGTCACTAAGATCACCAAATGTTGGTTCTTAATATTTATTATTCTGTAAGCACTTGGGGACCACAATCAAAGTCAAGCCCTCATATTTGCTACTAGTCAAACATATATTAAGACACAATTCTTACCATAAAGACTTTATAATGTAATGACTGAATACACACACACATTGTGTAAGAAGGTGCCATGTTTTATAGTCACTTTTCTGAGTAGCAGTGTATTTCATGCTGGCTTTGATGCTGGAGAAATACCATGCATCTTGCATGTGTACCATTAGAAAATAACCCCTCATTTTAAAGAAGGAAAGTCAGTGGGTCAAATTCTTCTCCCAGTTGCACTGGTCTGACTCCAGAGTAACTGTTTCTAAGCATGGTTATGCACTAGTGAAACTGAAAGCAGAATTTGGCCTGTTACTTCCTGCCCTGAAAGTAACTTCAGTCAAACGTTCATGTGAAAAATTATTTCTCACCACATTAAGAAATCCATCAGCCAATATGACTCCTAGAAAGGCTACAGGATTCTCTGCAGTCACTGGATAACAAAACATTCTTCGAAGCATGTGGTAATGAAAGCCACTGCGGCTAATCAGAAACGAACCACAAAAATGTTGATCATCCTAGTTGGCTGAGAACACACTCTGCCCTAATATGTCTATCTCCTCTCATGCACAGATTAAAACAAAAATGACACATTCTCTGGCACAAATAACTTCTTGTTTGCAATTCCCTTTTTTTTTTTTTTTTTTTTTTTGCTTAAACATCTGTCACAACTCATAAACACTGAGGGCCCTTGGTCTGCATAGACCTTTATTGCCTTATGATAATGATGGGCTCTTAAACAATCTAAACAAAACATTGCAGCTTTATAAAACAGGTGAGAAAATTGGAGCTTAAAAAATAACCCTCTTTTGGCTTTATCAATACAGAAAAACTTTTATCAGGCCAAAACTACTAATGAAATGTAGATTTCCACAGCTAACATACAGATTAGTCAGCACAAACAAGATAAATGATTTAAAGGTGAATAGAGAGCTTTTAAAAACATTTTTTGCTAGTATTTGCTAAAATTGCTATGGATCCCAAGACCACGGCACTCACCTATCATCACAGTGAGGAAAATGGCATATATGTCTAGCCTTAGATTTGATTGAAATGAAAGAAGTCGTTATACTCCATCTAGCAGCTATTTAGCAGGAGCAAATAGAATAGAGGGGTAAGCATTTCTCAACTAGTGGTATTTTCATGTGTTTGATTGTTTCAACCCTGCTGTTTTATGTGAGCAAAGCGCTGTCAAAGAGCAAGATGTTCCATAATAAGGATGGGAGAAAATATGTGCCCACCCACTGGATGGGACCAGGAAACCCAAAGGTAGCATTGATTTATACTGAATTCTCTCCTCTGCCATTGGAGATACTGGAAGCTTTCCTGCACATATGAAAATAAGTGTGGCTGTTCAGCGGGAGACTGGGTACAAATAGGGAGGTGCTCCTGTGTAGACTCCCTCTGTTGCCTGCACTTGTAGAGATAGCACTCAAATTACACAGCTCGTTGCAGAATTAGCTCCTACTCTGCAGATTCCACCTTCTTCAGTGGCAGGAGATAGTACTTAGGGTTGTATGGGTAGCCAGTGGCAATATGGGCTAACAAGCCATACAGACTGGCAGAGACATTTGGTCCAGGACAGCATATAGAGGGTCGAGCATTACACATACATGCCAAGAGGTTTGTAGAGTTGAGCCAGCTCCACTGCTATTACCTTCCCCAGGTGTTAGACTGAAGTACAATTTCCACGATGCCTTCCTGGCAGACTTTACCCCTTCAGCAAATCGCCCCTCTTGGAATGGGGGAATGTTACCTGGAGTGGTATTACAGTGTGTATAAGGCGAGAAGGGGGTGCAGAGGAATGCAGAGAGACAAGATTTAAAAGATTTGAACATCCCCTGATCTCATGTATGTTGTTTCCCTTTCTATAGATCAGACCTAATTCTGCACCGCCTTGCACAGTGTGTAGTCATTGCCACCTGTGCAATGTGGGTGTAAAATGCTATGAGAACAGAATGTATTTATTCTAATGAAGGGCTTCATTGGTAAATATAGTTAAAATAGTATTCATTTGTATCCAAAATGGTAAAAGGATTGGGACCCAGCTCTCACAGCAGACATACCTGTTGGTCCTGCATGGATCAACTGCTGAGTACATGGGTGTGTGTGTGTGTGTCTCTCTCTCTCTCTCTCTCTCTCTCTCTCTCTCAACCTATTCCTCTCTCCTGCTCTTTTTCTCTCTGATTAGCTTACCTCTCAGGGGATGACTAGCCAGGTGGGTTGCCCACAGTGAAAACTTCCTGTAAAGCCATGGAACAGCTACTGAGCTTGTCTGGTAAATACCATGCCCTGTTCTGGAAGTTTCTGGGTCTTTCTAATTGGATTACTGTGCTCTGCTTCACGGCATCTGTGCAGAGACACGCTGTCCAACTAAGAACCATGTCTCCTCCCTTCTGTCTTTTCCCTCTCCCTGGAGAAAGAAATTCAAATGCTGCCGTATAAAGCAATGTGGGTTACACTTACATGTGGCCTGGAAGGGCTCCACAGACTGAAATAGTTCAACATGCAGAAATAATATCTCCTGCCAACTCTAAATAAGATGTTTCTTTTTCCTCCATAACTTAGAAGACAATGCTACTCTATCAGAGAGTCTGTCTATCCATTTGCGTCTGTTGTATTTTCAGTTATAAATGGCTTTGTTTAAAAACACGCTGAGATGAAATTTGCAATGCATGTCAGTCCACTGAGATTTTCTTCCTTCTAGTCTACAGAAACTTGGATCAGGTGTTTTTTCTTGTTGAGTAGATATAAAACTCTTCCCCAACTCTTACATGAGGAGATTCCAATTGCAGTTTCATAGGTGTGTATCAGCAGTAACTATTAAAGTGAAAGGAGCAATTTCGGGTTTTCTCTGGTGTATCTAGTAGCTGGTATTTCTTTTAAGAAAAAGACAGCAGACTTTTAAACTATGAGCTTTGCTTGTACATTTGATTCAATTCTCCCAGCACTAATTCTGCACTGCCTTACACCTTGAATAGCCATTAACACCTGTTCAAGTGGGTGTAAATAATTGGTCCATCATGGACCTGGGTGTTTTATGGACCTGGGTGGGGGAGGCATTTGTCATCCCCTGGAAGCTACAGAGCCTGGCAATTTGTATTTAGCTGTCAGCAAACTACTTTTTAAACTGAAATTCTGTTGAAGTTAAAGAGAGGGAAGGGAGCAGCACTTAGTGAAGTGAGGGTTTGTGAATTCTTGGCTGACTTAGCTGGGCAGATGGGGAGGAGATGGTGCTCTATAGAGTGAGAGCCTTGTAGAGATCCAAGGGATAGATCTTTGTATATGCTGATCCTGATCCCTGTACCGCTTTGGATACAGGCTACAGACCTCTGTTTCACCAGCGAATGAGAGGATCAATTAGCTATTAACCCAATGGCTGGAATGCTGCTAGCTATAATTTTTGCCAGATTGTTTGACAGGGCTCTGAAGTGTTTGAAAAGAACTGAGATGCTGCCATTGGATGCCATTAGATGTTTTTCTAGAAGATATGCTCTGGGAATTATTTTGGGGCAATTCTATATGACCTGGGTTATACAGGAAGTGAACCTAGATGATCGCCCTGGTCCATTCTGGCCCTGGAATCTATTAATTTCTCAAGCTCTGAACAGACATCAACTACATATTATGATCACTGTAAAGACTGAAATTATCTCTGAAAGAAGGTCACAGGGGAATGTGTTTTGATGCGTCTGCTAAAGTATAAAAAAATGATATGGTAAACCCTATATCTGAATGCTTGTAACAGAAACAAAAGGGATGAGGAACACCAGTAGATTTTCTGTCTAATAGCTTTTGTTGAAAAAGTTCATTGGAAATTGTATGTGGAATACTATGTTTATACTATCTACAATATGTTTTGTGTGCATTAAATGTTTGTTTTATTAAGTGTATGGTATTTTTCTTTGAAACTGACTGGAAACTATTAAACCTCAGCGCTGTCATTTGGACATTAAGTCCATATAATGCCTTTTGAAAACACACAGCTCTGACTTGTGCTTCAGCAAAAAGTTATGCTAACGTGCAGGAAGAAGAGAGGTTCAGTAAAGTAATACAGAGTATTGCCTGACTATCCCCTTCCCTTACGTAAAGACCACTGATATGATACCAGCCCACCCTGGTTTGGTGGGGGAGGGGAGAGGGGGCAGAAAGGAGGAACTGGCCACAGAACTAATAAGAAAATGACCCTTACTGCCAGCTCTCATCCTAGTGGAGAAAGGGAATGCCACTCAAAGAGACGGTCCAGGCTGCAGGAGTAGGTACTTGTTGCAGCTGCAGGACACAGTGAGTTTTGGGCTAGAATGGGAAAGAGGCTGGGTCCATGGCATTGCGCACACAAACTGGACAGAGCCCAAAGGGAAGGCCAGGTTCTGTTCTGTGACTTAGGGACCAGGAGTGGAAGGGCAGCGCACTCTGGCTGTCTCTCGTGGAGTTAGGGCTTAGAGAGTCTGATTTACTTAATTATTTTTGAGTTCGTTATTCTGTTCAATGGCATGTGGGTTCTATTCATGGCAGTCAGTGTTTGGACTAGATCTGCATGCTGGAGTGAGCCTTTTCAAAAGTGGTAGGAGTTTTCTGGGAACTTGGAACCTCTTTTCAAAAGAGGAACCCTTCCCCCCTCAACCTGCGTTATTTGCTATGAAAACCAGGTCAAATGTGGTTACGAGGGGCCTGATCCTGCTCTCCTTGACATCAGCACCTTGACTCAATGGGAACAGGATCAAGCTCTGAATTCTGCACAGAACAAGAAACCACTAACAAAAAATGGCTCAGCAATAACTAAGGAGCAGTCGAGAGAGATTTGCATATTATCATAAATGCCTGAAAGTCCAAGATTCTGCTTTGATCATGTTTAATTTAGCAGCTGCAATACAAAACACAGATAAAGCACTATCTATGCAGAAATAAATACCTCTGGGGCTGAGGCTTCCTTTTTTACTTTACTAGATTACCTCAAACTCAGACACCAATTATCAAGAAAGAAAAGACCATGATTATCAACTCATTCAATTATAAAACATGAGCAACTGGACAAATCCTATTGCAGTGTGCAACTTTCTGCACATTAACAAGAGCCCCTATGGGACTAGCTTTTCCTCAGATGTGGGGCCCCAATGCGAGAGAATAGCTGTTTGGTTGTACCGCCCTATGCGAATGAGGGAATAGCAATCTATGATGTGGACAGTCCACAATTGGAAGCAAAATGTCACACTGTGGGTGCTTATGGAACATCAACCAAATTAGTATCTGCCTAAATATAGTTTTGATGGACTGAATGCTTCCAAGCAGCTTAAGTGCAAGTTGTTTAAAACTTGTGTCCCACTTCATGGAACATTAGTTTCCATAATTTCTATTCAGTCCTAACAAGGTGCTAGATATTCACAATGTCTCTTCTCATAACACATTATGGTACCAAATTTGGAGATTATTAGCAACAAGATTTGGGGCCCGTTTAGCTAGGTTGTGCGCAAATACCTAGTAAGAATTAGTCCCTGCCCCAAACGGCTTACAATATATCTAAACAAGACTGACAAAAGAGATATCATCTCTATTGTTCAGAGGGAGAATGAAGCAGAGAGAGATTAAGGGACTCTGCAGCAGAGCCAGGAACTGAATCCAGATCTCCAAGCCAATTTCTTAACCAAAAGACCATTCTTCTTACATTTCTAGTGGAAATACTAGCGAATTAACGCGTTCAAAGCTTCGACTGCAGGCTAAAATTAAGCTAAAGAATGTAAGTGAGAGAGCAATTTGAAAAGACAATCAGTTACCTTCCATTATCAAATGAAATTTGTTTTGTTTTTCATTTAAAGTGCAAAAGTAAGGGCTATACACCCAGTGCTCCCCTCTGCACTGAAGTGGACTGTGGTGGCAGTGTAACAAAAAGACCTAATTTACACCCTCCAGTGTGCTGCGCAGAGAAGTTGGTGAGTCACGAAGGGAGGATGATGCAGTGCCCTGAGAAGTATTACTGCAAAGTACTTCTCCCTCTGGAGGAAATTTATCTCCCTGCCAGAGCTGTATTGAAAAAAGGAAACCGTTTCAGAAAAATATTCATTTCAAGGTAATTTTCATTCTGAAATGGGACAACTTATTTTCAATTCTTTCAAACTTTTTCAAACACTTTTCTTCTTTGAAATGTAATCTTAGTGTTTCTCTTTCCCTTCTGTTCCTTCTTTCCTTTCTGCCACTCATTCCAACAGAATGAACGTTGACAACCTCCTTGCCTCCAGACATTTCGATTTTCCTTTTGCCATTCCAAATTCTCAGACATTGAGGAAGATTTAGAAAGTTAGACTGGCAAAACAAAAAACTTTAAAAAAGGAGAAAATGAAAAAGTGAGGCAACTCCCTCCCTCCTCTCCCTGTATATCATCCTTTCTATTGCCTTTAATGGGGAAAGGGGAGAAAACAAGATCCCCAGAACTGAACTATCCTAACTACAGCTTTTGACAACTAATCAGAAAATTATGGCAGAAATTAAA
This sequence comes from Mesoclemmys tuberculata, assembly GCA_007922155.1. Taxonomy (NCBI): domain Eukaryota; kingdom Metazoa; phylum Chordata; order Testudines; family Chelidae; genus Mesoclemmys; species Mesoclemmys tuberculata. Next base: position 71,324,222 of record ML675601.1, read on the forward strand.
GCTTTTTGCTAAAGTTCCCCATTTCTGCAAAGGGGCCACTTTTCCTAAAAAACCAAAAGGTTGGAATGCAGAATTTTAACTAGTTCTATGCCACCCTTACACTGAGATGAGTCTGAGGCTCATTCTAACCTAACATGAGATTCAATTGCTCGTGATAATTTGAAAATATAATAGTCATCTTCAGAACTGACTTTAGGCCCCCTGAAGGATTAATGACAGAGAGCTAGTTGAGCGGTAAGTACCGTGTTCCCTTGCAAAGGATGTTGTAGCAGCTGTGCATCCCTGTGCCAGCTTTGGGCCATAACCCTTTCAAGAACTCCCAATGGGACAGTGACTTAAGAGCACAATATTGCCCAGTGTCTGATTTTTACCGTCCTCTTTGGTAAAAGCAAATAATGATTTGTTCTCTACGGCATAAACCTTCCATTGTAAGGAATTTAAGAAGAGCTATTCTCAAAATGATAAAATGTTTTTTATTTGTATTGATTTAGCCATGAACCTAAGCTACCTTACAGGGATCTGATAGCACTTTTTTGTTCTTTTGTTAGCCAGAAATAATAGCTCCCTCAAGCCTTTGGATAATGGATACTATTCTTGGCTGTACTGTACCATTCCACATTACCTTGCTATTGCTCTGTACAGTGCACAGATCACAAGATTTGCTTCTAATAAAAAGAAGCACCAGAGCCCAACAAGCAAGTAAACTGATGTGCAAAGAACCTCTAGATCCCAAGGCTGTAAGGCCAGAAGGGACCATCATGATCATCTGGTCTGACCTCCTGCACATTGCAGGCCATAGAAACTCCCCCATCCACTCATGTAATGGACCCATAACCTCTGGCTGAGTTACTGAAGTCCTCAAATCATGATTTAAAGACTTCAAGTTACAGGGAATCCACCATTTACACTAGTTTAAATCAGCAAGTGAGCCAGGCCCTGTGCTATAGAAGAAGATAAAAAACCTCTGGGTCTCTGCCAATTTGACCCAGAGGAAAATTCCTTACTGACCCCAAATATAGCAATCAGTTAGATCCTGCGCATGTGGGCAAGACCCAGCAGCCAGACACCTGGGAAAGAATTCTCTGCAGTATCTGAGCCCCCCGTTTAATGTCCTCTCACCGGCTTTGGGAGATATTTGCTACTAGCAGTTGCAGATCAGCTACATGCTGTTGTAGGCAGTCTCATCATACCACCTTCTCCATAAACTTATCAAGTTTAGTCTTGAAGCCAGGTAGGCTTTTTGCCCCCACTACTCTGCTTGGAAGGAATTTCACTCCTCTGATGGTTAGAAATAATTGCATTAGGAGTCATTAACTGTATCTTTGTAGAGCCACTATCTAAACAAATCTATATATGTTGTCTTCAGAAAGGCAGTAATTGTATGTACATCAACTCCAGTTTGAGTTTAGTCACATCCCCAATGACTTATACGTATCTTTTAACTTTTATTAAAGCCTACAGCCTCTTTGAAGGCCTAGATTTGCTGCTTTTACCTACTAGAAAACCACTGGGAGCACATGCTAAATAATGTATCTCTTAGGCCTTCTGTCTCAAATAGGACCAAGCAAAATGCAAAAGAACAGCAGACACTAAAGAGAGCACTTAATTGTAAAATGGCCTCTTAATGTCTTTCGAAGCACTTTCTTACTTATGATTTAACTGGTTTGTCATTTTCCCCTTCAAAAAAAATGTTATCGGTTCTATTTATTTCACAGAACCTTTACCATACCATTTAGTACCCATGTAACAGCTTGAAAGGAGGTAAGAAAAGGATTGGTTCAATGCACATCTCTGCTTTGGTTTTTCTGGATGTAACCTGGATTGTTTTCCCTTCTTCGTATGGCTGACGTAGATGTAGAGCAACAACTATAATTTTACATTCAGCTGGTTAAGCCAGATAATTGCGTCAGGAGTAGCAGAGTGTATTGCTGTGTTGCCTCCTTCATATTTGTGAATCAGGCGTTGAGTTGTTACTTATTTCATGGTCTGTTCTGGGTGACCAGTTGCACCCTGGAGGGCCTTTGTTTTTTTGTTTTGTGCAGCAAGTATCTGCCATGATTTGTGTGGATCTGGTTTCTGGTTGCCCATGAGCTCCACAGGAGATCAAAGCAAGGGACCTTCTCTGTTGTCTTTCATGAGGTATTTGTGACTTCTTATGAACTTTATTTGGCTTTCTAAGCTTCATCAGAGTTGAAGTTTCATTGGTGAAGGTTAAACGTGGGCGCAAAATTGTTTACACAACTTCAAACAGTAGTGAAGGACATTGTTAAGGTCCTGTTGGATGGGGAGACGTTTGTTTTCCACGATTGCTGGAATTCCCAAAGGGTTGCAGCATCATAACAAAAGGATGGGGTAGTGTAAAGGTTCCCTGTTGCGGGCAGGGCTGGTGGCACTCCCTCGCCATTAATCTCTGAAGGATGCCATGCTTCCCGGCACCTGCGCCTTGTGGGAAGCCCTACCAAAAAGGGGCAGTCTTCCATCCTTAGTAGGGCGAGCAAACAGTTCCAGGCCCCGTTCTGTAGGCAGGGTAGGACAAGCAAATGGGGAAGTAGTCTCCAGCCCATGTTAGGGCAAGCAAGTAGTTCAAGGCCCTGGCCCTTAGGCAGTGTGGTGCAGACGGAAAGGAAGCAGTCTGTAGCCTTCAGAAGGGCAAGGAGATAGTCCAAAGCCCAGCCTCAGGCAGGGTGGGCAGGCATCAGGGAAGCAATCTAAGCCTCAGAAGGATGAATAAGCAGTCCCAAAGCCCTGACCCTTAGGCAAGGCAGGGCAGGCAGTGGGGAACAGACTCTGGCCTTTAGCAGATGATCACCCCTAGGTCGGGGTAGGAAGAGGGGAGAGGGACACAGGCCCACCTGACTCCACTACATCCCAGTCCAGGGCTCTGGCAGTGATGGGTTGTCCCGACACTGGGTCAGCGGGGCTCCAGCTGAAACTCACTGACTTGGTGCAAGTACAAGCTCAGCTGGACTATAGTCGGCTGCCCCGGGCTACTTCCTCCCACCCTCTCCCTAAAGTACCTGGTCCCTTGAGTTGATCCCCATTTCCTTGGGGTACTCTGCCTGAGGGAAGTTCCAGAATCCCTTGACCTCGTCGCTGAACGGCAGGTCCAGGAATTCTTCAGAGTTGTCCGCTGAGGGCAGCTTCTCTAGGTCCCAGGGCCTTGGGGTCTCTTCTAGCTTGAAGGGGGTTGGCAGCTTGGGTAGCTCCCCCAGGTCGCAAGATCCAGGGGTCTCCTCCAGTTCACCAGGCTTACACAGTTCCTCTAGGCCCGCAGGGCCACAGGCAGTGGGCAGCTGTGGCATCCTCTCTTCCGGGTAACGGTCAGGTGCAGGCCCAGACCCTGGCACCAAGGGAGAGATGTCCTTCTCCCTCAGCCACCTTCCCCTTACCAAGTGCGAGGGCCTGCCTTATGATTCCTGCCATTCCTACCAGCCTCCGGTCAGGTTGTGCAGTACTCCCAATCTCTGCACCCCAGAGGCGGTTTGGCGCTGTCTTGCTATCAATCTCCGAGGGAAGCCACACCTCCCGGCTACCGGGAGCAATGATCAACAGCACTGGCAGCCAAGATGTTGGGGTTCACGTGAGGGTTCCAGTGATGCACCACATTGCAGTGTTCAGTTGGATATCTGCCAGTAGAGTGATGCTACTTCTGGTCCATACTGGTGCCCAGTAACCAGCTACAGAGCACACAAGAGCCATCTCTGATGTCCATAACACTAATGGTGATGCTCTCTAGATTGTGCTTGCCAATTTCTGGACCTGGTTGACCCTGTCTTCAACTTGGTGGCTACCTTCTTCAGATGGTCATGGAAGGTGAGCGTACGATCCAAGTTCACTGTGAAATAGGTTGCAGGGGTGTCATGTCACACAGCGTTGCCTCAGAAGGTCACTCTCGGGGTTCACTGAGCATTCCTCTAGTCAAGAAGGAATGCAGTGACCGTTGTTTTGTGGGTTGAGTCTCCATTTCTGGAAATATTCCTTCATGGCGTTTGGGCTCCCATTCAAGGTGGACTGTGTCGCTGAAGATGGTTGCTTGCGTTGCCAGGCCAAGGTCATCTGCATATACAAATTTGTGTGACTTTTTTGGTGGCATGTCACCCATAGACATTGAAGAGCATCAGCATGAGCACTGAGCCTTGTGGCAGTCCTTTGCTGAGGGACCAGGGCAAACTGACTTCGTTGCGCAAGTGGACACATAGCTGCCTATTGCTCAGCATCATCCAGCGCAGGTGTAGTGTTTTGAGGCAGGAGATGATCCTTGCAAACTTCAGCAGCAGGCCTTTAATCCCTAATCCCTCTTGTCCCTAATCCACCGAGGCATTCTGCACATGAATCCTTCCCATCTGGCTTGGTGAGTGGGTCAGCTGCTTCGCTCCCAACCCTTCCTTCAGTTCCCACTGAGGCCTTTGCATGGATCAAGAGGTCTCCATAGGGGAAGGAGTGGAGACTGGGTGGGCCAGTGGGAAGATCTGGGGAGTACAGCCCCCCAGAGGGGACACTTGAGTCCCACAGAAGTTAAGCACCAAAGTCCTACGCTGTATTATTTTTGCTACAGAGCATCCAGCCTCAATCCTCCCTGGGTCTCAATAGCCACCCTGCGCAGGCAAGTACCAATAACATGGCTGCACTGAAGCCATGCTGCCAAGGAGGCAGAGAGTCCTTGATCCACTTCCCCAACACTGATTGGAGAACAAGGAGGGGGGATAAACCCTAAAACAAGAGAGTGAAAATGAAGAACAACTAGAAAGAAAGAATAACAAACTGAGGGAATGGGAGAAAAATAAGGACAGGAGACAGAAAGTGGACAGAAAGACGATGGTAACTATAGTACAGGAGGCAGCTCCATTAGAAGAAGACTGGGAATCATTGGAATAGGGACATGTGGAAGTTCTGTTACTATGCCCAGGTGATTTTACTACACAGACGGAACATTTTGTCTCATTCATTTGTACTGTAAGTCAGGGCATCGAACAGAAAATGAAAATCTGAGTCCCCTGGAATCCCAGAGTCTTAGGTCCAGACCCTGCATTCCATTCACCTTCCACTGAAAATAGCAGAGATGGCATGCCGAAGGGGAGCTGACTACGTAGTCTATCAAGACTCCCTAATTCTCTGTTCAAACCCTAGCCCCAGCATAATCATCAGCTACAGCCACCTAGGGGCTGTTGTAAATTGAAGCAGCTGGCAATGGTCTCTAAGAAGCATTATGCTCTAGGCACACCTACCCATCTGTCCTGGCCACTAACACATACCCCTGTGCTAAGGGCTGTTGGGAAGAAGGCATAGGAGCCATTTTAGCCAGCTCTGTGTCCATGGAGCACTCCTCACACGAGTGTATTCCCATGTCCCCAGCTCCCTCTTGCATCCCCTTGCGTAAAGCAGGCCTTGACATCTGTTACAGGGCTAATACCAAGGTTTGTATAGATGAAAGGGTGTTTTGACCCTATCTTAAGTTTTCTCTATATTTTGCTAAGGTCCATTTTGATATTTTACGAGGTACAATGACCTGAGGGTAGCCTTTGGGACCGTTCAATTAAGAAAACACACAGGCTCAGTGAACATTACTGACATGACAACAAAAAAAAATGAGTGCACCGCCATTATTCTAAATCTGGCCCACAGCCTTTACGAGTATGTCTATAGAGCCTGCGTCAGCAATCCTCTCAGCGCAGGCCCACAGACTAGGTGCATGTGCACTACCACAGTAAAAAGAACTGTGTAAATGTTGCCACTTGGTCTGGAGTTCAGGCTCTGAAATCTAGGGAAGGGGGTCGGCTTTAGAGACTAAGACATAGCTTCCAAGTACTGTCTACACAGCTATTTTTTTAGCATGGTAGCACAAGCCAGTCTGTCAACCAAGACTGGGAGGGCTCAGTGATGTGGGCTGTGAATACATACCTTACAGGGCTGTAGCATGGTTACATGGCTATAATACAGTTTGGTCCTCCATGGTCAGTAACATCAAACATGGCTTAAGGTACCACCATATTGAAACACATTGCCCTGACTGGGAATCTGCTGCAGCACAGACCATTCCTACCCACGCTTTTTATGCACCATACACAAAACTAGATGGTCTGTAAAAAGGCAGTTGCAGAAGACCAGATCTTCTCTCAGTGTTGACCTCCTTATAAAATGTAATTGAATATTGCATCATATCTATTGTGTAAACATCACAGCACTATTTGAAAACAAACCCCAGATGGGCTTGGCAGTTCACTGTCCTTTTCAGTCTGTTTAATAGGCACTTTGCCCATCCTTCTCAATGCTCGTTGGGAATGGATTATGTAGTAAAAGTTAGGTTGTTAAATGGACTCCTCTCTGCTCAGCTGCTGCCAGATAACAAGCCATTCAGTGGCTGGAGCGAGGGAGCAGCAAATAAAAATTCATTTCTCAACGAACTGCTGCCAGAAAAAGGACAGAGAGAAAACATGACCCAACAGTCACCTTGGCCTTTTGCCTTCGATACCCTGGAACAGCCTCCAGGCCTGCTTCCTCCCTAGTGCAACTTTTTAAATTTCAACATAATTACGCGAGGGAAGAGTTTCACCCTCTCCCACTCTAGGTGATTACATTACTATTTTCTAAATGCACTCTTTGGTTTACTGTCATAAAATTAATTGAATAAATACATCCAGAGTTCCTTTAGTTTGCTCATGTGATGCATAATTTTTATTGAGTTGTGCACTTTCAAGACAAAAGCGTTACATGGTTTCCCCTAGTGACTAAAGCTTTGTGGGCATGTCAATGGCTATTCACTATTTGGCTTGATTATTCCTGTATCACGTAATTAACTCCTCAGCAGAGAAGAGGTGGGAAAGTATAGGGCTGTGGGGAAGCTGGTTTCAGTTCACCTTCTCTTTGTTTCTACCTCACTCTTTCTTGAATTTGTGGAGTAACTGAAAAGGCTGTTATCAGCTATCATTACACCAGGCACCTATCTCCCTGGCAACAGCTATCAGCCTGTGCCAGGTTATAGCTGTGTGAAAGTTCCTCTAGACCTGTTAACATGTAGAGGCATCAAATTATTACTATCTGCAGGCATACCTTTTCATGTAATGCCAGGAAAAGGCATGAGTTTTGTCAGTAACACTTGAAGCATGATGAATCCTAGTTGAGACCAGTATTACTCCTAAGTTTAAAAAAAAAAGCATTACATAGAAAGAGAAAAAAATATTCCTCCAAAAGCTGTATTATACATAGGGCCTATATCTGCCCACATGGAAGCCTATGGGAACAGGATCATAGAATCAGTAATCATAGGTATGTACTGTCAGAATGAGTTTAATAACAATATTATAGTACTTTTTCCCTCTACAGTATGTTTTCCCATTGTCTGCTGGTCTCATACTGAATTCTGTGGATTACAAGTATGTAAGAAGTACTGTACACCTTTTAAAGCCGTTTGGTAGGCAGTGTCTCAGAGCTCTGTCGTTCACATACTGGACTGATTAGACATGAGGGGTAAATTCATGGTTAGGATATTTTTAATATATCATGGAGAAGTTTATGAAGTTATCTGCAAAAAACCCCACATACCTGTATTTTGAGCAAAGTTTTCTTTTCATTCATACTGATATAAATACAGAGTAATTCCATTGAAGTCAATGAAGTTATTCTGTATTTACACTACCGTAGCTGAAGAGAATTTAGCCCATAATATTACAGCAAATGATTATGAGCATGGTATAAATACATATATTACATCTCAAAAAACTATGTTAAAGAACATTAAGGTTGCAAAGTCAAGCTCTCCAAAGTTAGGAAATGCCAGTATTAAAGTTGCCCAAGCAACATGGATAATTGGTAGAACAGGTCAGGGGAGACTAAGCTTCTTCCCATCCCTGTTTCGCCCATCCCTCACCCTGCTTGCTATGTTGCTCCTTTTACTCCCTGGGGTTCAGGACTGCTCTTGGCACCGGCTGGCTGGTGAGAGTGGGGCAGAAGGGGTGGAGTGGGACCTTGGGCAAAAGAGGTAGGGTAAGAGGCTAGCGTTCACGACGGGAGGTGCACACTTCACCCATGCCATGCAACCTTAATTAATTCCCCTTGTTTATATGCATTACAATACCACCATTAGTTACATGATTTCATACTTTTAGTTTCCACGGGAACTCTGATTTATTGAGCTGTCTGTAGTTCACTTAAAGTGTTTTATAGACAACAGCCTCATTCACTACACAACCTTCATTCATTCCCAGAGCTTGGTCCATTCTGTGCTCTGGAATGAGGAATCTGTAGGGGAGATGGGATAGTGGAAGAAGACCAGAGTGGGGCCATCAATCTGAAAAAAACAAGCTGCAAAATGAGATGAAAGAGGCTTTGAAAATAGAATTGTTGTGCAGATGAGCTGCAAGTCTTTTCAGCTAGTAGTAAAGTCAACAGCTTAATCCTTGAAAACACGATGCCTTCTGTCAAAGCGCTAACATATTTTATAAAATACATTCAATTTTTCCTTTTACATTCAAAACTTTTTTCACAAATTCAGTATATATTTCCAAATACCTTATATCTTTTGGGGTTTTCCTCTCCCCAGTTTTCAATGTCAGTGAACAATGTGTTTTCTCAAAGGCCAGCCAAAGAGAAACTATCATAAGAGGGGCACATGAGAAAGCACTACCCCAGACTCAGACCAGCCAGAAAGCTTTAAACAGACTCCATATCCTAGTTTAATTCTACAATTACCATTTGACTTTATTACGTTTTCTAAAGTGCACTGTTTGTTGTTGTGAATAATTTTTTTTAAACCTCTTTGTGATGGCCCAACTTACTGTGTTCAAGTAAGCCCGGAGTATAGTCATCAAGACATTTCAGACCAAATCCTGGTGCTCTTAATCATGTTGAAGAGTCTCACTGATTTCGATGGAACCATTTGAGGAGTAAGGTATCATTAAATATGAGTAAGAGTCAGAGTCTAGTCTTCATTCTTCCTCAAAGGCTATTTTTGTTATGGTACTTTTGAATGGAATAGAATCATAGAATATTAGAGTTGGAAGTGACCTCAGGAGGTCATCTAGTCCAACCCCCTGCTCTAAACAGGACTAACCTCAGCTAAATCATCCCAGCCAGGGCTTTGTCAAGCTGCAGCTTAAAAACCTCTAAAGATGGAGATTCCACCACCTCCCTAGGTAACCCATTCCAGTGTTTCACCACCCTCTTAGTGAAAAACGTTTTCCTAATATCCAACCTAGACCTCCCCCACTGCAACTTGAGACCATTGCTCCTTGTTCTATCATCTACTACCACTGAGAACATCTTACCTCCATCCTCCTGCAACCCCTCTTTCAAGTAGTTAAAGGCAGCTATCAAATCCTCCCTCATTCTTCTCTTCTGCAGACTAAATAAGCCTAGTTACCTCAGCCTCTTCTCATAAGTCTTGTGCTCCAGCCCCCTAATCATTTTGGTTGCCCTCCACTGGACTCTCTCCAATTTGTCCACATCCTTTTTGTAGTGGGGGACCCAAAACTGGACATAATACTCCAGATGCAGCCTCACCCTAGTGTAGCAGTGCATGGGACTCTTCCATCCTAAGTGCAGGATTCTGCACTTGTCCTTGTTGAATCTCATATGATATTTTTGGTCCAATCCTCCAATTTGTCTAGGTCACTCTGTGTCCTACCCCTATCCTCCTACCCCTTCCCCCAGCTTAGTGTCATCTGCAAACTTGCTTAGGGTGCAATCCACCCCACCCTCCAGATCATTAATGAAGATGTTGAACAAAACCAGCCCCAGGACTGAACCCTGGGGCAGTCTGCTTGTGACCGGCTGCCAACTAGACATTGAGCCATTAATCACTACTCATTGAGCCAAACGATCTAGCCAGCTCTCTATCCATTTTATAGTCCATCCAACCCATACTACTTTAACTTGCTGATAAGAATACTGTGGGAGACTGAATCAAAAGCTTTGCTAAAGTCAAGGTATATCACATCCACCACTTTCCCCTCATCCACAGAGCCAGTCATCTCTTTATAGAAGGCAATCAGGTTGGTCAGGCATGACTTGCCTTTGGTGAATCCATGTTGACTGTTTCTGATCATCTTCCTCTCTTCTAAGTGCCTTAAAAAGGATTCCTTGAGGATCTGCTCCATGATTTTTCCAGGGATTGAGGTGCGGCTGACTGGTCTGTAGTTCCCTGGATCCCCTTTCTTCCCCTTCTTGCAGATGGGCACTATATTTACCTTTTTCCAATCATCAGGGACCTCCCCCAGTTGCCATGAGCTTTCAAAGATAAATAGCCAGTGGTTCTGAAATCACATCAGCCAACTCCCTCAGCACCGTCAGATGCATTACATCTAGCCCCATGGACTTGTGTGTGTCCAATCTTTCTAAATAGTCCTGAACTTGTTCCTTCAGCACTGAAGAATGTTCACCTCCTCCCCATCCTGTGCCACCCAATGGAAATGGAAGTCAAGTTGATGTGGCTGAGCTCCATATGGTGCAGAAGAGATTTTTCTCCAGGCTCTTTGGTTATCCTTTTGTTAGGTGTTTACACAACATGGAATACATGGAGTTGAACTGACTTCACACAGAATTTCATCCTTCATATCTGCCTTGGTAAAATATTGACCCTGTTTTTTAGTGCTAGAATAATATCAAAGATCGGATAATTATTTTAGAAATCTACAGCAGTATAGACCTTTGACTTGTTACCCGACAACAACATATAAAGAGACATCAGACAGTTGTCGCCACTGTGAACTTGATGATCTTCTAATTATCCCCTGGTGCAGATGTCAGCAAGCTATTAATACAAGATTTATTAAGACTGGTGACAGCAGCAGTAAATGGAAGGTCAAAAATGGATACTTCAAACAGATCTTTCCAAATGCCTATAGAAGTCACGTTAATTTGTCAGTCTTGTCTCCCATTCAGAATATATGTGGAAATGAATAACTTTTTAATGGTCTTCAGCAAAATTAATTTCACTAGATGATAATGGAATGTGCTCACTCTTGTTCTACTTATCTTGTCTTCAAGATGTAGAACAGAGGAAAAAATAAGAGTTGGATTCATGATACAGAAAGTAAGCTTTTTTCTGTTTCCACAAATTTTAATGAAAAAAGTTACAATGAATCAAATATGTTCTGCTTTTGAATGTTAATGAATAACTTCCTGACAATACTACTGTGCTGGAAAATGTTCCAGGTGTCACTACCTCTGTCTGCCTTGGGTCAAATTCAGAGGTGATGTTTAAAATGCAGTACCAGAAATTTAGATCTTTGTATAATCAAATTTCCTGAACCCTAATTATATGTACTCTAACAAAGTGTAGAGAAAAGAAAGTTTTATGTAACTTTCATACCAGGGAGCTGGACGATGTAAATAAAAATAGAGTGGGAGCTATCTGAACATACGTCTTCATATACCCCTTTTCATCTTCCTGGGTGCCTTCACGTTTCTGGCACATTGTATCATCATCATCTTTTTTAGCATGGCGGTATAAGTATTATGGTAGCATCTAAATTTCCCAAGAGATTGTGCTAGGCAATGTACAGACACTCACTAGGAAACTATTTCTGCTGTAAACAGCTTATAGTCTAATCAGAGTAGGAGGGAAAATAGAGGCACAGAGACTTGCCCAAAGTTACCCAGCATATCCATGGCAGAACCAGGAATAGAAACTGAGTTCCAGTCCAGTGCCCTATTCACTGGATCATGCAGTCTCTCTTCTTTGTATGATAAAGTGCTGTGAACACTTAGAGCTTGTCTACACTTAAAACACTACAGTGGCACAGCTGTGTCACTGCAACTGTGCCCCTGTAGAGCTTCAGTGTAGACCCTGCTTATGCTGGCAGGAGGGATTTTCTCATCGGCATAGGGATGGGAAAAGAGGACGTAGGGAGAAGTGATAGCTAAGTCAACAGAAGAATTCTTCCGTCAACCTAATGCTGCTTACACAGGGACTTAGATCAGCTTAACTATGCTGCTCAGGGGTGTGGATCTTCCACATCCCTGAACAACGTAGTGATGTGGACCTAATTCTCTAGTGTAGACCAGGCCTCAGGTTTTAGCAAGGGCTGGAAAATTAGAACCTGTAATTCTGCACCAACACAATTCCAGTGGTGGAAATGACCATGGAGGCTGTAGTGTTGACAGAACTCAGCCATTTTTACCAGAGTGGTGTCATAACCCTAAGAAGTAGAGACTAAGGCCTTGTCTTCACTGCTAAAAAGTTGTTTTTGTTATGTCTCAGTAACTAACACACGTGAGCTGTCCCAAGGTAAAAACACAACGAAGATAAAGAATTCTAATTTTACCACAAGATCAGCACTATACTCCTGCCAGAGGGGACCTCACCTAGTTTACCTCCGGGTAAAACTATTGTGTTTTTCAGGGATAGCTCGCAAGCACTAATTTACCCCGTGGTTAAAAAAATGCACTCTTTTAGCAGTGAAGACAAGACTATAAATCAGAATTTCTCAAATGCAGCCTCCAGGGGATTTTCTGCGGCCACCAGAGCCTTGGAAATGGGGGAGGGCAAAGCCGTGGCCCTTCCCTGCAGCGCTGAGCTGTTGCTCCTAGGTACCATGCCTTGGTGTCTGTGGGTGCTGCCAGCAGGGGATCGGTGCCCTGCACCACACAGCCTCCTGAGGGCTGCGAGCAGTGCTTCTGCAGACACCTGGGGACTGTGTGCTTGGCAGGGGAGAAATCTTCAACTGTGCCTGCGGCTGTTGAGTTCTTGACCCACCTTCCTGGGGGCATAAGGGTTTCAGGGGTGGGCTTCAACCCCACCCAGCTTCCGTTGCCAGGCTCCAGGGGCAGGCTCCGGGCTTAATCCCCCTCCCCAGCTACAGCCACAAGACTCTGGCAATGGGCTGCAGCCAGCCCCCTGATCTCCAGTAGCGGGCTTCAGGCTTCAGCCCCCGCACCTGGTGTCTTCTCTTGGCTTCAGCCTGGGCAGTGGCACTTCATCAGAGCTGGCGTGACTGGGTTCCATGGTCAAGAGGCAAGAAGTGACTGCGGAAGAGAGCTCAGGACAATGAGGGAGAAGCAGTGGGGCCCAGGGGCGATGGGGGGACCTGTGGGAGGCAGCAGGGGCCAGGGGGGGATTAATGGGTGAGTATTTTAGGAAAATTTTTCAGAGCAGCCCCCAGCAAGAGTTGGTGGCTGCACTCTGAGGCCACCAAAAAAATTGTTGTGAGAACCCCTGCTATAAGTGATGTTTTGCTGTGTAACTGATATCAGAATGTAAGTGGCAGACAAGGGCAATAGGTGAAGTGTTAATCCCTTGGCTTAATAGTTTCTGCCCCAAAAACTGTTATATCTGAGTTGTACTTTACTATCAACACAACACAACTCCATGGGAATAAAGTGGAAAAAACCTTCTCAGCCCTTGTCTAATGGCAGTTTTTTTACTGGTGTAACTATTTTGGCAAATAGTGTGGGGGGTTTTTTGTTTGTTTGTTTTAAACCAAAATTGTGCAAACCCTTTCGTGCCTTACTGTTGAAGATTCTTCCTCTTCCCTTATGGGTAGAAGTTGTACCCGTATGTCACCATATATCAGTATAACTGTGTCCACACTAGGGAAAATGTGCCACTTTAATTATACCAGCATACAGTGGTACAACTTTTGTGTGAAGATAAATCATCAGGCCAAGTCTACACTTGGAAGGCTTTCCTGGTATTGATATACTGGTATACTATGCCTACAAAACACGCCTAGGGTATGTCTACACTTGAAAGCTACAATGGCAAGCTGCAGCTCTGTTGCTGTAGTATAGAAACATATTACAACAATGGAAGGGATACATCCATCACTGCAGTAAATCCACGTCCCTGAGAGGTAGTAGCTAGGTCAACAGAAGAATCCTTCCATCAACCTAATAGTGTCTACACCAGGGCATAGGTCAGCTTAGTTACATTGCACAGGGCATGACATTTTTCACAGGCCTGAACAAAGTAGTTAAGCCAACCTAGCTTTGTAGTGTAGACCAGCCCATAGAATGGACACAGCTTAGATTGCCAATAAACTATAGTAAAGACCCAAGCTGGAACCAACTTCTGTTGGTGAGAGAGAAGCTTTCAAGTCACACAGAGCTCTTCTTCTCTCACCAGCAGAAGTTAGTCCAGTAAAAGATATTATCTTCCCCACCTTCTCTCTAAAATACTAGGATGGACACGGTTAAAACTACATTGCAGACAATATGATGTATTGCCACTACTCTAACTGTGTAAACTAGGGGCTTTTGCTGGCACACCTATGTCAATCAGGGTGGGGTTGTCATACCCCTGACTGATGTAGCCAGGCCAGCAGAAGTCTGTAGTGTACACTGGGCCTTGGTAGCAGGATTAGTGTGGGACTGCAACTGCTGCCAACCCAATGGGTGAAGAAAAGAAAGGGTATGAATGTAAATACTGTTTTCAGCAATGAAGCTAGCTGACAAACTGAATCATGTTCAGTATCGTGTCAGCATGATGGAAAGGCTCTGGCCCAGCGTAGTTTAATGACGACATGATGGTGAACTACGCTGACCAGCATGTCAGCTAAACTGATTGTTAAAAATCAGCCCAGCTGTGTTTCCTAGGGAACACAAAGGGGCTAGTAGCCCTGGGGTGCGAATGAAAGGGGGGCTGAAAACTCCAGGAGGCCTCACTCACCTCACACTGCTGCCAATGCACACGGAGCCTCCTGTTTGCACGTATCGTTGTTGAGTATCAAGTGATCACACGCTCAGAGGTCTGTGGCACCCCAGCCAAAGTACAAGAATAAGCAGTGATGGAAGGCAGTCTGAAAACAGATGCTGGAAGCAGCTGAATTTTCTGGTACACACGCAATGACAAATGTGGAGCTTCAGCCCAAGGAGCATGAACACACTGGTGTTCTTTAAGCCCAAGAGGCGATCTCAGCACCCAGGGGAGAAAACAGCTTATGGCAACGGTATGAAACAGACTTCTTGTCCCTTTACATTTTCAATCAATTTTTTGTGATTTATTTAAGGAACAATGTAACTGAAATATGCACCAGACCCTTCTGAGTGAAGCAGACATGAGTCTTCACACTGCAAGGATGGAACATGACTCCCCTGATCTGATCATGGAAGGGACCTTCATATACCTAGATCTCCCCCTTCTGAATGGGAGGGGCTAAACTATGGCATAGCTCCACCCAGGGCTTAAATTCTCATAGAGTATTTCCCGTTCTCTTTGGGAGGCAATGGGGTTCACGACTTCAACCCCTCGAGTGGGAGGATCCTGGGGGCTTGGGGCTTCAGTCCAATGGGATGGGGTGCTGGGGTTTTAGCCTTGCAGGGGTATGTGTGACAGAGCCTGATCTGTGGAGAGGGGGGTCTCAAAGCTTTAGCCCTGTGGAGCTAAAATATTTACCGGGAGCTCCACTCCAGACAGCTCTGGCTGAATTTAAGCCCTAGCTCCACATCTGTACCTTGATGTTGCTTCTCCAAGCATATGGGTCCTTGCATTGGTGGGGAGGAAACTGGTTGAGTCAGGGAGGGAGTGGTTAGGCTGAGGGTGGGGTCAGGTAGAAGAACATTGCTCTCTTATGGCTACCTGGAGAATCCCTGGGAAAAAATACAACCCTGTATTAACTTTCCCACTTGGTGGCCCTGGGGACACTGATAGCTGGGGTCAGCCTCAGGTGGTGCTGCTGTAACAGAGGTAAGCTGCTAGGGAGTCAGGAATTGGGGAGTGGGTGGTTAGCTTCAGGAGCCAGATTCAATGTGGAGGGTAACTGGGAGCCCTGTAACCTTTTCCATGGGGGCAGGTGGGGACAGGCAGACAGAATTGGAGTAACTCCACAGGGGGATCCTCATGAAAATTTTCTCCCCAAGAGCCCCCACCCACATATTTTCATGTGCATGGGGGTGACTTGACCCTTGGTATTTATTTGGCATCATATTAGTTCTGTTCCTAAAGTACAACAGAAAGCTAACAGGACTTCTATACTCTATTTATAAACCTAGAATGATGATACCAAACTAACAGTAGATGGGGGTCTGATGTTGTTTGTAATGGCAGTAACCATACTGAGCATCAATGCTGCATTAGTGCTTTTCAAATTAACATTTACTAATTAATCTAATTACCGTAATTACAGAACCAAAATGGAAGTTATAGCAAAAGTTAAAACTAGCCAGTCACACAGCATGTGAGACCTCATTCCAGTGCTTAGCTTAGGAGCCCTAGGCTCCAGTTACGTACACAACATGTTGTTGTGTTTTTTAGTCAAACTATACGTATAATGGTATTGTGCCATTGTAAAAATCCTGTCCTCCTTGAGTCCTATTCATAATATTCTAGGTGGCAGATACTAAAAAATAAAATAATAATGAATACATTGCAATGCTTAGTACTATTCACTGCAAACAGTTCGTCACCCATTTAGTCCTTTTTTCTGCTTTCAAAAGGTTCATGATCAGATTACTGTTTTTTTACTAAATAGCTCATTATTTATTTTTAGTTTTAATGAACTAAACTTTGCATTTAGTTTTAATCTCAGAGCAATGGATTTTGTGAATAGTTGAAGTTTGGAGTTTGTAAATAGTTCATAGCGAGTTTTCAGCCAAGTCTTTGATACTTGGAATTTGCTATAAAGCACATGCAAAGAACCAGCAATTAAGATTTGGGTGGCCTTAAGTGCTACACAAGCCCCAGTCTGGCTTTCTGCACATGAGTGAATTTCACCCTTAGACCTCTGTGATTGGTTATCAGAGTAATATTGTCGTATTCTGATCCCTGACTGGGTGACCTAATGACTGCACACTACTGTTTCCACCCATTAAAAAAAAATCTATTTGGCAAGATAGGGACTTAAGTTCTTGATTAAATTAAATCTTGGCTACGGGCCTGAAATTCACTTTTCACAAAGGTTCATACGAACAAAACTTGATTCGTACAAACGTTGTGAAAAGCTAACAAAATGCTTCTGAACTGGCTGTATCTAACTGCGACTTGAAATTAATTAAATAGGTTATGAACCCTTTTCCCCACTCCCATTTATACTACTGATCTTCTCAGGTGTCTGCCGTTAGAAGGGGCAGTGAATAACTCTGACCTACATGCTAATCCTTGCACCATGCACAACCTCTGTTCATGCTGTATAATAATGAATTCCTCATGTTTAAATTAGTCTAAATTGGAACTTGGCCAGGTTCAAGTGAGAGAAGAAAGATGAATATCTAAAGAGTGACTTAGTATTGGGGTGTATTGAAAACTGCTAAAATGATAAGCTATCACTTTAATTTGCAAAGTGTTTCCTGGCCCTGCTTAAAGACTAGGGTTCTATAGGGTTGTGTGGGATCAGAGAAAGTCTGCTGAGAAGCAGCCTAGAGTAAGGTGGGGTGAGCTGTGTCTCTCTGTTTTAGGAAGCAGCCTACTTTGTCTCTGGTTTTTTTGCTTCTTGTTGTGGTGGTGTTTTGATTTTGAAGAAATAAAGTTGTGTTATACTGCACCCCTCCAGTAGGCATATTTGATGTTTTAATCTAACATCCGTAAGTTTACTGTGAACATAACAAATAGGATATCAGAAGGATATTATTTATAAAGGGCAACGTTTTGAAAGGGTAAAATAGTCCAAACGGGGCCCATGAAACACTTTCACTGCTCACAGTGCTAGCCAAACTGCCCCACCTGCGCTTTGTCAAACTTCCTAAGGTACACAGCCATTGAGCTATGAGTCCTTGGGTTCTGGGGGTTAAGCACTTCCAAACTTCAATTGGCGTACTATGCAATGTAGCACTGGGAGAGACATACTCCCTACTCTGGGATTTTGATCAGCCCGTATTGCAACATACAAGTAGGATACACTTAGTTTTCAGTGATCTGCATCAGTCCTGACATCAAGCTATGCGCGTGTCTCTTGAAATGCCTGACTCTCTTGCTATGTTCTCTCTCGGGCTCCTGTGCTCTTGTCTCTGACCATCTTTACACCACCATTTTGCAAAGACTTCCTCTGCTTGACATCCACCCTCAGCAGCCTATCCGTGTAGAACTTGTGGGAGTGCTGGTGTTGACCAGCTGATACCAATTGTCACTATGTGTGTCTAGTCCTTCTAAAGTCAATCTAAGTATTACATAATATTTTGTCCAGGACTTATCCTTGGTCAGAAAATGACAGCTTGCAGAATTAAAAGGGTAAAATTCCCTTTATTGTGTGGATCAACTAATGTGTCCATATCCAAATGGAAGTATAATTAAAAGCCTAAACCAACACTGGTCAGCTCATTGTTAGCATTAAAGTACCCCTATGCTGCATTGCAAGCAGTAATTCATTTGACTCAATGGCCAATTAGAGTCTTTGAGGGTCAAGCCTAATATGTGAAAATGTGAGTTTGTAAATCAAAGATGAGCGGAGACCTATTTAATTGTACCGGGCTTTCTAGCTTTGCAACAGTGATGTGGTGGAGTTGCTGTTTACTAGGCGCTCTGTGGTGGCCAGATGTTGCTTTGCAGGCACCTTGCCCTTGTTAGCCCCCTCTTGCTGGTCCCTCAAAAATCTGAACCAAATTATAAGTACTGCATAGGGCAAGCTTGGTAAATGTCCTTGAGGACCACAGTCTCTCAAAATAACTTGCTGATCAAGGGCAAGGGGTGTCTGTTCCTAATGGTGATTCTATTTAAGGCATGATAGTTGATGCAAAGACGTAGAAAGCCATCTTTCTTCCTGATGAATAGGATCAGGACATCAGCCAGAAAGGTCAACGGATAAATGAAATTTTTTGCAAGATTGTCTTGGAGGTATTCCCATAGAACCTTGTGCTCTGATTCTGATAGGATGTGGATTCACACAAATGGGATCTTGGGTTGTCGACGAGATCTTGCTTTTTTGCGCGGACCACTTGGACTGAGATCGCTGGGCTTAGCTATTCCAGAGATGTGGTTTGGAAAGGCACTGGTTAGGATTACCTTAGTCGTTATCACAATCACGGACATCAGAGGTGTTTGAAGGACTAGATCAGTGTTGGCTAACACATTCTGGGCACAATGCACAAGAGATCTCTCTGCGTCGCCTTCTTGGGTTTCCGTACTCAGTGCCACAAGGTACAACTGGTGACAGTATCTTGAATTGAAATTTATCATTTGCACATTCACCCTCCATTCCCTAAATATGTGGACTGTGCATTATAATCCATGTAATACCTAGCAACATGACAGAGCCAAACTGAAGGATTTTATGGTGATCTAGAATTACAGCTTTAAGAGGGACAGTCTCATGGGTAACTGGGCCTGAAGAAAGCAGGGTGCAATCAATGGACTCAACATAATCAGGAGTAGGTTTAAATTGAATTGGGACCCTAAGGGTGTTAGTGAACGTTATGTCCATGAAATTATGAGAAGCTCCAGAATCAACAAGTGCACGTTGCATAGGACTAGCAGCAGGCCTGGCGGGGTAGTGAAGACTGAGTGAAACTTAAAGGTGCAGATGGGATTATCTCAATGTAAGGTGAGTACCCAGTGCTGCTAGAGGGGTGCCAGGTACTGAGTGATAGAACCCCAGAAATTAGGGATCCTTATAGGTCATCTAGTCCATTCCCTTGCACCAAGGCATCACTAAATATTATCTAGTATTATGGTCAATTGCTGCATCCAGTTTCAACCCCTCCATTGAGATGGGACATTGGCATTTTTTCAGCTCATCCAAGGTTTGAGTTTCAAGAGACAGGTAGCCACAAAGTGGCCAGACCCATCACAATGTAGACAAAGACCATTTTAGTGATGATGCTCTTCCCCTTGACCAGTGAGACAAGTCTGAGTCATATCGACCTGCACAGGTTCAATCATAGGATTAGCTGATGATGGCTGTGTAAACTACATGGCATATGAACACATTTGCTGCGATGGTCTCTTCCTCTCCTGGCATTGTTCAAACAAGTGAACATCAGTCTGGATGCACAAATCTACAAAGAGTTGAGACTCTTTGGGGATGCCACCTGGGTCAACTCATCCGTAATATCGTCATTCACCCTTGCATGTGGTGAACCTGAGCTGCTTCATTCCGTTCAGTGTTGGCTATAAGGTATTGAAAGTGGGTGGTGTATGCCAAAATAAGCTGACAACTCTGTTTTAGGGACTGACGGGCAACTTCGGCTGTGCAAGTGCGGTTCAGTCACCAAAAAGTCAAGCAAGCATGGATGAAATCATCTAAGTTATTCAACATTGGGCTCGGTTTCTCCTGCAGCAGCAACATCCAAACCAGAGCTTTTCTGGTCAGTATGTTAATTATAAACCCTACCTTGGTATTGTCCATAGGACACCTCAGCATCAGGAGCACAAGTTGATGGCTTTGATTCAGGTAACCACAAAATTTCTGTCTGTCACTATCAAACTTATTCAGCAACTGAAGGCCTTCGGGCCCTGCTCAGGAGACACTGGGGTTTGAAAGGCTTGTGCCCAGAGAGCGGTCCTCTGTACCTGTAGCTGAGCCACTTGATTCTGGAGGCTTTATATCTGGTTCAGCATATCAGTCACAGATATGTTAGCGGTTTCCATCCCCTGGAAGAAATCACAAAGGGCTGAGTGGGCTAGTCAGGAGCCTGCTAAAGCTCTCAAGGAACAAGATAACATTCCACACAGACTCAGGTTCAGCTGAAGCAGCATCAGGCTTTATTCTGAAAACACAACACAGCACCTAGCATGCGAGAAGCCAGGTAGCCACTGCATTGAGCAGACACTGACTGACACTTGCTGAGCTCTTAAATAGCCAGCATAGGTGACTCCTGATGGGCAATGACCAACAGGGGCTAAACTATACTAATTCCATTACAAGCTCTGCACAAACTGCATGAGTTCCTTACTGATTCTCAGTAAAAGAGTTCCTGCATCAGTAACATATTTTATACAGACTGCACAAGTCAGCAGATCTCTTTTACCAGGAAGAAGTTGGAGAAAATTAACACTAAAGGGCAAGGAACTTTATTGAACCTTTGGCATGTTCCCCCTCTGAAATGTCATAGAAATCTTGTTAGTGCAAAGACAATAAAGCAGGCTTGTTGAAATAACCCATTGGTGTGCTTCTCTCATCCAGGCCACATCAGTAAATAAATGACTGCTCTGTCTATCTTTTGATCAATCCCTCTTTGTTCCACACTTCTATTGAGGCTTTCCAGCTTAACTCCCAAGAAATAAACTAGTCCCTGCTGAATGAGCCCTATTGAATAGGCACTTGAATAGTAAACTATATAGCTGCTGAAGACACAGTTCTATAGACTCCATCTCTTACTGAAGAGTTTAAACCACTAGATACAAAAAATGTTATTGTTAATATTACAATAAGCACGGCAGTTAGCAATGTTAATATTGATAAATAACATCTCACATTTTTATGGAAGTGGTGGATGAATTAGACATTAGAAAGCAGAAGTAGATAGAGCTTCAAAATGTCAAACAGTTCTCCTCAAACGTAACCTAATTTTACAGGGGGAACTGGAAGTATCAGAGCTGCTCTAAGTTACCCTGGCAGAAATAGCTCCATAGAGGTTACTCCATTGGCCCTAATTTCCAGAGTACAAGGCTCCTCTCTTATCTTCTGAATCAGGAGGTCGTCCTATTATATTTGTGTGTTATCTCATCTCCTCCACCCCACTCTTGCCCACTTGTTCATCTCATCCACATGTTAGTCTTGGTTTTTAGGCTGTAAGTCTTTTTGGAAACAGACAGTTATTTATATGTTTGTACAGCACTTAGTACAATGGGTCCAACCTGGTTGTGGCCTCTAGGCACTATTGCAATAAAAGTGTTTAATAATAATAATAATGAGCTACATGGATTCTGCTTTAGTTGGAAATTTCCCTACACCAAACATAGTGTCACAAAGGGGCTAGACTGGTGGCTGATGATCAGTCCCATAATTCTAAAATGTAGATGGCAGCCCACCAAAAATGAAAGAGACAAGGCTCATTCTTTGCTGAGATATCTGTAAGGAGGAAAGGGCCACATTCATTAAAGGAATAATATGAAGATGCATTTCCTTAATGTTGATTGATAAATGGCAAACCCAGAGCCATATTATCATTAATTTTTCAGCAGATTTCATTGATTTAAAAGGCGAGTTCTGCTTAAAAAGCAATGGCATGATATGCCCCAAGTCAGTATGTATCCATTTGTAAAGTTTAGTGAATACCTTCAGTAACATTTATTGGATGTAGATACTTACTGAGAAACAGCACATATGAAGATATTAGCAAAAATCTGTGTGAAAATAAATATTTGTGAAAATTCACAAAAACCAAAATATTTGTTCCCAATACCTCTTTGATGAGTGTAATGTTCAGAGAAACTCAAACTCACTGAAATTCAAAAATTTAACATTTTACCTTTTGGATTCTTAGCTACACTAAAAATTTTGATGCAAAGTTGAAGTAACTGGGGCCTCATTGTGATATCACCTTACTGTAAATCCCGACTAGTTCTGCTGAAATTAATGGAGTTGCAGCAGTGGAAAACTTGTGTAAATAAGATCCGAACTTGACATCAGGAGTCAGCAAAATTGGTTGGGAAGTCTCCTAAAATTATCCTTTCTTACTTCTGCATCTGAAGAGAAAAATTGTGAGAACAAGTTTTTCTCATGGTATTTTGGAACTTCTAATTCGAGTTTTGGTCCTGGTTGGAACTGCTGTGTAAAAGCATTCATGCTAACATTTCATAACCTCAGAATAGGTTTGGTTTGAAATCAGTGGGAGGCTTGGAGCAGGAAAGGACCTTGTTTTATCCCAGCTGGTTGGTCTAGTCCCAAAACTTATTATTAAAGATGGACCAGAATCTCTAAATTGTTTATTTTAGTTAAACCCTTGATAGGCAGTAAGGAATCAGCTGTGAAGATCTGATTTGAATTTGCCCCAAATTATCTGACCTCACCCAAAGTTCTAGTTCTGAGATATTCACATCTGGTATAAAATCGTGGCCCTACTGAAGTCAATAGGAGATTTCCATTGAGTTCCTTGGAGTCAGGATTGCATCACTGGAATTTTAGTTCATGACCATTTCGGTCTGTAATGCACATATGCTTGATTTCCTAGAAAATCTTAAGTTTTTTCTGCTTCTTTTTCACCAATCCATGCTTACAAATGTCAAATGCTAACAGAGCACTGCATTATTGCAACCCTTTAACTGTCTTTGTATCTTATATGGTGGTCTTCAGTAACTGATGCAAAAATTGTAAGTTATTTTTAAATGTTGCTTATTTCTAATATAGACAGAAGACTAGAGGTTAAAGACTGCAGGATAGTAAAGTTGTTGTAGTGCTGATATTTACTACATCAGCAGAGTGGTAGCTCAAAAAATGCAAGGTTGGCCTGCAAAACTGCTTGTCTAGCATTCCAGCTAGTGAGTAGATTTTCATTTTAAAAAATGCATAATAATATAGCAATGAATAACTGGTATTGATACTAAGGATGGCTGAACCAATTTGAATAATAAAAAAAAAGAATTTCCCTGAACTTTCAACTCTTTTAGAACCATACCTGAACTGACCCTTTGCTGAGGCTCGAAGGGCCCAGATAAATTAAATGGGGGTGGTTGTTTGTTTATTGTTTTCCTTTCACTTCCAGAATCACAGCTGCAAGTTGTATAATATTAAGAGAGAGGTGGTTTGTTGGGTTTTTTTGGTCATATTTCAAGCTGGGACTGGAAGTGGGAGGGTTGGAAATTTAGCAAGATTTACAGCCCAGTTTTGCAGTCCTAGGAGGTTGGTACTCTCAATAAGATTACATCCAAACTATTCAGTGGTCATCTGAAGTGATTCTAAGTTCCAAACCATTTGCTGTCCATCCCTCACTGCCTCATTAAGAGCCTCTGATGCCAGTTAGACTTGAGGGCTCTCAGCATCCTGCCAAAGGCAGTCAACACCATACGTGGCCAAACCTTTAAGTGACACTGCATCGTTTTTGTCATACATCTCAAACGTGTAATGTTTTAGTCTATACATTTGTGTTGCAGTTCACTTACAAGTAAAACAAATTTTACACACTGAGGAATTGCAAGAACAGACCAGTACTCCACCTTCCCTGGTATTCTTCCTCTAATCCTTTGTGAGAGGTTAGTATGTGCCCTGAAACATGAGGGCTTGTATGCCGCATTAACTGTAAATTAAGTAGTGTTCTGAGACTTGTTACACAGTGATAAAATTGATTCACAACACTGATCTCACGTGCAGGGCCACTCCAGTGGAAGGCAATGTCTGTCCCTAGCCTTGTGCAAGTATGTAAGTGATACGTATTTATAGCACTTATGAATGAACAAAATGATATTGTTAATAAAACATGGCAATACCATGGAGTACTGTCTGGTGCCATGAGTTCATACACTAGTTTCCCAAGTATTGGAGTCAGGGAACTTTGTCATCTTTCTGAACTCTGTCAAGTCTTTGGTACAAAGCTAGTCGCAGAATATGTGGAATGTGACCTTAATACTCTTTATATTACTAAAAACAAACTGATGTTCATATGACAGAGAATTTCATAATGTCAGCTTTGCCACTGGGAGAAAATGTTCCGCCATTCACTCTAACAACTTTGCATTCTGCAAAATAAGTATAAAGGAAATGTTTTCTATAACTTTTTTAAACAAAAATATCATGCAAAGCATTTTGTATTGCATTAGACAATTGATCTGGTTACTAGTAACCATTAATTTAGGTGAATTTCAGGGGGAATGCAAAACTAACAGAGGCATGTACTCAGAGCTTGTGTGTGTGTGTTTTGGGGAGGGAGGACGGTTGTACCGGTACAGCTGCTTTTCTACTAGCATCCATGTGTTGCATCACTGTCAAAAGTGACTTGCAACTGAGCATGCCATTCCAGAAAAAATATCTTTTTACCCCCAAACAGTGCATAAATAAATAAGCCAGTGAAGACAAGCCCTAAGTCAGTTTTACAGTGACTAAACACTTTTCTAATTACACTTTCAGATTATTTCACTTTGGGTCATATCATCTGCTTCCATGTAAATCAGTATGAAAGGGGCAAATATTCACCAAAAGATTCAGTGCAACAAAGAACCAAAACCAGCAGGTTGCCATGTCCTCTGAAAACCACTCTTCACAAATTGTGGTAGAAAGCGTAAGAGGAGCTTTAAAAAGCCACAGATGAAGCCATTATGTGGGAAAACTATTACAGCTCCAGTGTAACGCCGTCCCATGATGCACCTCCCATATGTGTCTGTTGCATGACAGAATCTATTGTAGCTGCATTAACCTAACATATATATGCCACTCGCTTCTACCTACTATGGATAAAATCCTGGCCCTCTTGAAGTCAATGGCAAACTCCCACTGACTTCAGTGGGGTCAAGATTTCATCCTGAGTTTATAATGATGATCTATTTCATGGGTCCCATATAAATTTCTCTTTGTGTAACTGTGCCTGTTGCTACACACAGTTGTCATATGCAGCAATTCTGCAGGAGGCATCATGTTTCCTGTATGCTTGTTAATTCTGTATCTATATCCAACAGTTTCTAGAGCTTGCTTTCTAGGTCAACAATTTGTAAACAATCTTTCAAAGCTCTGTTAAAATATTCAATTTCCTCATTGGCCTCAGGATGATAAATGGAAGGATGTCTGTTTTTAATATTTCTTCAGAAATTCTTTAAACTGCCTTTGTGTGAACTGAGGTCCGCTGTCAGAGACTAGTTCTCTAGGATTTCCTTCATGCCTGACAATTACTAACACAAACATCTTAGAGTTGCTGAAGAAACCTGGTAAAGGTTTCTTCTGCTAAAGCTTTTTTGGTGGCAAAGGATACTTCTGTGCATTTGCTGCGCTAGTCAATTAAAGTAAGAATTCAACCATATGCTGGCTGTTTCAGAATGCCTTACTATGTCAATTATAAACTTTTCCCATGCATGATCAAATAAGAGACCTGGATGTAATGGAGACATGGATGTTACAGCTGTTTTGTCTGCCTCTGGCAAGTCGCACGGGAACTTATAGCACATTAATCTTGTGCAGCCATTCATGGCAACCACTATAGATCTCTGACCTTTTGTCAGGTCCTGAGAAATCCCTGGTAAGTTTCATGTGAGATTTAACAGACCTGGGTTAGAGCTCAGTAGAAACAAGCAGAGGCACATATCACACAGTGATGCCCTCCACTGCAGCCATACAGCCATATTCCTGCCTATCTGTAGGGTAGCATGCTGCCACAAGATTGGAACTTGAATGATGCCATAGTGGAGAAAAACATTTCTTCACCATCACTGAGCCCTGACATAAGTTTGTAAAAAATCTTCATGCTATGATTGGCTGAATTCAGACTGGAATTTCTGCCACCAGCATTCTAACCTCATTCCTTCATGCTTCATCTGTCCAATTATCAAATCCCCTGTTGTACAAAGACACAATTCAGCTGTTCCAAGGGCTTAACTGTGCCCTCAGATACAGGGATGTGCAGTGCTCTGCATCTTGTAAAATCAAAATATGCAGCCGCCAGTTGTCACCGGCTATGCAATGACACATGTATTTATGTACTTGGATATGTCTGCTCCTGATGATCATCAGAGAATACAAGGCACAGCTACCAATACAACAAACTTTATTGTTAGGCACTTACTGGATCAATAGCATGATCCATGCTTGCCACTGGAACATGAAACCTGGGAAAATCCATAGGCTAAACAGATATTTTTGTTCTGGATGTACCAGCTGTGACTATAAAACAAGATTTTTATCCAGACATCAGTATAATCAACTTGCTGAACATCTGGCATTCCCCAATGTGAGTTCACAACTACTTCCCTTCCTCTAACAGCTTCTACACCCTACCTTCCTGCTGACCACAGGAGCAGCCATTCTACCTCTCTGTGTGTCAGTCACTTCTGTCAGTTCTAAAATTCTGAGATTGTTACCATACAGTGGATATGGAGGATGATCTGGGATGTTTTATGCATGATTGCAGTTTTGGTATCACTTAAACTTTATAAAATCAGGATTGTTTTCTATGCTGCCATAAGAGCTCCTGCACTCCCCATTTCAGAAAATACTTTAATAGAAAACAGAAAAAATGGCAAGCTCAAACTGAAATAATGCATTTTAAAAAAGAATATAATTAACGATCACCAGTATAAATCTCATCCAGCCCAGTAACAATCAAACATCCTCAGCTATTTAGTGATCTATATGAAATGAGATGGAGTTTCAATTCCATTCCTTCCTCATGGAGAAGAGTTCTTGCCACAAAAGTCCACCATCACAACTGGCACTAGCTGGCACACTTGTTGATGGAAGTAGAGTCTGAATGGAATCTCCTCTGCCAAGTCAGTATTTGTATGAGCACATCTACCCTGCTTAGGTGCTCAGCATGTTGGTGCTGCTTTGCCGAAATGATCCCTTTGCCTGGTGTTGGGTTACAAATCACTTTAGTGTTAAATGCAGGGGTAACAAAATGTTGCTCCCTTTATCGTATAAGCAAAGGGCAGCAGAACTGTGCTTAACCTGTCCTGATTGATGGGTCGCTATCATCTGAATCGAACTGGCTAAGCAAGGGGCTAGGATGCCAGAGGCCTTTGAAGGTGCATAGGAGGTAGGGACAGGTATTCCTGCCTGGCAGTGTGTGGCCTCTGCCTAAGAGCCCCAAGTGTGGGTTAGCCTCACCCTCCCACTGTTCAAAGTTAGCGCTAATTAAGATTCTGTTAGGAGTCTTTTGTTTTGTTAAGTACTTGCTAGAGTTGAACTCATCTACTGGGGGACAGCGCTGCTGTCCAGCTTCAGCATGGAGGTTGACCCACAGAACTGAAATCACTGAGAGCAGAGAATCAGAGAGCTGGGTGGAATCTCAAAAGACTACCCCGCAATGGTCCTAGTGGAGAAGCAGGTGGTAGCAGAAGGTGATGGTTGCTAGCAGGTCATCTAGCAAAGTAGCTGGCAGAGTGGCCTGTGGAGCAACAAGCAACCAGCAGGGCAGCTGCCAGGGTGGCTGGACAGTGGGACAAACCAAGTGCCTTCTTTCCCTCTCCCTCCAACCAGGGTGGTAGGTAAACTCTGCCACTGAACCTCTAGATTCTGGGTCGGCCCTGACTACGGACACACCTATGAGTGGAGTGCTGTGAAGGGAGGGGCACATTAAAGGAATTTATTGTTGTTCGGCTAGGGTGGATTGCACCCTCAGGAAGTTTGCAGATGACACTAAAATAGGGGGAGTGGTAGATACCCTGGAAGGCAGGGACAGGATACAGAGTGACCTAGACAAATAGAAGGATTGGGCCAAATGAAATCTGATGAAGTTCAACAAGAACAAGTGCAGAGTCCTCCACTTAGGACAGAAGAATCCCATGCCTAGCTACAGACTGGGGACCGACGGATTAGGCAGCTGTTCTGCAGAAAAGGACCTGGGGGTTACTGTGGATAAGAAGCTGGATATGAGTCAGCAGTGTGCCCTGGTTGCCAAGAAGGTTAATAGTGTATTGGGCTGCATTAGTAAAAACATTGCCAACAGATCACAGGAAGTGATTATTCCCCTCTATTCAGCATTGGTAAGGCTGCATTTGGAGTATTATGTCCAGTTTTGGGGCCCCCGCTACAAAAGGATGTGGACAAATTGTAGAGAGTCCAGCGGAGGGCAACCAAAATGATTAGGGGGCTGGAGCACAAGACTGATGAGGAGAGGCTGAGAGAACTAGGCTTGTTTAGTCTGCAAAAAAGAAGAATGAGGGGGGGGATTTGATAGCAGCCTTTAACTACCTGAAGGGGGATTCCAGGGAGGATGGAGCTAGGCTGCTCTCAGTGGTTGTAGATGACAGAACAAGAAGCAACGGTCTCAAGTTGCAATGCGGGAGGTCTAGGTTGGATATTAGGGAAAAGTTTTTCACTAGGAGGGTGGTGAAGCACTGGAATGGGTTACCTAGGGAGGTGGTAGAATCTCCATCTTTAGATTTTTAGACTTTATTTTTTAAGCTGTGGCTTGACAAAGCCCTGGCTGTGATGATTTAGCTGAGGTTAGTCCTGCTTAGAGCAGGGGGTTGGACTAGATGTTCTCCTGAGGTCCCCTCCAACTCTAATCTTCTATGATTCTATGACTTAAGAACCTGAAGCAAAAGGAAACTGCTCCATATACTCTGTGGTGGATGTTTTGTTCATGGTTTATGCCTGTAAATCCTGTTTGTGGCATTTTCCAAAGTTAATGCCGAGTTACTGTCCCCTTTTTTATTAAAAGTCTCTTTTCTACACTCAGTCTCTGTGTTTGAGAGAGGGGGAAGTATTGCCTCTAGAGGGGCCCAAGGGGTGGTGTGTAATTGTCCCAGGTTACTGGGTAGGGGCTTAAGCCTGTTTTGTGTTGTATTGTTGAAACAAATCCCTTTAGATGTTAAATCCAGCCTTGATTGCTGCCGACTCCGGCTGGCAGAAGGGTTACATTGGTGACATGAACAGAAAAACAAATGGTTGTTTTACTGGTATAGAACTACTATCTTATCCTTAGTGGTGTTCCCTCAGGGCCAAGGTGCAGACGTGCTGGTGGGAAAGGAAGACTGTATTGCCATTACCATGCTATAGCCATTGTAGAGAGCCGGGTTCTGACTACTTTATGATGAGTAGTACCAAAGAGATGAACTATGGAATAAGGTACTACACAATGTGAGTAAGGTGGGAGAATCTGGGCCTCTATAATTAGAGAACTGTCTGTTCTGCACCGTGAAGAATTATTAAATTAACTCACATTACACATGTAAGCGAGGTCTGAGTATCTGAGTGGCACTCCCCCTGCTCAGTCAGCTGAAAGGGGGGGGGCACTTTATTTGCATGGGCTTTGTATTTGCGTGAGTACAATTAATTACTTAGCATAATTTCACTGTATATGGATAAGCACACACAGGTGCAGAGCATGATGGGAAATGGTTAGTGTGGCTGGTTTGGGGATACAAACCACTTATGTGTTAACTGCTGAAGTAATGAAATGTTGTCCTTCGATTGTATGAACAGATGGCAGCAGAACTGTGCTTAACCTGTTCTGATAAACAATTCACTGTCAACTAAACAGAGCCCAACAAGGGTGGTGGATGGATGCCCCACCATTGTAAGTGCAGCAGGGAAGGGGTGAGAGGTCTCCTGCTGAGATTGTACTATCCTTGGCAAAGGGCTACCCTCAGGTGTGCATTGACTGTTGCCTTCCACTGTTAAAAGGTAGAATTAATTCTTTTTCTTGGAGTCTTTTGTCTCTGTCAGCAGAAGATTTTACCATAAGCTGAAATTCACTAAGAGTTGAATTACTAGAGGAATTGGGAAACCTTGACTGACAACTAGCAGAGAGGAGCCAGCAGTGGTCGGCACCAGCAGATGGCGGGAGTCAGTAGTGGGGACTCGACGAGGCCTGGAGGTGGTAGGAGACAGTAGCATAGGAGGCCTGGTCAAGCCTGCATCTGGCAGGAACCTACAGAAGGGGACTGGCTGAGCCCCAACCCAGAGGGGAACATTGCAACTATGATGGTTAGTACAGGGGAAAGCAAGAAGGGAGAGGTGAAGGACATGCCTCCGTACTCTGGGGTGGGTTTGACTCATTGAGTTCATGAATTCTTTTTACACTGTTTCCCAAACCAATGCTGTGTTACTTCCTTCCTATTATTAAAAGGTTTACTTTCTTTGCTCTGATTTTGTGCTTGCAAGAGGGGAAGTATTGTCTTTTGGGGTTTCCAGGGGATAGTGTATGATTTCCCAGGTGACTGGGTGGGGGCTCAAGCCGGTTTGGTGTTGTATTATTGACATATAGAACCTGGCCCTTGCTGCTGCTGACTCTGTCTGGCAGAAGGGTTACACACATTTCTTTATTATGATATTTTGTAAATTATAGCATGTACAAGTGGATTCAGCTCCCTGATTAAAATGTTAGTCTTTTATCATGCTTTTAGCCAGGTATTGTGTGGGAAAGATAGATCTTTGCTATTTTGAATGGAACCTTCATTTTCACTGACAGGTTGAACTGTCAAAACTCATTACCCATACAGATAAAATCAAAATGTACATCACGACAGGAACGAACAGCTATAGAGCCAAGGTGCTGCTTTGCTATGTGTACAACTCAAAAATGTACCAGAGCTGGGCTCACTGAAGAGCTCCCATTAAAACAATAAATAAAAAATAATGGACATGTGGGATTGAAGCCTTTTTGAAAGGTTTCATTAAAGCCTGTATCATTTCAGAAGTGCGAGGTTTTCCCTTGGAGCCTAGCAAGAGGTTGCTAGGCTCCAGAGAGTATAAATAAAATGGAGAAGATGTTCATTTTTCATTCTCTGTAAAATATTGATGGAGCACCACTGTCAAAGTCTATTTGGCAAACTGCACAGTGTACCCTGAATTACTACATTTTATATTTCTGGACACAAAGAACATCATCTTTCAAGATGCTCCAAAACAATAGGTGTAGTGAAACAAGAATATTGATTTTTTTGTTTATTACAATACATTTGGTAATAAAACAGTTAGTGTTAAATTTAGACCGTTTTACTGCATGAAATAAATACTCATACAGGTCTATGTTTCTTCACACTGTTGTTGAGGTGTTCACTGACCATTGGCTGCTGTTTCCACTCTTCTCCGTTTTAATGTTGCAAAGATCATTGTGTAAACAGGGTTCAAACTGTTACTGAAATGAATTTTCTACCTTGAAATTATAGGATCAGGTAGTCCCCAGGATAAGGCTAAAATAAGAAACATTTTTATTTTTAAAAAATGATGTATTTGAATTTGTAGCCATGCAAAGCCACATCTTATTAAATTAAATCTATATCAGAAAGACATAAGATGGGCAGCTGAGACAAACAGGAAATTCACTCTTGGGGGAGAGAGGAAGCAGAACCAGCTAGAATTTCTGGTTTCAAAGTAGGGTGACCAGATAGCAACTTTGAAAAATCGGGGTGGGGGAGTCATAGGTGCTATGTAAGAAAAAGCCCCAAATATCAGGACTGTCCCTATTAAATCGGGACATCTGGTCATCCTACTTCAGGGATGCCCAAGATATGGGCAACAGCATCCCCATACAGCACTGCTGCCATATACGGAAAGCTTCAAGGGTCATTGAAAAAAGGTTGCAGCCATTGATGCATTTTGCCAATATAGACAAGGCTAACGCAGCTGACCCCTGTGCAGGGACAAAAGGAAAAAATATATCATTGTCCAATGCTTTACTCACAATACATAATTTGCTGTCTAGTTTCCAGTTTTAATCAGAGTTAAAGATGGACTATATTTTGACTTCAGTGTCAGGGCTCACTTGTGACTGGTCCTGTGTGGGTGTACCAGATGGGGGAGAAAGCGATGCTACTTCATATTTTTCATGGAACAGTTTCTCTAATTTCTAAAAATTACACAACTTATTCAATAATATAGTTTGCTATAGTATTTATTTGCTATGTCTAACATAGACATTCTTAAATAATTAGTCACAATTCCTTGTTAGACACCTACTCACTAAGTGTTATCATGGAATTGAAAAAACAAAATTATTTGGGCAAAGTACAGTGTCTTCTCTTCCCATCTTGCACATCCACATAGGACCAGCCACAACTGAGCTCTTATATTGTAGTCAAAATACATCCTATCTTTCGCTTTGATCAAAACTCAGACTGAGAACTAATCAAATTATTTATTCTGAGTAATGTATTGGACAGTGGTAGTCAGAAATCTGAAACAACTGAGTCAATTGGACTGTTGCTCCTAAATCACTTAGATGCTTTTGAAAAATTCCTCCTTTTTACTGTTCAATGTTCATTATTAGTGGTGTGTAATTAATCAGTAAAGTTACATGGCATTTTTTCTGATCCCCAACTGGAAGTCTAAAGCCTTTTAAAACAAAATCTCTTTGCATATAGATGTTTGTATAAAGAACAAACACTCTTCAAACATTTTTAAACAAAAAGCTCATTGGTGTGTGTGTTCATGGACAGTGAATAAAAGGCGGTATGAACATAGTCAAAGTGAACAGCTGTTCAGAACTTGCACAAATGTTTGCAAATTCTGTTCGGCAGTATTCGTCCATCTCTGCTTGAAACATGTGGGTACTTTTCTTGCAAATGTGGTCTGTAGTTGTGTGGCTTAGCAAAATAAAGACAGATGGCAATGGATCATCTCTAACACTTCATTAATTGCACTGCAGCAATTACATACTTTCCTAATGAACTTGCTATGTCTTTGCCCAATAGAATTTCCTTTTCTCATTCACATGCCACCACTTAGTGAGTAGTGACCTAATAAGAAATTGTTCCTAATTAAGAATGTCTATGTCAGACATACCTTATAATACATTAGCAAACTATATTATTGAATATGTTGTATAATTTTTAGGAATGGGAAAATGTGTTTGATGAAAAATAGGAAGTAGTTTAGCAGCACACAAACTTCAGATTGCTCATCAGGATTTGCTAATAAGGACCCCTTCATGGGTTCCAGGAGATCCTCATTTCATGCTAGAAGGTCCTGATACAGAATCAGGACATAAAACCTGAACAGAACCAAATAAGATCTTTTCAGAAGAGTTTAGGTGGGAAATGGTTTTCCGGTCCTGGAAAACCTTTTGAGATTTTGACAGTTTGTTCAGTTCTGAAAGAAAAAGTCAAGACCTTGAAATATTCACCAACCAAATAATATGTAAAAATAAATTGGATTGGTCAATCTAAATAGTTTATTGGCATTTTAATCTTTTTATTTATTTACTTATTTATTTTAACCGTAAACTAAAATTTCAGAACAAAGTCATTATGAACCAGAAAATGAAACTTTTTGTTTAGAAAATGTAAAAATGAGCTGTTAGACACCTACATACTTTTGAAAATCCCACTATGCCCTATCTAGGTCTTTAGATGGCTAAATAACTTCAAAAATCTGACCCTTACGCATGTAAAGCTCATTGAAAGTCAATAGAATTTAGTCTGCTATGTGCTGAAAGACCAGATTTTTAAACAGTAAATTCCATCAACAGTTGATGTTGCTCCTAAATCCCTTTTGAAAATGGGATTTCAGATCCTGAATCAGTTAGCGGTTAGTAATGCTGAGCACAGTGACACTTGAATAGCTTTTCAAATCTGGGCCTTAGTCACTTTTGAAAATTGAATTTAACACCCTAAAGCACTGCACCACTTTTTTGAAAATTTTACCCCAAATCTGAAACTCAAACTTGGGGCTTGTCCTGCAAATACATATTCAAATACATGGCCTTGTGACAGTTCCGGCCAGAAGTATTCATGTACCTGATCCAGATCCCCCGGAAGTCAGTGGAGGGATTCCCAACTGACTTCAGTAGACTTCGGATCAGGCCAACTTGAAATCCCTTTGATTTCTTTCCTTTTGTTTTTAAAAGGTTCAGTCACCCAGTCATGGAACAGAAACAACAGCCGGTGGCTTAGGTGACAAATCACATTCAACTGAAAAGGAAAAATGAATAGTCGAAGTGAATCGTTCTGAGACTGCCCATAGGCTGAAATATGTTAGCTTAAAATGTCCATCCAACAGTTCTGAATAACAAACACATTTTTAAAAAAGGAAGTCTATGTGGGGATGATTGCAGACAGAAAAAAGGCTACATTAATGAAATGCATAGACTGCTCAGTTTTGAAAGAGAGCAGTTAATATTAGCATTGTTTAAATATTCATTAAAATTATCATAATGTTGACTATTTTTTCTGTTTGAAAAAAATCATTAATTCATTTTGCCTTGTGAGCATACATCACAGGATTTTGCAATACTGAAATTCACATTTTAATAGAGTTGTGAGAGCTTGGGAAACCTGCCTGATAAATAGCTCACTTTTTATAACTAGAGTAATGAAAAAGGCTTTTGCATCTAAAGAGAGGTTAATTGCAGTAACTGGAGACGACATAACTGTGCTGGGTGGTGGGAGAAAAATAGGAAAGCCGAGACAAAACAGAAACAAAGATAAAAGATTAAATGAGAATAATAAGTAAAAGAGAATGTAGGAGCAATATTGTAAGATGTTTCTTAATCATAAGACTTTTTTTTACAATGTGAAATAACCTCCTGAGGAAAGTCCTGTTGCTTGAGTCAGTTAAAACACTTAACAAAACATTGCAGAATGCAATAAAAAATAACTGTTCATTGGCCCCCTGAGAAATGCAATCCTTGGATTTTGAAGTGGGGGGATTATCAAAAAAGAGTAGCAGTAGGTATTGTCTGTGTACATGCCATTAGTGTGACCAATACTGGAATACTGTAACCAGTTCTGGTATCCAGACTTCCAAAAAGATATTGAAAAATTGAAAAGGCTTCAGAAAAGAGCAACAATAATTATTCAAATCCTGGAAAATATGTCTCTTAGTTAGAGATTTAAGAAGCTCAACCTAATCTATTGACTTTATCTAAGAGAAGGTTAAGCGATAACTTGATCATGGCCTGTAAGTACTAACTTGGAAAAGAGAGAGCTGATTGTAAATGGCTTTTTAATTTTGCAGAAAAAGACATCACGTGATCCAATGGTTGGACGCTTTAGCTAGATGAAGTCAGGCTAGAAATAAGGTGCAATGTTTTAACATTGAAGGAACAACTTACCTAGGGAGATGGTGGATTCTCCATTGCCTGAAGCCTTTAAATCAAGGCTGGACATCTTTCTAAAAGATATGCTCATAACAGAAGTTATGAGCTTGATGCAGAACTTGCTGAGTGTGGTTCTTTGGCCTATATTATACATGAGGTCACACTAGGTGAACATAATAATCCATTCTTGCCTTAAAATCTATGAATTTATAAACAGACTAGAAGACCTTTCATCTCCAATTTTTAAAAAATGTAAAACAATATTTGCAACACTGGCTGGATTAGTAAAATGTATGATATTATTTAACATCAATATGTGATAGGCCATGACAGGTACCATTAGAAAGGTTATAATTTGCTAAGTATGATGATATTGTTTGTGTATGTGTCATGTTTGAATTGGAAGTTACAGATATGTTTGATGTATTTGTAGCGTTTCTGGGCAACGCCCCAGACAGGATGGCTGAAGCACTAGCTTCTTGAAGGCCCATTAAAGGAACTCAAAGGTACAATAAGCCCAGGGAAAGAACCCAGGGACTACACCTTATGAGTCACCTGGACTTACTCAGGTGACCCTGGACTCCATCTTATTTCTGTAATTTTCCACAAGCAGCATGGCAAAGGCCAAGGGACATAAGAGGCAGCTGCACCACATCCATTTTGTCTACAGTCAGTCTTTAGTCTTCAGCCTTCACCTGTCTCTGGATCAACTCATCTACAACAGAAGCTGTGACCCAGCCAGGTACTGGATGTACACCAGAGAGTCTATACAAGACTGCAAACTTCACAATTCTTCTGGAAACCTGATACATACAAATGATTTAAAAGTCCATATGTATCTGATTGCTTTAATCATTTAACATCTCTGTTATAGTTTGTTTCTTTCCTTTTATAATAAACCTTTAGATTTAGTAACTAAAGGATTAGCTGGCAGCGTGGTATTTTGGGTAAGATCCAAATTTATATTGATCTGGTAATGTGGCTGACCCTTTGGGATCAGGAGAACTGTTTTGGTAAAGGGAATAGAGTTTTAAATAACTTATCTCTTTACTGGACCAAATGGCTGATTGGGAGCCAGAGACTGAAATGCAGTAAAGAGGGCAGTGTATATTTTTATTTTAGCTTCTTGATAACCAGTGTGAGAAGACAGAAGCATTGTTTATGGCTGGTTGGGAAATCTGACTTCAGTGTCACCTACCAGTGCTGAAAGAATCTGCTCTCCTTCTGCAGCCTGCTGTTGCCTTGGCATTTTCAGGTGGTCTACCCTAGACACGGATGGGTCACAATATTGTGTCAGATTTTATTATTTATTATGAAAACTCTCAAAGGCCCCAGTCAGGACCAAGGCCCCGGTATATTGTGCATTGCTCAATTATGTAGTAAAAAGACAGACGCTGTTCTAAAAGAGTTTATAGTCTAACCTCCCCTGATACCGCAGTGAGAACTGTGACTTCAGTAGGGCTTCATGTGAGTACAGAAAACTGCCCACACAATTTAATTCCAGGAACAGCACCTAAGCAGGAACAAAAAGCAACAGGTGCAATGTGCCTTGAATGAGGCAGAAGTCATGTTGAGGAAAATATATAAATATTGTCTGAGAAAGCTGACAGGTCACTTACTGCCTTCCCCACACCAGTGTCTGAATGATTTTATACCTATCTCCAAGCTGCATAAGACAGACCCCTCTCAGGGAGAGATTGCCTTTTGATTTCAGTGGGAGAACAATTGGGCTGTTAATTTGGTTGCAAATGGAAATATATTATGGTATTAAAATTTCAATGCTTCCATTCCTGCTGCAAGCTCATCAGTTTTATCACACCCTTTCCCACAAGATTTCTCATGTTGCTCCTTGTGTACTTGGAACAGTTTAAGGCTGCACATGCACCAGTGCTCTCTATATCCATATTCAAAGCTCTTCTTAGAGATCACCAATTTCATATAGTTTCTCATTACTTCTTAACTACCATGTCTTCCCAACCCTCTTGGCGCAATCCTCTGCTCTTTCTGTTGCA
The DNA here is from genome assembly GCA_007922155.1 of Mesoclemmys tuberculata. NCBI lineage: Eukaryota > Metazoa > Chordata > Testudines > Chelidae > Mesoclemmys > Mesoclemmys tuberculata. The sequence continues at coordinate 71,361,658 of ML675601.1, forward strand.
CATCTAGTCTACATTGTAATCTCCTCACAATAGAGAGCTGTCTAACTATATTTTGTAAATATTAAATAAAAGTAATAATTAATAATAGGTCTTGGAAGGGGGACATTAAGGATTTATGTAGTAAAAAGAACATTCTTATTTCTGTCGCAAGGTATCTCTGCTTTTCTGAAGTTGGAATTCAGTGCTTGATAACATGCTGCTTTTTTGATGAAAAGATTCTTCTTTGATTATCAGCCGAGGAGTTGCAAAGAAACTATGAGCAAGACTACACTGTACTTTTCAGCGGAAAGGCTTTAAAAAATATTTTTACTATTAGATTTGTATGTAGGAAGACTATGAGAAACATATTTTCTCTTTCTGTTCTTTTTCATTAAATATTCAGTCAACATGGCAACATAGGAATTGCTGTGACCCATCTAGTCTAGTATTTTTTATCCAACAGTGGCCAGTACCAGGTGCTTCAGCAGAAAGAGTAAGAACAGTTGCTGAGGATAATCAGCTCCCACATTAGGTCTCATCCTGACCTCTAATAATTAAGATATTGGCTTAACCTCTGAAGCATGAGGTTTGATATCCATTCCATGAAGTATTTATCACTAATTATGGTGATTCTGTATATCTTTGATATTCCTATAAATGTCTGACCTTTTTTAATCTTGCTTAGTTTTGTCCTCAATGGCTTTCTGTGGCAGTGAGTTCCACAGTTTAATTACACATGTGAGAAAAAGTATTTTCTTTTATTAGGTTTGAATTTTCCATCTTCTGTTTTCCTTGACTGTTCCCTTGTTCTTGGATTATGAGACAGGGAGAGCAGAAATTCCCAAATTACCTTCTGTATTGCACTCATTATTTTATATACTTTTATCATGTACCCTCTTATTCATCTCATTTCCAAGGTAAACCATCCCTATCTTTTCAGTCTCTCGTCATTAGAGAGTCTTGCATTCCCTTGATCATTCTCACTGCTCTTCATGGAATCCCCTCTAGTTCTCCAGTCTCCTTTTTGAGACGAGTTGACCAGTACTGCTCACCGTATTTCAGATGAGGCCACGCCGTTGATTTATATAAAGGCATTTTAATATACTTAGGATTGTTCACCATCCCATTCCTTATGCAATCTAATTAAAGTTGGCTTTATTTTTATTTTTATTTTTTTTACCACAGCTACACATTGTACAGAAGAGTGAATTATCCACAGTGATGCTCAGGAACCCTTTTTGGGTTGATACAGCTAATTTAGAACACTTTGTTTTTCTCACCAATGTGCATTACTTTGCATTTAATTGAGTATTATTGACTATTATTCGCACTGAGTATTATTTGCCATCATGTTGTCCATGTACCTAGGCTGTTTAGATCACTCTGAAATTCTTCACTCCTCTATTCCTGACTAATCGAAATAACTTTCTCTCATCTGCAAATGTTGTACCTCACTTCTTATCCCTGTTTTCAGATCATTAATAAATATATTAAAAAACAAAGGACCTAATACAAAACCTCAAGGCACCCTACTATTAATCTTTTGCAAGGATGAAAATTGACCATTACATTCTACTTTTTGCTTTCTGTCTCTAGTCAATTTTTGATGCATGACACTACTTTACCTCTCACTCCATGACTTCTAAACTTCTTTAGCCTTTTGTATGAAACCTTGTCAGAGGACTTTTGGAAGTCTAAATTTATGTCAGCCAGTTCTCCTCTATCCACTGCTTTACTGGCACTTTCAAAAAATTCAAAGACATTAGTGAGACAATTTCCCTTTGTAGCAACTGTACTGTTTAGACTCTATAGGATCATGATCTTCCAAGTATTTTGCTAATCTGCTTTAATTTGTCATTTCAACCAGTTTGCCAGGTACAGATGCAACATTTACTGGTCTGTAATTCTCCAAGTCACCCACAGAGTCTTTGGTACAACATTTGCTACCCTACAATCCTCTGAAAGAATGGCTGTTTTTTTTTTAATAAGAGATAGTATACAGGGCCAGCCCTAGACCAAAAGGGCAAGGAACATCTTCAGCTTCCCCCTCCCCTAACTGTTAAATTTGAATACCTTAATTTTTATTGCATTTGTAGCCTATTTCATAACTTTGAGGCATGATTTACATGCATGATTTATCCCTGTCATAGAAGACAATACATTTGTACCGTAGGATCTGTAAATCTGTATTTTATTTTCTCTTTCATTGCTAAGAACAAAATCAGCACCCCGATCCCAGTGCCCCCCAGGCCTGGTACCCCAGGCGTTTGCCTGATCCTAAATCTGGCCCTGATTGTATATGTTTGTTAGCAGCTCAGCCACTTGATAAACTTCTTCAGAATTCTTAGATGTACTACGCTGGCCTGGTGATTTATTGGTTTTTTTAATGATCAATTTGCTCCAGCACCTCTTCTTCTAACACTTCAGCCTCTGAAAGTGCCTCATCTTTCTTTGCAGAAAAAAGCAGGTCTCCGGTAGGATTTGATAAGATGCTAGGAACAACATAGCAAAAGCTTTATTACAAATCAATTATCTGAACTTTCTTCAGTTCTTATGAGGCATTTCTATCATATCAATGAAAAGTACTACATGGTTTTTTTCACAGCACTGAAAACTAATGGTGTTTCGTAAGGCCTGTGGTTTCTAGTCTAGAGACAGCTCATAATTCCCTTTTACCTAGTGCTGACCTTTCATTTTAGCTACATTCTGCAGTTTCCAACAGCACTAGCATTTCCTGTACAACTTGACAACATCTACTTTACGTCGTTCCCAAGGAAAAGAGCTTATGGGATTCATGGTGGATTATTATTCATGAAATCCTATTATCAAAGTAATGTTCCTCACTTTTCACAATAAATATTCACTTCCAAAAAAGTCCATGTGGCAGAGTGTACCAGGCATTTGTTGCTGTCTCCTGAAGACCCCACCACCTTGGCACACCCTGCCAGAAGAAGGAGTCCTTCTGGAGAGAAGTAGCAGAGTTTAGTTCTCTAGGAGCTGCCAACAAAGGCCACCCAGGAAGAGTTGCAAGTGGAATCAATCAGTATTGGTCCTCAAATGGCTAGAGGGACTCAGATCAGGTGAAAGCCAACTGGGACCCGGCAGGCAAAATAAAAAGGGCTGGCTGCTTCTTCAAGGGGCCAGCACTGAGTGACATTGGGATGGGGAAGAAGGATCTCCCCCATCTTAACCCAAGAAGCATGGCTTGGTCCAGGTGTAACTTTGACTACACATTTTTGCTTGAGTCAATGAAAGACTATTTTGTTTGTTTTGTGGAAAGTAATGCCCAGGTGGGCCATCCTGAGTTGAATATCAATTTGACTTCTGTAAAACTAAGCAAGCTCACATCATGAGATGTGACAATCCAATTCAGTTAGAGACAAAATTGGAATTGTCATTGATTATTATACTTAAGATAAGTATACACAAAGCAAATGGGTAGGTACTGGTAGTAATGTTTTACAGTGCTGGAGGGATGGGCAAAAAAGCTTCAGATAAAATAAACAGTGACCCAAAACTTTACCCAACTGATCAACACAAACAAAACATTTTTTGAGATTAACAAAATTCAGCTAAATTTTTATTATTTTTCATTTTTTATGCCTAGTCACTTATTGGTTTCAGTGAACACTGGTCTCAGAAGTGTAAAAATGGCATTAGAAAGACTACTTTCATAATATTGCAGGAAATTCTGGAAGTCTCATGGGAATGCCTGCTCTCTAGAGAGTCCCAGCCCAGTTCAGGTAAGTTTGCAAAATTTTGAACATATAGCCAAACCTAACCAGTAGCCCTTTTAAGGTTTGTCCATCACCACTGTGTAAGCAAATGCAGCAACCATTATGCACCGATTTAGTACTTTCCATAGAGCTTTGGATGTTAGAATCTATTTCAGTGAGAGAAGGGGTTTGCGGGATCTTGGGTTATCTCTGTCCTTTTGGAAGAGCGTCCTTAAGTTTGAACTGAATAGCCACCAGAAGTTCAGTTTAAGTATCTTTAATAGAGGAGCACTTGACTAGTGTTCCACTGCTCTGCAGTATTATAATAGGACATGAGCCTGGTGAAGAGACTTGAATGCACAATCTTTTCCAAATGTAAAACTCGTCAAATGAGCTTTACTAACTCAGTTTGTTTCCACTGTTGTTGTAGCCATGTTGGTCCCAGGATATTAGAGAGAAAAGTTAGTCCCATAAAAGATATTACCTCATCCACCTTTGTCACTCTAATAATAACTTTACAACACTAGTTTAATATTACCATGAGAGCTGGACAGGAAATGGTTTTCTTATCTCAGGCAATTTTTTGGGATTTTGCAAAATGTTCCCCATCCCAAATAAGGATGAAAAGTCAAAACCTCAAATTTTTGTGAATTGACAATCAGGAAAAAATTAATTCAGGTCAATTAAAACACTTTTATAATTTTGAAATGTTCCATTTTGAATCAGATCTTTATTCTTTTTTAATGTTTTATAAATTTTTATAATTATCTTAACATTCAAAACAAGGTCATTTAGAATTGAAAAATTGAATTTTTCATTTTGAAAATGTCAAAATGGGATATCTGAACAATTTTGGAACTTTTTTCCAACATTTGAAAATGAGAAAGTGGTGGAAACTGACCCTTTCCTGCAAACATCTCTGGTTTTGAAAAACTGGCATTTTCTAGTGAAAAAACATTTAATAAAAAATTTCCTGATTAGGTACATTTATAATAGCTTTTGAATTATAGTAAAACAAACCTATTAGCAGTCACATCTTCTAGAATATTGTTCTTCAGTATCAGACAGACCCATATTTGTATCATGATAATTAAATGGGTTAAATCCCATCTACACATGCACATTTGCAACTTCAATTGACTTCAGCATCAATATATTTATCTTTGTCTAGGCAGAATTTGGCCTGTGTATCGCTCTCTAGATTTGTGTTGCCTTGTGGAGATTGTCAGGCAGATTAATACAAGGACTGAATGCTGCTATCTGTACAAATTAATTCAGTTTCTATAACAGTAAATTTTTCCTATGTGACATTTGATTAAGCTTGTTAATTCATTCCCATTGCCTTCTTCAAAGTCAAAAACCACTTCTCTAATGTCTGTCTTGAACTTATCTCTTACAGTCTATTCTCTTCCTGATAACAGTAGGTCACATAAGGTGATTGATCATTCATAAACAAAATAGTCGTTCATTATAATGACTAAAAGAAAAAGACATTACTACTTAGTGTAAATTTAATGTGCTTTTCCATGGAGTCTAGGTAAAAATGGAAAATGTCCTAGTTTCTCATTGCTGAATGTATAAGGACCCATTTATTGCAAGGAGGCCTGGAGTTCCCACCATTAATATTGAAGCATAATGCATTTGTATGTCATGTTAATAAATCACTTGCTAACCAGAATGTTGGAGAGTTTTACAGTGTTAATCTGGATGATCTGAGAATAGTATTTATGCATCTTTTTCATTTATTATCTTTAACAAATACATGGAGATTATTGCTACCAAGGAGTTAAAAAGGGATACTCAACTTCTTAGATGTTAAAACGTGCTTGTGATAAATATTGCAAAAATAACGTGGCTTAATAAGTGAGTAAAATCTATTAATTAAAACAATGTGCTTATTTTTTTATTTTGATTTATTACAATAAAAAGTGCCCATACACAGATTGTGAATGCACTGCTGCCTATATTCAATTATATAACTAAATATAAATTCAATAATTTTACCCCTTCTCCCAAACAGCAGCTCTAAATACAAATCATAGTACCCCAACATATTTTCCAATGACTCAGTCTCCCCTAACTTTCTTCAAAGGCCAGGAAAAGCAAATGGCTCCTAAAGCATGTTCTGATATATCAGGAAAGCAGCCCTCTGGGCCCTGCAGAAGAATGCCTTGCTGGCCACTCACTTTCTATTATATCAAGGGTGATATAGTATAAGCCAGTCTGTTCTATCAAGGGGGACATAGCCTGGGTACCTCCCTTGACTGTAGCCATGTCAATGTGTTATGAGGAGAGATGTGGTCTGTCAGGCAGGCCAGGCCAGGGCTCTTCATATAATGGATAGCATTTTTCATCAGTAGATCTGAAAGCACTTTCCTAAGCATCTCATCATCAAAGTATCATGAGCCCATTTTACAGATAGGGAAGCTGAGGTACAGGGAGATGAGCTTAGTTAGAGCTTAATAAGTTACACTGCACACCATTATGATGTTAACTATATTACCACATGTAAGACAAGGAAAAAGAAGACCAGTCCAAAACACACAAGTAGTATCTTCAGTAAAAGCTTTTTTTAAAACCTGATGATAAAATTTAACCTTATAGTCATCCTCAGTGCAAAAATGCAAGACAATCTAATCCCCACCCCTAATTGTCCAAGTCAATTCTCCATTTATTTTTGGTGAAAGGGAAGTTTCAAGGGCAGGTAGTAATGAGAAAAGCTGGTCACACAGGCATTTTCATTTTTTAAAATCAGCATTGTTTTTCAATGATATAAGCCAGATAGTCAGCCACCACAAATATGGAAGCATGATGGTAAGAAAATAAAACATTCTATAATTGCATGTATAACTGTAGAATTAACTATGGGCTTCTATTTTGCTTTACAGAAATGATGGCATATATAGTGTGAGCCTAATCCTGACAGTGTTGAACACCTCCTGAAAGTCTGCTGAGCAACCCCATTTCCCACTGACTTTACCTCAAAGGTGGAACTATGGTTGGGGCAAATGCACACACATGTCAGCCAGTGGAATAGGGGATGCTGCACCCTACTAAAGGAACTGGTGGGAAGTCAGTGGGAATTGAGGCTGCTCAGCAATCCAGAGCCAGTGCTCATATACACACTATATATATAACATAAAGGATAGTAATTCAGACCTCAAAGAATTTTTGTCAACAAGAAAAAAGGGGGTTATACTGGATGAAAATTGATTTTTCAAAGCTAACATAAAATTCAATACTATTTCTCAATTGTTCACAAAAGACAGAAACTTCAGCCCTGATAAATTATTTGAGTATTTATGAGCATTTCCAGTGCTCTGAGGACGGAGGGGAAGCAGCGTGGCAGTTAGCAATGATTGTCAGTGTTAGAAAAACACTAACGGAAATGCATGTATTAACAGAATTGACTTTAGTCTGGGCTAAATGTATCCATTGCCTTTAACTACTTGTATCTGTCCTGGCACTTTATTCCTAAAGGATGTCATTCACCCCTGCAAACCACCCACACAAAGCGCAGGCATCACTATATGAAGTAGTTGATGTAGGATTTAAGTAGTGCATGTGTCTTGTGCTGGTCCTTTGCTCAGGGATCTGTTTCACCCAAAGAGAAGACCTGGACTGTCTGAAGAGGAACAATCCCTCCTGGAGCATCCAGGGTCACAGGGAAACGGTGGAAGCTGCATCACCCTTTAGGATGGTGTACCATGCTCTCCACATGAAGCCAGACAACTATGCTGGCCACTGAATGGGGTGTGCAGAAGAACCATGGCCCCACTTTTTTGATTGACTTGTACCCCAGCAGTGCTAAGAAGGAGCAGTCTCTGCACTTCTAAGGGGCAGTTCCTTGTATTTGTCTCCTGCTGAACACTTAAGGAGCAGGCAGAATTTCAGCCAACATGATCAAGTTAAATTAATGATGAGGCTTGGGAAAATCATCAGTGAAGCTGTAACTCCCAGGACCAGGTCACACTTTTTATATAAAATAAATAATAATTCATAATTAGTGATTTCTTGCTGGAGGGGAGAATCTCAGTCTGATTTATACTAGATGGAGCACTCTTAAACTAATGTCTAGTTCTGTTCTTCTCATATTAGGCCAATATTAAAGCCAACATGATACATTTTTTCTAAACCTTGGGACACAGTGGTGTTAACTAAAGCTCGTGCTCCATATATAAATTTAAAAATTAATCTAGAAGATTCTTTAATAATTATACTGTGCAATCTTCTGATTTCTTGATTCAAGTGCCCACACTAATCTCATAGTCTATAAATTGCTGCTCATATTTGTTTCCTTTAGGGACCAAAAAAAAAACCCAAGTGGTAATGATGTATAGAATCTCATGCAAGATTGCAAAATTACGTGGAATTTGTCCCTGAAGATTCACACGTTTAAACAGAACTGACTTTATAGTTAAGCTTAAACATCTTTCCGGTCAGCTAATCAATTATTAGACTTCCAAATTATGGCCACTTTTCCTCAATTAAGCTAACAATCTGCATCAATTCTGAGAAAAGTCAGTGAATTAAGCATATGATTCTCTCCTGCTATTATTTTAACTGTCAAGTTCAAAAGAACACAGATTAAAAGATAGCAAGACTCTCCTCTCATTTAATGCAAAATTAGACCATTGTAGCTCCAGTGGCTATGTTGCACCATAGTATTTACTCCAGTTTGTGTAATTCCAGTACAGTTAAAAAGCCATAAAACTAGAGTAACACAGGGTGAATCAGAATAAGGCCCATTGACTTCAGGGGGGTTACTCCAGATTAAATGAGATCAGAATCAGGTCTATTCAGTTACTGCATATGACTGCCTCGGGTAATGGCTTCCTAGCCCACTCCCTGCTGCCAACAGATGCTTCAGAAAATCTGAACAAAAGCAGGAAAGTCAAAATTAAAGTTATAATATCCAAAGATAGATGGTGATTTTTTGAACAAATGAAAGCAGTGTTCTTAGTCCTGCAGGGCTGAAAAGACTAGAGTGAAGAGTGAGTGAGGAGTTGGTAACCACGGTAACAAGACTAATGCAGGCTTCTTGGCTTGAAGAAATTAAATGTCTCCAAACTATTAGGAATTCCTCTGTAACAGGAATAGAAGAACTGGCAAGAGAGAGGTCAGGTATGAATGCACTGAATCCTAGAGTGACCAGATGTTCTGATTTTATAAGGACAATCCCAATATTTGAGGCTTTGTCTTCCACAGACATCTATTACCCACCCACCCCCGTCACACTTGCTGTCTGATCACCCTAATGTGTCCAGGGCTGTCAGACATAGATGAAAAAGTGAAGATTTTGGAAGATAATGTGACTTAGTTAGAAAGCTGTAGCAAATCCCAGAAGAATCTAGTAAAAGAAGGAAGAGCTGGAGAAGAGATGTCAGCGTCTGGATTGTGGGTCTGAAAAAATATGCTGAGGAAGAAGGGAGTAATTAAAGCCCTTATTAATCAAGAGATATAAGCATAAGAAGTCAGTTGGTGCTGCTCATATGTGTAAAGTAAAGCACATGCTTAACTACTTTGCTGAATTGAGGTCTCAGTTTGTAGAAAATTAGGGCAGCAGATTTTGAAAGCTTGAATTTGACAGAAAACTGCAAATGGTATGGCCTCATAGAATACCATTTTCTGTCTATAACTGCAACAGCCTCACACCGCTTATGTTTAGGAATTTTAAAAAACCCAAAAGTGTTTTAAGAGCACCATAGAAATGCCTATTAGTAAGATAAAATTCAGATACTCAAAGAAACACATACTCATGGTTCCCTTTACCGGCTCTGAACAAAAAATCATTATCACAACAGACCCAGGGAAAGATATTCCAAAATAGGAATCTAAAGTTAGGCTCCTAAATCCATATATAGGTTTCTATGTAAATAGTTGGATTTTCAGAAGCACTGAGCACCCATCAGGTCAAGGGAATTTGAAGTTAAACACAGACACAAGTGCTTTGCTGAATTACAGCCTCCATCTTGCAAAACTGTCCCTTTGGTGTTCAAATGTTAGATTCTAACATAGCTCTCCTCATAAGAAATTTCATCATTTATTTCAAGATTATTTGTTGTGCAATATCGAAAAGTTCTAAGCTTAAACTTTGTAGTTCAGTGTCCTGTTTGACACAAGTTTCTTCTCCTTTTCTTTAGCACAGAACAGCCTCTGAAAAATTGTTGGGTCATAATCAAAACTAGATTGAATTAGAATTCAGGCACACAATGCCTCTTTATCTATTTTCTTTAACATTGATCAACAGAAATGATCTTCCACGCTTGAGAACTACAGTTGATGCTTTAGAAAGTATGAAAAAAATCGAAATCCCCAGAAATTCAGAGAGATGAGTACACTGGTATCCGGAAAACCTGTATATACCTACATATATAATACGCAGCAGAAAATGCCTGGAAAGGTGACCTGGATAGATGCAGGGATCCAAGAAGTGGAACTTCCTGGAGGGAAAGGATGATTGAGCAGCTAAAACCCAAGATAGTAAATTAAGCTAGCTGTGTTCTATTCATGGCTCTGCCATGAGCTTCTTCTGTAAGTATGAGCAAGTCACTGAACAGCCCTGTGCCTCAGTTTTCCCATCAGAAGATAATACTTTCTGACATAATGACGTTGTGAGACTTAATTCATTAATGTTTGAGATCCTTAGATGGAAGGTATTGTAAAAGAGCAAATCATAATTTCTATATTTAAAGAAACGTTTCTCTCCTTTGTAAACCTAAAATTCATTATGTGTATGTAATTGTGTCCTCAAAATTTTCCAGCTCCATTCAGTCCTCTTGAATCATCTGTGGACAAAGGGACACATGGCAATTTGATTTTACATTATTTGTGCTATTATTAATGCTATAATAACATTTATATGTACTTTGGAAAGAACATAGCACATTTTTATTACACAAATACTTTATTTATATTGACTGCTTTTATATTTATGTATGCACTTTATTGCTGAGGAAGTGTATATTTATTATGATAAATAAAAAAAAATCATCAACTTAAAAATGTGATGTTACACAAATGTTGTAGTCTAAATGAACAAGGCAGGGCAGGACATGTTTATTGTCCAGATATGTTGACATATTTAGGTGTCAATATTAGGAGACTCTACTGGTAATAAAAAATTTTATTGTCTAAAAATCTCCACAGAAGCCAGCAGACTAACATCTTAGTAAAAAAACAAAACAAAATCCACAACTTCTATTATATATATATATTCAGCATTTTGCAAAAGGTAAGTTTCTTTAAATGATATCTTTTATGTCCTGAATGCCTAACAAATTTAATAAACCAGTAAACTTCTTTAGGGCCCCAATCCAGCAAAATAATTAATTATATACTTAATGTTAACACAAGTAGTCGGTGGGACTAATCATGTACTTGAAGATAAACCATGTGCTTAAATGCTTTGCTGAGTCAGGGCTTTAAGAAAGTTGACAACATTTGCTGCAACAGAGGGTGTTAAAAGCTCCATGATTGTGAATTGGTTCTGCTGGGAACCCTGCAGCATAGATAATATCATGTATGTCGTTTTAGTGGTATTAAAACAATAGGGGAACAATAATTTAGTTAGTTAGTTCTGCAGCATACACAGTAGAGTAATTAAAATCATATTTGATTAATAACCTCCCTTTCCCCACTCATTTACGCAGATGCTAAACATATCAGACGAAACTCAGAGACATGGCTCTGTCCATTATAAACATTTTGGTAATTATTATTCTTAATAAACATTGAACTATTTAGCTATCAGGCACCAATCACTGTAGTATGTAGGCTGAAGTATTTATACAGCATCATAAATGTTCATGGTATATTATAGAGATTAAAAAGAATTTACAACCTGAATTAGATAAAGGAAAAAGAGATATAGTTTAAATAAAAACAGACTGAGTTCTATTTATGCAAAGCACACAGTACAAATGTAGATAGTTTGAAGCAGAAACTGAATTTAGGCAGAAGAGGAGGAATAGGCTGATGGGGCAAGGAAGAAAGCAGCAAAAAGCAAGGCAAAAGAAGTGGGCATTGAGATGGGATTTAAAGAAAGAGAGTAAGAGTGCTTGGTGCACATTTGAAGACAGAGAGACAAGGTGAAAAGAGTGGGAAGAGCAGAGCAGGGCATGAGGAGAGAGGTGGAAGATTAAAGACGAGATGCAGCTAGGGGCAGAATGGTGCACAGCCTTAAAAATGAGGACTAGGAAACTAACTTTATGGGGAAATAAGGGATCAGTGAAGAACTTGAAGTGAGGGGGCTGTGTAATGAAAGAAGCTTGTTTTAGATACTGTACATTACATAGGTTAAAAATGGGAGAAAGGAGAGTCAGGAAGACTAAGAGAAGGATGTAACTATAGTCCAGGAAAGAGAGAACCAGGATGAAAATCGGAGTTTTGATCCTGAGGATGAAGAGCATGGTGTGTACAGTAAAACCTTAACATACGAGCGACTCAACTTACGAGTTTTTTGAGATGCGAGTCGTCGCGCGGTCGATTTTTTGCTTTGAGATGCGAGCCAATATTTGAGTTACGAGTGAGCTTATGCAACCCGCCGCCACTAGGAGGAAGCGTGCGCACGTTCAGTTCACGTGTTTATCTCGCCGTGCTCGCATCTTTGTCGGATCGACGTTGCTTGTTTGATTATTTTCAGCATTTATTTTGTATAATTTCCTTGTTTTAACCATGGGTCCTAAGAAAGTGAGTGCCAAGATCGGTGCTGAGAAGAAGAAAAGGATGATGTCCATGGATATAAAGCACGAAATCATCGAAAAACATGAGCGAGGTGTGCGTGTTGTTGACTTGGCGAGGGAGTACGATCGTGGTACTTCTACGATCTGTACGATTTTGAAGCAGAAGTAGTCAATAAAGGCTATAACGCCAGCCAAGGACGTTACGATCATTTCGAAGCTCCGGACCTCTGTCCATGAAGAGATGGAGAAGTTGTTGTTGGTGTGGTTGACAGAGAAGCAGCTCGCAGGAGATAGCGTGACCGAGAGCATCATCTGTGAGAAGGCACGAGACATTTACAGGGATTTGGTGAAGCAGACGGCGGGAACATCAACAGACAAAGCATCGGAAGAGTCATTCAAAGCCAGTCGGGGTTGGTTTGATAATTTTAAAAAGAGGACTGGCATTCACTCCGTCATCAGGCATGGTGAGGCAGCAAGCCCGGATATGAAGGCAGCTAAGGATTTCGTTGCAATGTTTCCAACCTGGTAGAAACCGAAGGATACATCCCCCATCAAGTCTTCAACTGTGACGAGACAGGGCTCTTCTGGAAGAAGATGCCGAGGAGGACGTATATAACGGAAGAGGAGAAGAGCATGCCAGGCCACAAACCTATGAAGGATAGGTTGACCATTGCACTGTGCGCAAATGCGAGTGGCGACTGCAAAATCAAGCCGCTACTCGTATATCACTCAGAAAACCCCAGAGCCTTTAAGTCTCATAAAATTCTTAAAGAAAAACTGCAGGTTATGTGGAGGGCAAACCCAAAGGCATGGGTCACCAGGGAGTTCTTTGTGCAGTGGGTAAACCTGGTCTTTGGTCCTGCCGTCAAGAAGTACCTCGTGGAAAATAACCTTCCCCTGCAAGCCCTTCTCGTCCTTGACAATGCTCCCGCGCACCCACCAAACCTCGTAGACGACATCCTGGAGGAATTCAAATTTATCAAAGTCCGCTACCTTCCACGCAACACCACCCCTATCCTGCAGCCCATGGACCAGCAGGTCATTTCCAATTTCAAAAAGCTATTCACCAAGCACCTGTTCCGGCGCTGCTTTGAGGTTACGGAGAGCACAAACCTCACCCTTCGAGAGTTTTGGAAGGAACACTATAACATCGTGACCTGCCTCAGAATTATCGACATGGCCTGGCAGGGTGTCACAAGGAGGACCTTAAACTCTGCGTGGAAGAAGCTGTGGCCTGAGGCTGTGTCGAAAAGGGACTTCGAAGGGTTCGAGCCGGAAATGTTAGTGGTGGAGGAGATTGTATCCCTCAGAAAGTCCATGGGCCTGGAAGTGAATGAAAGAGACATTAACGACCTTGTCCAGAAGCACAACGAGGAACTGACGACGGAGGAATTAAAGGAGCTGCAGCAGCAGCAGCATATGGAGGTTTTGCAGGAAATTAACATGGGGGAGCCAGAAGAGGAGGAGGTTATCCGTACAATTGAGATTAAGAGAATCTTGGGAATGTGGGAGAAAATTACCGAGTTCATTGAAAAGAAACACCCTGAAAAAGTTGCAACAGGTCGTGCGTTGGCGCTGTGTAACGACACTTGCCTCGCTCATTTTCGTAACATTTTGAAAGGGAGGAAGAAACAAACCTCCTTTAACAGGTTTTTATTGAAACGCCCTGCAAGGGAAAGTGAGGAACGTGTGCCGAAAAAGGCAAAAGTCAGTGAAGAAGAAGAAGAAGATTAAGTGAAGTGGGGAAAAAAAATAATAAGTAGCATTTAAGTTTAGCGATAAAGTGTAGCATAGTGTGTAAGTTAAATTTAGCAATAAATTGTAGCATTAAGTGTGTAGCAAGTAAGTTAAGTTAAGTGATAGAGCACGAAATGAAAAACTCCCCCAGCCTCCTCCGCCAATCTCCTCCACCTCCGCCAGCATCTTCATCTGACCTTCAAGGTAAATACTGTACACTTAATAAAACCAGTTTATTTCTTTACATTCTCTTTTATTATGTATTATTTTTTATACATTATTTGTTGTTTATAAAGTACATTTTTCTTATTTAAAAACATGTAAAAAAATTGGGGTGGTTTTTGGGGGGCGGGAACGGATTAATAGCATTTCAGTTAATTTCAATGGGGAAAATTACTTTGACATACGAGCAAATTAAGTTACGAGCTCAGTCACAGAATGAATTAAACTCGTAAGTCAAGGTACTACTGTATTTTGAAATGTCCGAGGAGACACAACAAGATTTGGTGCGAGCCTGGATGTAGCAGGAGAAGGAAAGGGAAAAATCAAAGATTGTGCCAGGCTGAGAGGAGGATGGAGGTATCTGTGGTGAGAAGAAGTTTTAAGGAGGAAAGATGAGAGATTCCATTTTTGCCATGCTTAATTTTGAGAAGCAACAGAGAATACCAGAGAGTTCGGATGTGAGGAGAAAGTGGTCACAGGTGGAGAAGTATTGTACATTTCAAAGTCATCAACGTAGGAGTGATAAGCAAGACCATGAGTCAGTGGGTATGTCTACACTGCAATTAGACACCTGTGGCTGGCCTGTGCTAGTTGTCTTGTGCTCATGGTGCTCAGGCTAAGGGGCTGTTTAATTGTGGCATAGACATTCAGGCTCAGGCTGCAATTTGGGACCCTCCCACCTTACAAGGTCCTAAAGTCCAGCTCCAGCCTGAGTGCAAATGTCTACACTGCAGTTAAATAGCCCCTTAGCCCAAGCCCCATGAGCCCGAGACAACTGGCACGGGCTAGCCATGCTTTTTAAATTGCCAGGTAGACATACCCAGTGAGGTCACCCTACTGTGATAGTAGAAGGATAAAAGGAGAGGACCAAAAGCAGACTGCGGGGGATTACCAACTGAAAGGACAAAGAAGGAGGATGAAAGAAGAGTCCACCAAGGGAATGCTGAAGGAGCAGTGAGCATGCTTGGAAAAACCTGTCTCAGAAGCCAAAGGAAGAGAGGATCTTGATGGGAAGTAGACGATCAATAGACATAGGCCTGGTCTACACTTACCTTCTGGATTCGGCGGCAGTCGACAGGAGATACGCATTTGCGTTCCCTTCGACGCAGCACTACGCCACTTATTGGGGTGGTTTTCCTGCGTTGCTTGCTGGATCGACTGAGCGGGTCTACACAGACTGCTCAGTTGATCCAGAGACATTGAACTGACGGCGGTGAATTTGCCGCCGTCAGTGTAGACCCAGCCTCAATAAACAGGTCAGAGCTGAAGGAAGAGAAGGCAAGCTTAAGGTGGTGGAATCCAGTGAGCTTACAGGTCTCTCTCCTGAAGTACTCACAAAATGAAACCAGTAGCGGAGATAAAAGACTTTGACTCTGGCCCAGATTCTGAGCAGCTCACCCCGTGCCCACCAGCTATTCACGACCCAGCCCTGACAGATTGTTCAGACCACCCGCAAACTTCCTGCTTCTGCCAATCTCTTGACAGATGATGGAAGGGGCAGATCCAGTTCCTACCTGCATTTCCCATGGGGGCCAAACTCTCCAGAAATGAGCTGCCTGCTTGCAGATGGAAAATCTTGTTCTGCAGGCCCAATTAGTGCTTGGCATTCTCCAGTAGGGATGACCACCTGCAAGAATTCTCAGCCATCTCTGATGACCCAAACCATGTCTGCTCAGCAGAAGTTGTCCTCTGGAAGCTTAAACAAAGGCAAGAACCAGCCACTTCAAAGGTTGCACATTTCTGACAGATGGTGGCTGATTTCAAGTGGAAGGAGGCAGCTGAGGGAGGAGGAGAGAAAAGGAGGCGCAACTCTACCAAGCCAACCGCCTGTGCCCAGGCCCATGGAACCAAACCCTGAATCAATGCAAGTGGACCAGGATCACAAACATCTGACCCCAAAACAAAAGAATGCCATCAGCAACTTCGTCTCTTTTTCTAGTACAGAACACTACTAAAGGACATGCACTTGCTTCTTGTCCATCCGAACTAAAATCAGGAAACAGACTATCCCACGTCTAGTAGGGGGCATCACCTGGTCATCTACAGGTCACCAAAACCTAAGATAGTTTCCCCGCCTTCGAAAAGAACCCAACGAAAACCTCTCAGGGCCTCCCCACACTTACAGATACCACTGAAGTTACATGTCCTAAGGCGTTCAAGGTTGATTCCCCTGCAGTCAGCCATGATGGACTCCAGCACTGCTGACAATTTTACAAATGCAAAAGTGACCCAGAACTTACAAATTTCCCTTCAGCCCAAGTTTTCACCAGATCTGGTAGAAACAACTGATAAGCCACACCTGTCATTCAGTCTGATAATAATTCAGGAAACTTCTCTTCAAGGCCACAGTGGGAGAGCACTGTGAGTTACTACATTTTAATGTGATCCACTCTCCACACGTCCCAATAATACTCGACATGCTGTGGTTGGAGTAGCACAATCCACAAATCTACTGGAGGAGGAAGAATGTTGACTTTTCTTCCTATTACTGACAGAAAGTCTGTCTGCAACTCCCATGTAAGCCAATCTCTTTCCTCATGAAGGGACACCCTGGGCAGTGCGGGTCAGCCAGAAAGAAAGCATCTTAAGCCCAGAACCCCATGTACCTGGAGTACACTGACGTTTTTAAGAAAAAAAATTAGAACATCCTGACCTCACACTGGGACTATGATTGTCTCATGGACTTGCAGCCCCAAGTGAACACCACACATGGATGAATATACATCATATCCGAACAATAACTGGAAGCACTATATCCAAGAAAATTTTGAGAAAGGCTTCATCGGCCAATCTAGCTCCCCAGAAGGGACTGCAGTCCTTTTTGTATGGAAAAAGGACAGGTCACTATGCATTTGCATGGACTATTGAGCCTTAAATCAGGTTCCAGTCTGCAGTTGGCATCTTCGGACTCTTATTCTGGAATTGCTAGGTCATGTGCAAATGACCAGGAGCTTCACAAATCTAGACCTGTGAGGCGCTTACAACTGAGTGTATATAAGAGCTGGGGATGAGTGGAAAACTGCCTTTCATACCCACTTAGGGCACTTTGAATACCTGGTATTGTCATTCAGCCCCATCAATTCCCCTGCAATTTTCCAACACTTTGTGAATGATCACTATGTCATCGTTTATCTCAACAGTATTCTAGTATTTTCAGAAAACCAAGAACAACACTGTTGTCACATCCCATCTATTCTAGAATGCCTGCAAAAGAATGAATTGTAAGCCAAATTTGAAAAGTGCTTCTTTGATCAGTTTTCCATGAAATTTTTAGGCTTTATCATTTCCACAGAGGGCATTCAGATCGATTCCCCAAATGATAGTAGCAACCTCTGACTGGGTAGCTCCACAGAATCCCTGTGAATTACAATGCTTCCTGGCCTTTGCCAATTTTTACTGGTGGATTATTGCCGATTTCTCAGGAAAAATCTGTCCCTTGACTTTGCTCCTATGTAACACCATCTGGTTCACTTGGTCATCTGAAGTCCAGCATGCCTTCACCCAGCTCCAATCTGCCTTCACAGGGGACCCCATCCTGGTGTAGCCTGACCCAATCTACTCATTCATGGTGGAGGCTGACACATCCAACTTGGCCCTTGGGGCGTACTCTCACAGAAACTCAGATCCCAGCAAGTCTTGCACCTCTGTGCATTTTACTCCTGCAAGCGCGGCCCAGCAGAAAGAAATTATAAAATACTCAATAAGGAGTTGCTCGTAATTAAAAGTGTATTCGAGGAGGAGTGCCACCACCTTGAGAGGGCTTGGCATCCTGTACAGGTCTTCACAGACCATAAGAACTTTGAGTATCTCCACAAGGACCAAGCATAAAACCAAAGGCAGCTTCGGTGAGCCCTGTTTAACTCTTGTTCAAGTTCATCGTCATCATCTACTGACCTTGGTCCCATAATGGGAAGACTGACACTTAGTGTGAAAAGGATGGTACTAGTAGGAGAGCAAGAAACCAACTGCCTACCCATCATTCCTTCTTAAACCCAGTAATTTCCTCAATTCATTAATTCACCAAGATCAGATCTCCCTTATTCGGTCCACCTCAAAGGAGGACCCTCTTGCCCAGGAACACTTCCTGAGCACTCAGGGACCTGAATGCACCACTCCAAACTCAGTGGAGTAACATATTTCAACTGACACATGTACATCCATTTAGGGGGCCACCACGTCAAGGTACTACATCTTTGTGACAACTCCCCACTGGCAGGACACTCCTTGCTGTAACTCTCCTGGATCCCAGACACCAGACCTGAAGCCCTAGTCTGGCTCCCAACTCTGGTCTTGGTTTACAGTCTTCAACTTAGGATCATTACTGACCCTGCTGCAAGACCCTGGCCTGGCCTGACCCCAACTGTCACCTCATACTCTCAATTTGGCAATGGACTTTGACTTTGCAGTTTTGACCTGGCCTGCCCCTGGACTGATCTTCAACCCTACAGCCCAAACACTGAGCAGGTCGCCCCATGCCCACACCGTGGCCCTGTCAGTTTATATGTATACATTTCTTTTTGTAATCACTGCTCAGAGGAATGGAGGCTGAAACACTTATTTTTGGACTCTCTCATTCTTGTGTATCATTTAAATAGCTCGGTAATAGGCCGGCTGGTTAAGCTGGCAGTATGGCCCCTTTGTGCTGTTAGAGAGGTGCAAGGGACAGTCGCAGATCTCAAGGCTTTTAAAAAATAAACCAGGGCCAGTCTGACTTTCTAGCTGCAAAAGGAGGCATGGATCTGTAAGTACTTTGCTCTACTGTGAAAAGGGTGGTAAGTGATAGGGTCTAAATTCATTTTAGAGAATTGAAACTAGCACACTCAGCTCATTGAGAAAGAGGGAAGTTCTTCGTGTTACTTTTTACCAGTAGCCTCTGAAAGTGGTGAGTCATGAAAAGGCACTGACTGAATCTGGAAAGGGTTTTATCTACTCTCTTCTTGGTTAGAGGAAAGGTCAGCCTGATGGGGGACCCTCAATGGAGAGGAGAGATGCAGAAGCAGAGTGATTCTCAGTAGTCCAAGAGATTTCAGAGGTTATCTTGGAGAAAAAGAAAGTTATGTCCACACTGTGATTCTTACTCATTACTTCTCAGGTCAAAATGTTGATGCTCTGGACCTTATCGAAATTCTTTTTGGAATTAGGTATAAATGTGTCAATCACTGTATTTGACTGTCCTGTAGGTAGAGTGCTTCATTTCTGATTAACTTTATTCCTTACTGGAAACTCAGTGAGCAAAGCTCTAAAGGTTTTTTTTCTTTCTTTTCTTTTTTTTTGGTAAAGAAAATAAAAGCTCACCTTATTTCATTGGAAATGACATAAAAAGCTATACTTTATTAACCATCAGTGTAGTAAAATATATAATTTCTGTCCCATTTAGGTCAAATGAGATGGATTTATTAGCAAGAAAAACTTTTAATGCAAAACATAGCCAAAAATATGTAAAAAATTAAATGAAACTTCCTCTTTGCTGGGTATGTAGTATGTCAAGTATTTTCAGATTTAATATTTTTATGAACCACTTTAACTCAAGTGGAGACAGTTCCCATCAGTCTTCATTAATTAGCTAATTAGTGGTATATACTATACAAAATGCCTAAAACTTAATACTAAAAATATGGTTATTTAAAGTCAGCAAATCTTCTGTCGCCAATAGTACAAAATACTTTCAAGTTACAAAACTCTCCAAATGTCAAGATTACCATATGGCTGGAATGTTGTGGGAATACCCAGAGGGAACTGATGCTTTCATATAAAGTTTTATGATGCCTAGAAGGATAACTGTTTACGCTACAAGCTCTCTTTATGAACAGTTCCAATTTCTACCATAAACTCAGGACAGCATTGCAGGGCAAAGTAGTTCTTTCCATGGAGGGATTGTAACAGAAACATTCTGCATTACCAGCAAAAACACAGTTGAGGTTTCATATGTTTTACGTTTATTGCAAAGCAGTGGATAAAGAAATAACTAAAAAAACCAAAAGTTTATTTTATCAAAGTAAGACTGTTTTCTTCCCATCAGGGTACCCATAAAATGGAGCAACCTAACACTTTGTTCCATTGTAACTAAGGGTCGCTAGTTTCACGTTAGGAGGCATTTTCCATAACAAAATGTACTTTTGCTATTTGCATTATTCTTATTAACTTGTTTACACTATTCCTGCCTGAACCACTCCTGAACCAAGAAAATTGCCTTGTGTGAGTTTTCAAAGCTGCTTTGGAGTCAGAATGGAGCATATGTCGTCTTCAGGTTTGGCTGTCCAGACCCAAAAAGTGATGTGGAAAATATTATGGATATCTCTGAGTGGTCATGTGAAGGCAGGAGAAGCAAGAGATCTAAAGAAATACACTGGTCTCATTTGAATCAATGGAAATTTTGCCATTGACGTCAATGATGCCATGATTTTACCCTTACTGTCTAAACCGAAGAAGAGAGCACAGGCAAAACGAAATATATTACTACCACTAGTAACAGTAACAAAAAGAGACAATCAAAACCAAATGTTAAATTAAGAATGTCAGTAGTTAAAAATATCAGATAAGGGCACATCCATACTTTATAAGTGTGTGTATCATTTCTATTTGGCTGATAAATGTTCTTTGAAAACCTGTTAACAATGACTGTTTTTTCCCTCTTTTCTGACTTGCTAGGTTGATGTTTATAATGGCTAACTGCATTTATTGATAACGAGTTCTGGAACCAAATTTTGTAACTCAGGCCCACCTTTACTCAAAATAATTTTTTAAAAAGATTTCCATCTGCAATCCACCAATAACAGTACTGGAATACTAACTCTTTTTCACTTAGGAAAAGGAATTATCAGAGTTTCAACAAATCTTTTGGATGTGCTTATTATGCATTTCAATACTGTATGATTTAGCCTTCTCAAAACTCCACAGGGGACTAACTGCAATGCACTTGACAGCCTTGCTGAGTTTTCCTGGATGGTGCATTTTCATTTACTACAGAGAAAGAAAATGAGTGTTGCTGCAAGCCAAACTCCAATATTTTTAAAGAAAGACAAAAGAGAGTATATTATTCGGTGCATCCTCCTCTTGTATTTGTTACTTTTGTCCAAAATCATGGGTGTAAACTGGTGGAGGGGAGGGGCGTTGTTCCCCCAAACTGCAGGCATCAGGCCGGTGAAGAATATGCCCCCACTCATGGCCCTGTTGGCCTAACTGGAGCTGTTTCTCCCCTTCCCCCCCCCCCCCAGCCAAATACAGAAGTCAAACAACACCTATGTTCAAAACCCAACTGGTATAAGCAGGATTGTGGCCTTTTGCAGGAATGTACATTATTCATGCTAATAAACTTTGCAGTTACAGCACTAACATAAGTGAATCCCTCAAGAGATATGAGTTTTTTAAATAAATTTTAATAAGATTTACCATTTTTTTTGTGCTAAAGAACAGCTGTTTCATCTGGGGGCATTTATCATAATCATAAGGAGTTGGAGTTGCTGAGCCCACGGGGATAAAATGTAGTGAAAAGTATATTCTGTAATATTGGAAATGTGTATTAGAACAAAATAGTAAAGATTTATTACTGAATCATGAGGATTAGCAGTACAGTTTTGTCACTTTCTTTTATAAATGTATCATATTAATAACATCTTTGTAAAACAGAGAAAGGTACAGCATAATATTCTAAGTCACATAATAAATAAGTCAGAAACATTTGAAAAAAATTTAAAATCTTTTTATGTCCAAGAACATCCAGATAAATGCATCCTTCATAATTATTTTAGAGATCTATGAAGACACTTACCCTGGTGCAGCCATGAATCTAATTAATGCTTTTTGTAGCTCTTGAATTTTTGCTTACTTTAAAATTTGTAGTATTAACAGGAAAAAAATCTAATAGTATTCTGTTTAGATGTTTTTTAATGAATTAATAATACATACACTTGTCCACAATTAAGGAAAGCACTTAATCATATGCTTAAATCCATTCTTATAAGCATGTACTTAAAGTTTAGCATTTTTGAAGCACCCTTCCTGAATAGGGATGCCTTTCTGAACTGGGGCGCTGTATAGTATCTAGAATAAACATTTGTATAAACAGGATATATGTATGTAAGTAAAGTCCTGTGTGCGATTTGGTGACTATGCTAGCATACATTATACCATGTTTTTCCTCTAGCCATGGAGTCTATTAATGCTATTATAGCTCTGTATACAACATTCCGTCGTCCCCTGTGCTCCTCAAATACCCACAAAATCATTCATATCGAAGCATAAAAGCTTGCCAGAGTTAATGGAATTTTGGGTGAACAAGAAAAGTAGAATTTGTCCCAATATATGGTAACTTTAATAAAACACCTCCCATTTGGAAAAGTGGGAATCAGATATCTCATTCTTTTTCATGAGCAATTCCATGAACTACACAGAGTAAGAATAAGTTTACATTTTTCCTCTTTCAGTTCCAGTCTTTCTTCTATAACACTTTTTGGACACGGTAAGGTTACCTTAAAGCTAAATAGACTACTGTAAGGCTACCATATCTTTGCACAGTATTTTTCATTCAAGACAGCTTATTATTAATTATAATCAGGGACCTTGAAATCTGTTTGCCCCAGAAAAACCTGGAATTTGCATTTTTACAGAGAATCTTTAGTTTTTACATTTTGTGACCAAATACAAACATATACATTAGAACCCTGTTTATATTGGGCTCCATTATCGGCCTCGCCATATTAACCAAACTGGAGCTGACAGCATCAGTCGTGTTGTGCAGGACCAACAGCCTGAGCCCTGCCATCTGTGGCTGAAGTTCTCTGGATTATCCAAATTTTTGATTATTCGATCTGGCCCCAGTCTCAGTTAGATTAGATAAACAGGGTTCCATTGTATCAATGAAACATAGTGTTCAACTGATACCTTTGTACATTGTGGCTAGAGAAACTAACCTCTAGAGATTCATTTTAATCATGGAAAAACGTGGATTTTTATGGTTTTTTATTGGAAAACTTTGGTTTTTTATCATGGAAAACTAGGATCCCTGATTATAGTATAATTAAAATCTGAGGATTTTATTAGGAGACTACTGAGTATTTACCAAGTAACTATGTATAACCTCTATTCTGATGTGAAACCAAACACCTTTACTTTTATGCCTCCTTGATCTCTGTGATTTCATAATATAAAAGTGATCATGAACAGTAGATTACTTATTAGTCTGTCTTTTATACAATAATAATACTTTGTACTTACACTGCACATCTCCTTCAATGTGAGGACCTCATAGTGACTTACAAACATTACTAAATTAAGCTCTGCATTAAGACCTGTGGATTACTGTAATATTTATTATGCTTATTTTAAATATTGGAACAGTGGCACAGAGAAGTTAAGGCCAAAATTTTATAAAGTGGTCACTAAATTTGGACACCTCACTTTTTGAGTGCTCACCTTGACAACACTAGAGTCTGATTTTCAAAGGTGCTTAGCAACTGTACCTCCCACTGACTTGAAGTGAAGCTGTAAGTGGTCAGTATCTCTGAGAACCAAGCCTTATATATTGCAAATTGGGCACCCCAAATTCAGGACCACTTCTGGAAATTTATTTATGGGCATATTCCCATGGTCTCAGAACAAGACTGTAGTGGATCCATGAATAGAATACAGTTTGCCTGACTCTCAGTTCTCTGATTTAATATTAATCATCCTACTTCTCTGTATCAAATATTTGCCTCCTAAGTGGGTTGCAGATGAACAGAGAAGCCTTTCCATGATTTACAATGTCAAACATGGTGGCTCAGATATTTATCATCTTGCTTTGTTGTTCAGTCCACACATATTGAAAGTATGGGTTAACTAATCTAAAGAATCTTATCAGACAACAAATTTTCCTAAAAACTCTTGTTTAAATATAATACTTATCACATAACCACAGAGGAGCTGGTATTGAGTCTCAGTGCATTAACTTATTCATATGAGATGTGTTCCATCTCTCTGTCTTCTGGTTTTTTAAAGTAAGGATTCCAATTTCTGATGATCCTGTCGAGTTTATAGATTTTCAGCCTGCTACATTACGTGCGCTCCTGGTGACGGACACAGTAATTGACATAATGGGAAGAAAGAACAACATTCTGTAAAAACAAATGGCTTCAAAAGCTCCCCGTGTATTTGTATATATTGTTTTTGTTATCAATACATGGCTTCTTTAAAGGACTATGGCTAATCTTAGCAACAATGCCCAATGAGAGTCTTTGCGGCAAGGCTTCCCCAGTGACCCCAAATTAAGATAATTTCCCTTCCCACAATCTCACACCCCAGAAATAATTACACCAGGTCCCATGGTGGTTCAGTCTATGCAGGAATTCCTGGCAGAAGAGGAGTGTGACTCACTCTTGCCCAATGCTTCTGAGAAGAGGGGAAAGTGTCATTCTCTTTATGGGCACACACTCACTCCTGCTGCTGCATTAGAACTGAGTGTAGTTTAAAGTACATCCTTTGAGTAATAGGGAAGCATCTTTGAAATCAGTGGGACTATTGATAATATGTAAAGATAAGCACACATGCAAGTCTTTGTGGGAGTAGATCCTTAGTTTGGAGATGTTTATAGACTCTTTGAATGCTCACTGGTTACACACAGTAAATCAGAATAATTATGCAAACATATTTGTTTCTCCTTAATATTTCTCTCCTATTTGTCATGTAGTTCTCTCTCATGCTCAATCTCTCTCTTGCTTTTTCACAATTTATCAGTTTGGACCCATTCTTATACCTACATTATTTTCCCTCTCTTTTCTCTTTGTTAAATCTCTTCACTTTCCTGTTACACACTCCCTTCTATTGCTATTTTTCATTTTTCCATTTCTCTGTCTTTCCTTCTGACTTTCCTTTCCTTTTTTTCAAGATAACTGAGATATGAACTGTATGTTTTTAAGAATGACACACCAAAGTCATAATACAAATATTACTTATGCTTGATGTCAGTTATTCATTGCTTGTCAGTTCTAATGTATCCCTCCTGAGATAGCCTCAGTTGACACTCTTCCCCAAAATAAAAAACTCCTATCATTACATTTCAAAGAAGAATAACAAAACCCTCTCATGTATGAACTGCCAAAAGAAGTTAACAGAGGATGTCACTTAGCAAACACAACACGGACAAAGGAACACTGATGTCACGCACTGAAGGAATAACATTTAGACAGGTTGCACACATTCCTCATGATAAGGCTGAACCATAACACGATTAACAGCAGCGGATAAAATCAGCGGATGACATACACCAGCTCAGAAATCCTATCCAAGTAATGTTGAGTGTTTTAATATTTTTATCTGCTCCTACATGAATGGGTACTTGCAGCACTGCTCAAAATAGTGACACTGGAGGAATGTTTCTGAAAATGCAGCCCAAGTTCCAATGCAGAAGCATTTCAGGTGAGATGCTTTTGAAAGAAGTACTGGCAATCAGATGCAGGAATATGAGGCCCAGTCCTTGGTTCCAGTTGAGCTGTAACTGGTGCAGGACCCAAGGTGGGGAAATAAAAGTGGCTTTAAATCACCTTTTCACTCCCCCAATTCCTGAAGTTGCCAAGGGCACAGTTTGAGTCCTGCTGCAATATGGAGTAGCCTCTGGGCTGTTCTAAATTGTACTGTTCGAAATTGTACTGCCTTTTAACAGCCCTGAAGAGTCATTGCACCAAAAGAGATCGCCGGAGTACTCTGATCATGCCCCTGCCCATCCTGGCATGTCCCTATCCCAGCAGGACCAGGAAGGGGAGTTGATATAGAAGCACCTATACTAGCTCTATCCCAGATGGGGCACCTCCCACACACAGGAAATCAGTAGCTGCCTGATTAGTGTAGCTTTCTGGCCTTTTTTCACCACCAGTGTTGCACAAAGGGGGCAGGATCTGGCCCATGGCATGATCTCTTGCAGATAAGTTACCTGAGACGATGATATTTACACTATGCATTAGTAACATAATGCATTCATTAAAATAATACTAAGAACTAACAAGATCTGTCCATAACGATAAACATTTTATGATCTTTCACTGTTGTAATCATGAGGTTCTTATGTCTCATACTTTTTACCCTTTGTTTAGAATGTTCACTTCCCATGTTCCTTTTATTTAGGTTGTAAGCACCTTGATATTATATTTGTGGTTGTCTCCAAAGCACCATGAATACTTATAATACTGAACAAATAACATAACATGTCATAAAAAGTTATTAATATTATTGTAATATATTCTTATTCCGATCTGTCAGAGTTTATCTAGATGATAGTGCATTTTTGGCATTTGTCCTCACTGCAGTCTTCACTCTCCTGTAAGTATTCAATCTGTAGTATACAGCATCTATACGTCCCTCTTGGTGTTTCCCCTTGAAGATTGTTTCTTTAATCAGTCATTCATTTTATTCTAAAGTAGACATTCTTTTTTAGAAAGTTTTACAAACATATTTTTAAAAAATTAAACACATGCACTTTTCTGAATTGGTTATAGTAAATAATTCCAAAAAAGCAAACACTGTTGGCTGGATTAAGGATTTATCAATCCAAATGTTTTTTAATTCCTGAGAACTGTAAAGAGTTTTTCTACGCTGATTCTGATCTCCAGTCTGATACTCTTTGTGGCTAAGATAATAAAAGCTCTTTGATTTTTTTATTCTGGCATCTACTAATTCAGACACAGTTCTGGCATCTACTAGTTCACATCTTGTGAAAATCTTTTGTCTTAAGGAATGTTTTTTTCTTGATAGGTCCTTACTGACCCTGTATAAAAAATAAAATGTACAACATATTAAATAAAAACAGACTATATTTAATAACATTTGGAATTTTAATAGAATGCACAACAGAAAAGAAATTCAAAACCCTGCTCTTGATTCACACTAAATATTTTAAAGAGTTGAGTTAACAGAAGGCCATATTCTGATTTCATTTACACCAATGTAACTACAAAGTCTGCTGGATACTGGGTGGCACCCTAGTACTGTATTCTTGATATCTTTATGCACAAGAAATCTTATGCCATTGACATGTTTGTCTTCTCCACTGTAGTAGACTACATGGCCATCTTTCATTAGTGCCTCTCCAAAGTTCTTCCATCTGACCTTGGAGATTCCTAGGAGTTACCAGGTGTATTGTTCCATTTTGTACATGAGTTCTTTCAACCTCCCTATTTTCCTCAGTATCCTTACATTCCATGTGGCTATGGTAATGTTATCTCTTCCACAAATCTTCTTTGTTGAACCATTCAACATCACAGTGGAACAAGCCCCTACAATAGATAATGATGACAAGCAAACTTAAGATTTTTGTAGTCAGTTCCAAGACATCATCAATAAGGTACACAAGAAAGATATTATTGTACAAGGAGACTGGAATACTAAAGTGGGTACTGACGCACAGGCAGATTGGCAAGATTATTGTGGTCCTTTCTGTAATACGGTAACTGGTGAGAAAGGACTGAGACTTTTGGAGTTTTCCAGTTACAACAATCTGATGCTTGCAAACACACTAGGAGCACATAAAGCATCCGGACGATCAACATGGCATACACCTGATGGTCTCCACCACAGCCAGCTTGATTACAACATGGTGCAAAACCAATTTTGTTCTGGGATCAACAGAGCTAAAACAAGGAGCTTTCCTGGTGCTGATATTGAAAGTGATCATGACCTTGTGATGCTAAATTCTTGGCTGTAGTTAAGGAAGGTCGTCAGGCCAGAGATCATCAGAACAAAGTTTGATTTAGAAAGACTCAATGACCGAAGCATTGCAGAGTCATTTCAAGCAATGGTCAGTGGAAAATTTGTCCCCTGCTTGCTCTGGAAGAAGACATGGAAACACTGACCAACAATTTTAACACTGTAATGAATGAGACAGCAATGGACATCCTTGGGAAACACTGTAGGAAGATAAAACCTTGGGTCACAAATGAAATACTGCAAATATGTGACATCAAAAGAGAATATAAGAGAGATAAGAACAGCACTGAGGGAGCAGATAAATACAGAGAGAATGGCAAAAAGATCAGGAAAAGAATGAAGGTGGCCGAGAAGATATAGATTGAAAACAATGCTCTAAAATTGAAGAGTGCATTAACAATAAAAATAGCAAAAGACCCTTCTAGGTTGTAAAAGATCTGACAAAGGAAAGATGGACCAAAGCCAGCTCAATTCAAGACAAAGAAGGGAATAGTCTCACAGAAGAAAGACATCATCAACAGAAGGACAAATTACTGCTTTGATCTGTACAACCACCAGATAAATGGAGATCCTACTGTCCTAGATGGCCCAGATTCAACAGAAGAGGATGATTTTCCAATACTGCATGAAGAAGTGGAGGTAGCTGTGAAATCACTCAAAAATGGAAAGGCTACAGGTATTGACAGCATTTCAGCCGAACTGATGATATTTGAAGGAGAAAGAGTAATAGATGTACTCACCAATATCTGCAGCAAGTTCTGGCAAACCGGTGAGTAGCCCTCCATGTGGACAAAGTCATCATTCATTACTCTGCCAAAGAAAGGAAACCTGCAACTGTGTCAACACTGTCGGACTATAAGCTTAATCAGCCATCCCAGCATTATGATGTTGAAAGTTATATCGAACAGACTGAAGTCACAAGCAGGGAATACCATCGCTGAAGAACGGGCTGGCTTTTGCGCTGGAAGAAGTACCATAGAAGAGATTTTCAACCTTCGTGTTCTATGTGAGATGTACTTACAACATCAGCAGTTCATCTACCATGTCTTTGTTGACTTCAAGAAGACATTTGACAGAGTAAGGTATGAAGCTATCTGGGCAACCATGAAAAAGTACAGCATTAGTCATTAGCTTATTTTTACCATTAAACAACTGTATGCCAAGGCCAATAGTGCAGTTCTCGTCAATGGCACAGTAGGAGAGTGATTTTACACCACTGGAGTTTGGGCAAGGCTGCCTTCTTTCGCCCACACTCTTGAACATCTACTTGGAGTGCATAATGACTCATGCCCTAAAGATCACATATGTACAGTCAATATTGGGGGGTGAACAATCTCAAATCTTCAATTCGCTGATTACATTGACGGCCTGGCAGGTAGCAAAGAGGAATGGCTAAACTTGTGAAATGATTGGATAAAACCTCTGCAAATTACAGCATGTAAACTAATGCAGAGAAAACCAAGCTGATGACAAATGTGATGGGATCAGCTTACACATAACTTGCAATGGACAAGGGCTGGAGACTGTGAAACAGTTCAAGTATCTGGGGGCAATCAACACCAATGAGGGATCAAAGGCAGAAATTTTGGCAAGAACTGCACAAACAACATCAGTACTGGCAAATTAAAGCCAATTTGGAGAAACAAGAACATCTCCCTGAAATCCAAACTGAAACTACTGCACACACTGGTCATCTCCATTTTTCTGTATGCGTGCGAGACATAGCCCCTTACGGTAGAATTTGAAAGGAAAATACAGGCAGTGGAGATGAGATACTTCCATAAAATCTTGGGCATCTCCTACCTTGACCATGTCACTAACAAAGAGGTTCGGAACATCATCAGCCAATGTGCTGGATCATATGAAAATCTCCTGACAACCATGAAAAAGTGAAAGCTGAAGTGGTATGGGTATGTAACAAGATCATTTGGCCTATCCAAGATCATCCCCCAAGGTACAGTATAGGGGAAGAGATGAAGAGGAAGGCAGAAGAAAAGATGGACTGACAACATAAAAGAGTGGATAGGAACGGACTTCGTGGAGACTTAGGCACTGACACGCAATCGTCACGGGTGTAGACAATTGGTTGATCATTCATCAGTGATGGTGCCCCAATGACCAATGCATTTATGGGAACATTACCAATAACTACAAAGTAATTTAACTAGTTTGAATAGAGTTAAATGAGAGATTAATCTGGAACAGAATATGTTATTCTTGAATGTCCTATCTCTTGTTCATTGAAGGTAAACTTACATTAATTAATCAATCATCATTTTTATATTATTCCTTATGTGAGGTTTTAAGAAGAAAAATGTTATGTTAGTTTATAAAACTAGCATTGCAACATTTCCCTAGAAACATTTCATACTTTCTGGTTCTATACAAATCTGTCCTACAATTATTTAGGTTCTGTAGGATTAATTTAAAGTAGTTTTTTTTATTCGATATTTCCTATTTGAGGTATTAGAAAAACTGCATAAACTGTTAATTGTGTGTGAAATTTACCACAAAAGGCCCATGTGAGGCTCCCCATATTTCATAAATCCTAAGAAGAAAATATATTTCACCTACATAAAATCTGAACAATTGTGCTTTCTGCAGGTGAAATTGGGTAATCTTGGAAAAGCAGGAAACATGGATGAAGAATGAAGCACTTCTGTCCTGTGCCGTCTCCTCTAATCTTCATAGAGGCAGTTTGTATCCCATTGCTCCTCCCTGGCCCATCCAACCCTCACCTGGTACTATACTGATTGCTGGTCTGTTTGGATCTGATACAGAGACCCCTGCCATGGTGTGCAATGGTAGTATAGCATGGTTTGCAGTCCCATTACAGGACATAAGTAGTAGGAAAGGTCTTACATGGCCCTTCTGTATGGGGGTAAATTTTCCTCTCTACAAATTAGTGCCATCAGGTTACCAGGATTAGACTATATATGGGTATTTTAAAATGTGTTGTTGTTGTAATAAATACCGATGAAGACACATTCCTGGCCCTCTGAGAAATCTAAAAATGAAACTTTTAATTTACTTTTTCTATATCTAAGTTCCTGTTGGTTTTGGGGCTAATAAATTAAATAACACAGAATTAGACATAGGAACACAAAAGGGCAGCCTAACATTACAATATTTCGTCTTATACAGCACCTTAGATGTTTAAAGCAGTGTGCAAACATTGACTAATTAATTCTCACAACATCTCTGTGAAGTAAGTAATATTATTTCCATTTTACAGAAGGAAAAATTCATGAAGAAATTGAAGTGATTTGCTCCAGGTCATAGAGTAAATAAATAAATAGCAAAACTGGGATTGGAATTCAATACTTCCCATCTGTTGTCAGTCCTTCAGAAAGCACAACCACTCAAAAAGCCACTAGAAAGTATACACAACTACAATTTATTAATCTTTTTCCCTTAAAATGTTTACTGGAAAAAATCACCTGAAAAACAACCATAGTAGTTTATATTTACATTTTATATATAAAACCAAGGTTTACATTTTTGGGACTACCTCACAATGAAGAAGGCTAGAGACTTAGCCCCTGATTTCAAAAACATTTAAGCACGTGTAACTCTGCTCAAGTGAATAACCCAAGTTAAAAGGACTAAATACTTACAGCACATAAAATTAAATGCATGCTTAAGTATTGTCAAGGTAGGCACCGGTGTAAGTGTCTGCAGGACTGGGGTGTGAGACACCAGAGATGCAAGTTGTTCCACGTAGGCAGACCACAGCTGGTGGATCACAACTGACTTCAATGGGGTTCTGCATAGGCACATTCTGCAGAGGTTCATTCTTGTAGAACAACTTGCAGGATCCAGGCCTTACATAGGTTTCTGTTAGAAATGTAAAGCTCACCAGCACCTGAGTGAATATTTGCATTTTCAAATATCCACAACCAATAACTTAAGCTGGCTGGGGAAAAGAAGCTGAAAACTATCCTCTCAAAAATTTTTAAAAAATCTTTTTTTTAATTAAAAATATTAATTTTGGAAAAATTGAACTAGTTCTATATGCAGTCAAAAAGATTAAGTAAATTTTTTAGAAATCTCGTTTTTTCAAATCTTGAAATTATTAATTTTGAAATGTCACTGAAACATAGAAATCCTAGAATTATCAACCAGCTTTACTAACAACTCAATATATGTGCACCCATCTTTATAAAAATTAAAAGATCTTTATGGAGTTTTTTTGTACTAGATACCATCAGGGAATAAAATAAATTTGAAATTTTTAGACCAATGGTCCAATCCTGCAAACACTGATTCACATGTACAACTTTATTCACAGGAGTAATCTCTTTAGAATCATTGGGACAACAGACTACTCACATACTTAAATTGACATGTGTAAGAGTTTGCACAGTTAGATTCAATACTATTTTGGATATAGAACTTTACCTTAAAAATACAAAGCTTTTTCAGAAAAAAATCACAGATCTTTTAGCCTGAAATTTTCCACAAAACATCTTCTTCGAGTAATAACCACCAATACACCATTTCTTACAATTCACCATTCTTCAATACACCTTACTTCTCATCCCTGACTCATACAAATTATTGCTACTCGTGAGTGTGCCCAATTCCAGTCAATGAAACTACTTGTCTGGATAAGAACTACTGTGCTTGGCTGAATAAAGTTGGCAAGCTCAGGTCCTTAATTATATAGCCACTACTGTGTATGCCCATTTATATCTGGTAATGAGTGTGCGTGTATAAAAAACTGCTGCCCTCTACTGGATAGAATGGTTGCCCTCTGCTGGGGGCGAATCAGAACTGCCCAGCTGCACATTATACATTGATAATAGCTAACAGATTCTCCTTTAGTTCAAGTGAGAGGGGTCTGAATTTTGGAGGAGGAGAACAGTTCTAGCCTCATTGTTAACATAAACTTCCAAATGGCTATAGTATGCACCAAGATGTGTGAGATGGGGTATACCAGCCCCGCCTGCCAGAGGGGAAGCCCTTAGCTTCCTTATAGGCCAGGAAGGCCTCTCCTTGTCCTGTGTATACCCTGGCAAGAGGTGGGGCTTAAAAGCCCAACAGAGGCCTCAGAGTGGGATGGGAGAGTAGAACAGAGAGATGTACTTTCAGAGCCTGCAGGAAAGGATGCAGCCCAATCACCCAGAGGGGTTTCAAGATTGCTTAGCACTGTTGTTGAGCATTGCCATGTCAAGAGGGGCCTCTGGACTGCTTCACCTTTCAGCGTGATTGTTTGTTGAGCCCTGCCCTGCCTAGCCCAGTGAGGTTTCAGGAGTGCTTTGCTACTCAGTGTGGTTGCTGGCCCCCCCCCTGCACTGGGGAAGCTCTCAGACAGTTGTGTTATGGGTGTCTGAAGCCAAGCACAACTCTTTGAGGCCTGCATGAGATGGGAGTTGAACTGATTCCCGCCCTCCCTGTTCCGGGGAAGCCCTCGGCATGGTTTGTCACAATGAGCCACAGATTTGTGGCTTTTTTTGTGTTAAAACATGACCTTGAGGAGTTCTGTTAATTAACTTGATGTTATAATCAGTGTAGCCAGAAATAAGTTGTGTTTAACATTGAGTAAGCTGGTTGTGGGTAAACCTTACTAGAACCATAGCTTTAGAAGAATAAGTCTCATTGTTATGCTAAGTTACATTCATACAGATTAAGGAGATGTATTTTGTACAGGAGAATTCTGGAAAAAAAGAGTCTGATTAAGAGCAATAGTTGGCTTTTACACTTTTCATATCACATCCTTTTTTCAAAATACTTTAGACCATAGATAAAATTCATCCATTTTTTTTATAGTGACTCATTTTTAGGTAAATGCAAAAATTTCTGAAATCAGTACATTTTCTTATTTAAAAGGGCTTTTCACTTGAGTCCAGATGCTGCAAACACTTATGCACGTGTTTAACTTCATTCATGGACAGTAGCCCCACTCATGCCAATGGGACAGCTCAAGTGCATGCGGCCAGGTCTGCATTAGAAACTTGCTACTATTGCAAAGTTGGTTAGGGGAGTGATTGATTGATTTAGGAAATATTTGTATACTGGCAAAAGTCCTACATGTAGTTATACTGGTACAAAAAGTGCATTTGCCAGATAGGGCTTATTTTGCTTGCCAAACCAGGATAAGTACTTGTTTGCCAGTATAAACTGCATCTACACTAGAAAGGTTTGTCAGGATAGTAATAGCAGCAAACTTTTTCTGTAGTCTTGTAGACATGGCCTAAAGTTAAGCATGTATATGTTTACAGGATTATTTACATCATATAATGTTTTGAATACAGTGCTTATAAACTAGTTACTATATATTTTCCCTAAACAACATTTCAAGGCTAAAATATAAATTGCTAGGGTTTTTTGGGTTTTTTTTTTTTACAAACACTTCCAAAATAATTGGTTCTTTAACTGAGGTCCTGCATGTCAAGTTTGAAGTAAATTACATGGCTGAAACAAAACTTGAAGATAAGTTACTTAAAATTTGAAAGGAAATAAATGAGACTCTAAAGTTATTGAATCAAAAATGGCTACACTAAAATAAATATGGTGAGACATTAAATGTAGCATTCCACACCTCTTCCTAGAACAGGGATGGGCAAACTATGGCCTGCCTGAGTTTTTCAGTAGGCCCTCCGACTCAACCAGTGGTTCACAAGCTCCATTCAGGTGGTCTGCGTAAAGGTTGAGAAACAAGCTGTGTGGTGCAGTGGTGGCCACTCCCCCTTCCCAGTCCCGCCCTTTCTCCCTGCCCCACTCCCACCACATGGGCCCAGCAGCGCCCAGGCCAGAGCATGGCAGCCGCTTCCCCCTCTCAGCCTCACCCCTTCTTCCTCCTGCCCTTCTCCCACCAGGTAGGCCCAGCAGTGCCTTGACTGCAGCACCTCCCGAAGCACTAAGGGCTCGCCATACAATTTCTATACCCAGATGTGGCCCTCAGGCCAAAAAGTTTGTCTACCCCTGTCCTAGAAGCTCAAGATGGAATTATTTAATGAAGCTATCCATCATGTGAAGTTTGGGAGTAAAAATTGTCAGTGAATAGTACAAGAAACAATTTGAGGCACAGCTCTGTTTCATTACCGAGGACATGACAACAAAGGTACAGGGCATGGAACTGAGCATTGCGAGAGATTTTGGCACATCTGGGTAGAATTGTGGAGTTCTGTTGGTCTCTTCAGAGACTGTCTGGTAGTGCTTGTTTTCGAGGTCAGAGTAAGGTAATGAAGGTTTTTTGGCACTCCATGTCATGTGGGCTTCCCTGTGATGTCTGCCCTACAGCTGTCCATCCTGAGCTTTGTTCCTGTCCCACCTGGAGTGGGGTGGCAGGGAAACCCCCTCTCCAGGAAGGTAGTGGCAGTGATGATATTTCCCCTCAGGAGCAGCATCATAGCCCTCCTCCCAAAGTCTGGACAGGCAGAAAGAAGCCCTTAGTATTCACTCCAGCAGCAGTGTGTATCTAGTTGGGTGGGAGGGCAGGGTACAGCGTACTTTTCTCCCCGTCACAAAGTTCTTTATACGGGTGTTTTTGGCAGGGCTCCCAGAGCAGCAGGTCTTGGCGTTCATACCCCACTGAGATACATGATGTGGTTTTATTATTCTTTCAGGCTCTCTGCTGAGTCAGTCACTACCTGCCTTTGTTATGCTACTTTCACGTTTGTATGTTTCCCCCCAACCATGAGGGCTAGAAACCTACTTTTTTTTTTAAGTGACAGCTTAGGTTCTGATGCAATCAAATGGCTGCAGGAGCTGGGTCTCTGGGCGTGAATTTATCTCTCCTAGGCCTTAATTCAACCCTGCTTACTTTTCAGGTATGACAATATTCATTCCTTGTCACATAAGCCTGGTTTGGACATTGGGTAACGGAATATATACAAACAACCTGTGTGCAGGCTGTTGATTTGCAGTATTGATACTTTGTATCCTCAGTCAAATATAATAGCTGCTGCTCCTACATGGGTTCTAGACCCTCCCAGCTCTCTTCCTTTGGGCCAGCATATTCAGGGCTTAGGGTGACCAGATGTCCCAATTTTAGAGAGACAGTTGTGATATTTGGGGTTTTTTCTTATATATGTGCTTGTTACCCCTCACCTGTGTCCCAATTTTTCACACTTGCTATCTGGTTCCTCTATCAGAGCTCCTGCTGCCTCCTTCCCCCAGGGAGTGCAGGGGCCTCTATACATAGCCATTCTGCATGTGCTCGTCTCCTGCAGGAGAAGGTCTGATATGGGCAATACACACCTGGATAAACTTCACTTCTAATGAATGGAGATAGGTTGTAATAGCAAAAGGGTGAGAAACTGTCAAGGGACAATAAAAAAAAACTCAGCCAGGGAACTGGGTCAAGGGCTCAGATTAGGAAAGTGAAAAAACAGGAGACTGCATAAGGAAAGAATGATTGAGTATTGTGAAAAGAGGAAAAAAGTGTGTATGAGCAATCATGTGGGCAGCTGGATGTGTAAATGAATAGGCAGATGGGAGTAAGTAACTAAATGAGTGTGTGAATAGTGAAAGTAACAGTAGGTGCGCTGGCACAGACAGGAGGATCAACAGGTGTCTAAAAGAGCTTCAATTTTCATGTGCATCAGATTTGCATTTGCTATAGTTTTTGTATATTGCCGAAAATGACTGCTGTGAATGCAAAAGAAATATTCCTTTCCATCTCTGCTACTAGGAGTGACAATTATTTAATACAAAGCTTAGTCTAAATTAGGAGGCACTGGTTAGCTCCTCAGTCGACATAAATAGGCATTGAAGACAATGTGGTTATGCTGATTTCCAGCAGCTGAGGTTCTAGCCCACTGTGCCAAATGCAGCTTTCAGTACCACGCGTAGCCAATTAACTCCACTCACTTCACTGGAGATCTTTCGATTTTTTTGCTGATGCACAAACCATCGCCTGTAGTTTAAGCATGCCCCCTAGAACAATTAACAGGGATCAGAATAAATGAACTTCTCTAAGTGAGTTTCTCATTTCTTGTACAAAGGGAAAGTCAACTTTGCTTTTACAGCTGTCCAATTTTGGAAAGAGCAGTCTCTCCCACGCTGCTTGAAGTAACCCATCTTCGTCTTGCCTTAAGGGGTGTTTCACCCAAACCACACCTTTTATGATGAAATACATTTTCTGGAGCCCACTTCCAAGGAGCCTATTGGGTGAAAACCTGGCCCCGGGCCCCACTTTCAAAGATGGGGGTGAAATCCTGGCCCCGTGGATGCCAATGGCAAAACTCGCGGCTGAAATGGGGCCAGGAGCTCGCCCACGATGTCTAGGGCTGTCACTTTTTAAACCTAACGCTGCAAATACTCTTGAAAGGTTCGCAGCCCATCTCACAGCCTGACAGGTGAGCGCTGCCGGGGGCTGCGAATCAGCTTCCACGAGGGAGCCGCGTGTCTAACAGCTGGGGCTTTTGCAGAGCCGCTGTGTGCCGGGCTGGGGCCCCTGTGCCCGCGCGTGGGCTGCAGGGCCCGTGCTCACGGCGCCGGCTGCTCGCGCCAGGCGCCCGGCTCAGCCCATTGTGTGTGAACGCAGCATCTCCCTCGGTCCCTCCCCGATTCGGCGTGGACCAAACCATTGCAGCCCGGGCCGCGCCGCGTCGCCAGCCGCGCGGAGCCGCCTCC
The DNA here is from genome assembly GCA_007922155.1 of Mesoclemmys tuberculata. Lineage (NCBI taxonomy): Eukaryota > Metazoa > Chordata > Testudines > Chelidae > Mesoclemmys > Mesoclemmys tuberculata. The sequence goes on from ML675601.1 coordinate 71,399,249, forward strand.
GGAGGAGCGGCCGCTTCCCCTCGGCAGAGGCCGGGAGGCGGGCACAGCGCGCGGGGGGCGGGCGCGGGGCGGTGCAGAGCCCGGCGCGGGGCGGCGCGGCGCTCCGCTCCCCTCCGCGCGCGGGGGCAGTGGGAAGAGCCCGGCTGCGCCCCGCGACCCCCGGCCAGCGGCGGCGCCGGGCCGGGAGCGGAGCGCGTCTCTCGTTCGGGGCCGGGAGGAAGCGCTGCCTGCACGGGAGGCGCCGGCTCGCCGCTCCCCTCCTCTCGGCGGCTGCTTCCCCGCAGGCAGGAGGAGGTCGGCGGCCCCCCGCGCGCCGCCAGCCGCCCCCCGGACTCGGCGCGGAGGCGCCCGCGAGAGGCCGCCCGGCGGGGAAGGTAAGGGCGCCGCTGCACGCCGTGATGGTTGTCCGAAGTATCTGCCTCCCCCGCCTCATAGCTCCGGGGCGTCCGGGCTTGGGCACCTGGGGCCGGGGCTGCTGTGCGCCCCTCGCCCTCCAGCAGCCCGTTCTGTGCGCCCGGCGCTGGTCCCGTGGTTCCCTCACCCCTCCCGGGCGCCTGGGCCCCCATCTCCTCGCGCTGGAGGGTCCGGTCCGGGCTCGTGGGGGCTGGTGGCGTTGTGACAGCAGGAGATGGAAGTTTCCCCAGCCGCTCGGGAAGCGGAAAGCTGTTTTTCAAGGGCGGGCGGGGGGGGGGGGTGTGTGTGTGCAGACGGAGCCTGCAGCCCTTGCAGCTCCAGAGAGAGAGAGAAAAGTTGCGGGGCGGTTGGGCGCCCAAGGCTTTCGGAAGGATTTTCTTTGCTGGGTTAGATCGTTGCTGCTGCGGGGGCTTGGTAGCTGATACGAAACTTGACAGGGCAAATGCACTCAGCGGGATCCTGGCCCGTAGTTGGGAGGTTGCTGCTGGAAGTCTGGAAGCCTGCTGGAGCTCTGAAAGTGTCCGCATGCATTTGGTTTTAATGCCACTGTTGCCCTTTAAGGGACGTTTCGATATACCGTACGCACATTCCTCAGTGTTTGCAGGATCGGGGCCTAAGCAGCGCTGGTGGCTTGGGGATGGGGAGGTGACAAAGAGAAGTGAAAAGATTGTTTGTCTCCCTAGTGCCCAATTCACTTCCCAGAATAAGATGCAATAATGTGGTTGGTTACCCCTGCTGTTGGAAAGCACAGCTGTCTCTCTGCATAGTGACATATTGCTGTGCCAATTTTTTATTAGTTCTTTTTAACTTAAGACCAGGTTATTGTAGCTCCAATAAGAGGACAACTCTTCTAACTATTTTTTTAAAACTTGCTTTCCTCATCATAAAACTGCTCAGAAATAAAGTGGCTTGGTTGTTCCTACATTCCTCATTAATGTCAAGGGAAAACACATAGCCCAGGAGACAGAAACTGAGAGTAGCTCTCTAACCTTTTGGATGTTTTTTTCTTACTCAGAAAGAAGTGTGGACTTCCTTCCTCCTCTAATTCTCTTTCTCTGTGATGCAGAGCAAAGCACAAGGCTTCTTCCTCTGGGTCAGGCTTATGCCCTGTTCAGAATCTGGTACACATCTGTCACAACATTACATGAAATTAGGCCTGTCTTGTGACTGGCTTTTTAAAGACCACTGACTGGCTTTGTTTCAAGGGAGGGTTTGACTCTAAAGAAAACTTTAGGTGAAGGGAAGAGGGGAGACTTATTCAAAAAGAAATGTACTGGGTTGTTTTTCTATATTCCCTCTCCTGCTATTATTGTGATATAGATGATTATGTTTCGCTTAGAAAATGCTTGCTCAGAGCCATGGCTCAGAGTTCAATGAAGTCAATTTGTTTTACCTTACGGTTGAAAAGGTCATATGTGTCATATGGCCTAATATGTGATCATCTGTACGGGGGAGATGGTCTGTGAAGGAATGAAGTTTTTCAAAAACCTAGCCAATAGAATATACAATAAGAAATTCTGTTACAGAATCTGAGAAGTGCATTTAAGCTTTTAATTTTGAAAGTTTTAATTAACATGAAAATCCATGTAATTTGCATCTTGATCCCTGTTATCTCAGTGTTTAAAGTAAAAAATTGATCATACTTTGGGTATTTAAGACATACTGAAGCTGATTGCTGCTTTCGCTTCATTATATGCAATTGTCCCTTGTACTTAAAATGACAGTGTTAAGTCTTTAGGCAAGAAAGCAAAATCTATCTTTAAATAGCTGGGAATGTAGTTCTTTTTATAACTTAGTTACAGGTTTTAAAAATTGCTTGTATTCATAACTCTTACGTAGATTTCCTGGGTGATCTTGGGAAAGTAATTTAACCTTTGAGCTTCAGTTTCCTCATCTGTAAAATGTCTGTCATTCCCTTTTCTAACATATTGCAGAGTGTGGCTCAGAGGGCTGGTTCTTTAAAAATGTAAATGATGATTTGTAACAAAAAATGTTATATCACTTTTGGTCCAATATACAAAATCTGTTGCATGCGCTTAATAGTATATAGTGTATATGCACAGCTTTGTGTATGTGTAGACTGACACTAAGTGCCTCACTTATTTTTAAACGCTCTAAAAAAGTCAGTTTAATCAATTCTTACACACTTGCACTAAATTGAAATAAGGAAGGCATTTCCTATAAGAATGAAGTACTCTACATATAGTAACTTATGTTTCTGAAGTAAAGAATTAATGTGTCATTTGCACTCTTTAGACTAAAGGTATGGCGAGTTGTTTTCTCTGAAACTTGCAAAGCATCCAGCATCCTTCTCTGTTGCACAGAGTGATTAAAGCACTGATCCAATAGGCACTTGCATATGTATTAATGGGACTATTGTAACTAAAGTTAAGCATCAGCATTGCAGGATTGTGGCTCTATGTGCAGAAAATGTGACATCCGGAAGGGGTGGCAGAGATGTGGCTATGCACAAAGCCCTGCAAATCTGCAGATATCCACGGACCATTTTTGTGCATCGTGTATCGGATGCGGGATACACATTTTGGATCTGCTCAGGGCTCTAGCTATACAGCGATCACAATTACCAGCAACCTTTTCTGAGGCAACGGTTTTTGTCATGTGCCCTTGGTTGTGGGAGCGGTGGCTGAGGTTTAGCTCAGAGCAGCTACTCTGCAGAGCATGATCCCAGTCCTGGTAAGCTGTCACCGTTCAAGGATTCATGTTTCAGTCTTTGGGTTGGAAGTAGGAGGCAGGTGTTACAAGAGGTTCTAGTGGCAACTGAGTTAGCTGTGGTGATGGTCCTTATGGGGAAATGGAGGGGCAGGCTTTCTACAGTGGATGTCCTGAGATCCTCAACTGCAGGACTTTGACAGGGATGCTAGTTGTAGTTAAGCAACCAGGCCTCCTGCCCTTCTATGCAGCTGCTGATCCCTCCCTGGAGGGATCAAATTTCCTGTGTCCTCAGCCATGTGGAATATTTGTTGTAACTTTCTCCTCTGGCAGATTTTTTCAGAAGAGCTGATAAGGTGGCCCAAATTTATTAGGAAAAACTATACTTTTTTAGTATGACAGAATGATTCTAAGGCCTGGTCTACACTTAACCTTTTAGGTGTATGGGATTTTTTATTTTTGTTTTTATTTTTACCAAAATACTTAAAACCCTAAAAGCCCTGGTATGGGTGTAGTTACACACATATAAAGGTAACTTACACCTCCAATGTGGAATAGCTGCAGTAGATCAGTATAAACTGTGTCCAGACTGTGAGGGTTGTTCTGTTTTAACTATACAGGCGTAGTTAAAGTGGCACTTTCTTTCTTTCTTTCTTCATTAGTCTTTACATTTAGCATCAACATTTTCACTGTCTGTTCCTTGCAGACTTCTGACATAGTGAGAATGTGAAATCTCAGATTGTTATTGGAAACTTTCGATGTGGAAACATTCCTAGGAGGAAGAAAATATTAATATGACTCTTTTTTTTTTCTTTTTTTTTTTTTTGAAAGTACGTTTTGGTGTTCCAAATCAGGGAGATTACTGAAGTCTCATTTAAAGTAATGAAATAAACTGACAAAGAAAAAAACACAAGAAAATTCCCTGGCCAAAAAACCTGCATAAACAATAAAGTTGTAAATGTATATAAATTGCTTAATACATTTTTTTTAAAATCCCCTAAATATGTTGTAATTTTCCTAAACATGAATGGAAAATTTAGAATTAAGGTTCCATGTAAATGTTTGAAAATAAGGAAATACACAGTTTAGGGAACCAAAACAATCAATGTGGCTCTGCCATCACCACCCCTTGAACAACAGAAACAGGAAACAATTCTGTAGTAATGGTGTGACATGTAGGTATGCTGCCAATACCCTGAACTCTTTTCCCCCAGCCTACTGTCTTGAAATGGGTTGGGGTTATAAAAAGTAGCACTCTTGTCACATGATGGGGGTCAATATTTATTTACTTTGATGGCTACTGTTATTTTCTCTCTTCATATGGGGGAAGAGAGGAAATTTAACATCATGATGCTCACTAAAAATAACCATAAACTAACACAGACAATATAAGAAAACACACAAATGGAGAAATCTAGGATGGAGGTCAGAATGGATGACCTGAACCCCCTTATAGATAAAAATTATATTTCCTTTTACTGGACATCTGCCAATCATTATTATCTCAATGGCTTTCTAATCACATGCAACTTCTTGTTCTTAGAGTTTCTTTTGCAATAGTCTTGTTTATCTGCTGAGTAGGATCTGCCTGTTTGCTACTCCAGTGTCCCTTTAGGTATGAATAAGAAAAAAAGTTGTTTTGGAAGGGATTGGGGAAAGAAATAGTGCAATGGTGAAAGTTATGGGTGAAAGGCATTCATGTTTAGGGTCTTGGACAGGAGCCTGTAGCGTAGAAAGAACATATCAGCTGCCCCCAGGAGTGCCACTTATAGGAGTAGGGTGGAAATCCCTGTGACCCAGGACTTGTGAGCTTGGCAGCAAGGTGCCAAAGAACAAGGAGTTTGTTGATTTAGAGAGGGCCAAAGAACTCTTTGGCCAGATGATGGGTGAAGGTTGAATGTAACGGGCGAAGGCTGTGGTCCTGGGAAAACTAATGATGAATTTTAATTCTGTGCTTGGGACCCTCGTTTTCCTGAAAGAAGTTGACTTTTGCTTTGACCAGAGGGGCCAAAGCCCTAAGTTCACCCTATGACTAAAGAAAGCAAGGGTAGACTGAGGCAACGAATGCATTCTGGCACCGGCCTGCTAAGCCACTGTTACAGACCGACTTTAAGTGCAGCCAATTGCTTCCTACTTCTCCAAGAAGGACAACCACAAAATTAAAGTACTATACATAGGATCATCTAATAGAGAAATTTAGCAGATATATGTGAGTGTAAGGCCCCAAGCGGAATCCGGTTGAATTAGCTGGACCTCTGTTCAGGCATCCACATGGTACACCTTGCTGGGTTGGGCTTTAAGGCTTTAAACTCAGGCTTCTGAAATTCAAAGGTGAATGTTTAAAGCAGAAGGAAACTGTATGTCACTAATGTGGACAGATTTTTGGAAGAATCATTAAGAAAGTAAGACATTTTGAGTATGTTTTATGTATCAGAGTAACTTCAGTGCTTTTGAAATTGCTTTATGCCATTTGAGGTTTTTAATTGATAAAGCAGATGTATAATTTTCTTTGGAGGTAATGCTCTTGCAAAGCACTTCCAGGCATAATTAATCCAAAATATGATAGTCCAGATTTTTAATGGTCACTTTAAATGCATGCTTTCTTTTGAAAGGAGCTATAGCAAACTTGAAGTTTCTGTTTTCCTTGTGGGATATAAATAAAGAGATTGTGATAAGCAGTCAGGAGCGTAATTTAAGAATCCCAAGAAAAATTATAGTAAATGTCTTAGTAACTTTTAGTATTTGTGATAGGGTTATTCATTTCTTATGTGTTTTCATTTAATCCTGTCTTTGCTTTATATTTGTGTGTTGCGTGCCATTAAAATATGTGAGTTTAGCTCCTTTCATTTGAGAATCTAAGAGTGTCAAATTCTAATGGACAACACTCCTGTGTGGTAGGTAAGTACTACTCAAGTATTAAAAATGAGAGGTTAAATCCAAACTCGAACAAAGCGTGTGGCACAGTAGAGTGTGTAATGCAGATCTCCTCACTACTAGTCCTGCCCTTTATTGATGGTATCACCTTATTAATTTACCTTTATAATTTGAGAGCTTGAAAAACTGCAACTGTGAGGAAATTTTTAAGTTTGTACTGGTCAGTAAAAATAAACTCAATCAAAAGAAAATAAGAAATTAATACGCAGTTTACAAACTAAGGCCTGGTCCACATCTAAAAGCTAAATTCACATAAGCCATGCAAGCTAGGTTGACCTTCCACACCCCTGAGAGACATAGTTAAGCCAACTAAAATTCTGGAGCCTAGGTTTCAGTGTCTGAGCTTCAGCCCAAGCTGCAACTTCAAAGTTTTATATATATATAAATTTTACACACACTCTCTCTCTCTCTCTCTCTCTCTCTTTTTTAAGTACTAGCCCGGATCCTGTTAGCCTGGTCTGGACTGGGAGGCTCACTCAAAAAATCTGTGTAGACCTAGCCAAAGAGGGACTGTATGAGAAGAGAGACAGTTGCGGATAGCTGATAGAATGAATAGTGAATTCTTGAATGGGACCATAAAGGGGCAGTGCTCATGTTAATTAAACTTGTATTTAAAGGTGGAAGGAACTTTGGTGTATATTAAAAGGTTCAGGTTGCATCACAAGAGCAAGCTTTGAATGGGTGTGGGATTGAAGTGGTAAAGGGAGAAGGCAGTGAATCATTAAATTTTTTGTTTTTAAGTAACAGAGGAACTTGATAGATACCCATTAAGGCAACTATAAAATATTGTTTTTCCTTGATTTTCCTACTACGTGCATGTTTTTTTTAAAAACAAAAACAAAAAAGAGTGGGGGGGGAGGGAGACTGAAGAGGAAGAGAAAGGGTTGTTTATTTCCAACTCTCAACAGCACCTACTTGCATGGAAACAGCAGACAAAAGGCAAGAATCCCTTCAGGTATTTGTTTTAGTATATAAACCTAACACTGGCTTCCAAAAAGGTAATTAGGTGATTTCCTATTTTATCATTTAGTGTAAAGGCTCCCTTCCCCTATTTGTGTATGTTTAATAGCATGTTAAACCTCATATATAGAATTGAAGGTTATTTACTTTACCAGTTTATAAGGGTAGTGTGGTTTTGAAGAATCATTACCACATCTTTACACACAAAAGTGACTATTCCTTTCAGTGTCTATGTCCATTATGAGGCAAGTCTGTCTTTACATTTTGGAATGCTATTAATTACTGGGTGGACTCAGATCATGTGGACTAGAGAAGCCTTATGTATATCATCATGTATATAAAGTGAGTCTGCTGGCGTGCTGACATCGGTACCTATCATGCTGACCAGTGTTGTTTCCTTTTACGTCTCCATCTGTCTGCCTGTGTCCATTGGTTGTCACTTGTCTTAAACTTAGATTTTAAGCTCTTTGGGGCAGGGACTTTCAACTTGTTCTGAGTTTGTGATGCATGTCACACAATTGTCCATGACTGGGGCTCCTATGTGCTACGATAATACAAATAATTAACAATAATGTGCTCTACCATCTGGCAAAGTATTAGTTACAGTATGAGTCTAGTAGACTCTCTTAACCAAATTATTTGCTCACATGCACACTGCAATTTAGCTGAGATCCGTGGGACTGCATGAGGCGTATGTCCATGCAGAATTTGGCTGTATGTGTCCATTTATACTGGATGGCTCTAGAACACTTTTGGGTTTTGTTGAGTGATGTTAATCCAATCAGTCTCATAGCTTTTCAGGTCCAGTCTGTTTTCCCCAAAAAGACATTATGCTTATGTTAATATCTTGTAGTTAAGAATTCATGTAGTTTTGGATGTGGCATGTGGTGCTGTGTAATGTGATGAGTATATACCTAAAAGGATGAAAATTTCATAGCAGCATTAATAAATTTAGTCATCTGAACATCACTAGTTTAAAATTCTGATAGAATGCAACGTGCAAGTGAAATCTAAGTACATGGTTCCTACCAGACATTACTACTTTCTCTTAAAGTAGGGACAATTCAGGAGTGTGTTGCTGTTGATCTCCCCAGATATGCTCATTTTGTTGTTGTTAAGAATTGGGGTGCTGAATGTTAAGTCTCAATGAGCTGCAATCTTGCATCAGTTAAAACGGCAGGCTGTGATTTATAGATTGCTCACTTTGTGGCTGGACAGGAACTATTTTCCCATTTAAGATGTTGTCAGATATATTACATACGTTCACAGGAGAAAATGCGATACAGTGTATATAATGATTTTAAAAATAAGTGTTTCATTGATCAGTATTCATCTGTCATTATAACAACCCATGAGATAGGAGACTAGAACGCTCTCCCTGCATTTGGATCTGCACGGGCACACCCTTGTCATAATGTGTGCAGCAGTCTTTGCATGGATCCCTGGGGGACCCCGTATGAGGACTACCTAGTTGGATTCCTTTGCCGGATCAGGGCATAAAGTATTACTTTTTCTTATTCTCTGATACTTTTAGTGATTTCTTGCCTTTTTTTGAGGTTACTCTATTGCCGTGTCCTGCAGAGTGCTCTATGCAGGTGCCAGGGTCTTCCCACATGGATTTTATTGCAGTATGGGTTCCTGTCTTGCCACACTAAATGATGTGTTAGGTTAAAGGGCAACCCCAACTTGAAATCAGTTTTTTTTAAAAAAAGAGTAGTTTCAGGTTCTATGCCTGATCTGAATCCCCCTGCCAATTTTTGTATTTTTGAAACCACATTTTCCTATTTTAAAAAATTTCTCTCCCCTCTTGCTGTGTGAAAGACCCACACAAAGAAAAGGAGAAACTGTCTAGTGAAATAGAATGTATATAAAGTGCTGTTGAATGCCCAGTGCAATGAACTAGAAAGCAAAGTGAATTTTTTTCTCTAACCTTCGTTATAGTAACTTTTGAAGTTACTTCTAGTGGTAGATGTTAAGAAATTTGTGTGTGAATTTTATAGGTTTACAGTGTTTCTTTAAAGCCAGCGTATGGAGTAAAAAAGTTTCTTTTTGAAGAATGAGATGCTATCTTCCTTTATTTAGGTTTAGCTGTAGGATGAGGAGTATGACTTCTTTTTCTCATTGCCCCATCCCAAACAAAACAAAATAAACCTATAGTATTTTAACTATAAAATAGCTTTGTTTTTACATTTATTGTATGATATCACATAATTCCTTAGGGAAAAGTCTTCCTCTCACAGGAAGAGACAAAACTCTTTAAGCCAAAAATGTGCTAACAGCCAACACTGTTTATTAGTTATACAGTATTAGATTGTCTAAGATGAAGTCTTTCTCACGCTTAATGAATGAAAAAGTGCAAACTACAAAAAATTAACACACAAATTGGCAAACTTTCCTTTCAGCACATACAAAAATAGGTGCACTTCGGAGCAAAATGTGCTGTATTACGAAGACATAAAATAGAAGCAACTTTGTTGGTGTTCCTTTGCATTTGCACCTGTGTAATTGTGAGGGGAACGTGCAAAGGGACTTTTCAAAGCAGCGAGTGGCAGGAAAATTGTATGCCCTCTTTTGGGCACTCTGAGAGTTGAAAGTATTTTAAAACTTTGGGGGGGCGGTTGCATTTCTGGATTTTTCAGGCTGTCTTGGAGCTCAGGCTCCAGCTATGCACTCAAAAATCAAGGTTTTTAGAAGACAGCTGTTGTATGAAGTAAATGCCAAAGGTTTCCTCACTGGAAATGGGCCCCTAGTGTTCGGCATGGAATCATGCTGTGAATCTATGTAGTGAACACTGGTTGATGGGAAGAAACCAGAGACCCAGAAGCCATGCAAGTTGATACATCCTTTTTAATTTGCTGGTGTAGGCTTTCCTTGAGAGAAATACTGCAGAAAGGGAATGCCCACCAGATGAGGGGCTGCTGCAGTATGGTTTGTCAAAAAAATTTGTCAAAAATTTGTCAAATTTGTCAAAAAAAATGCAAGCTCATGTCAGAAAGCATTTTTTTGCCAGCAGCACTTGGAACACTGAACATCCCTTCGATTCAGGAACTCCGTCATCTACAGCAGGGATTCTCAAACTTTTCTTTTCCTGAGGCCCTCTTAATATACTATAAAAACTCCAGGGCCCAGCAGAAGGGCCTCAGGGCTCCTGGCTTGTGTGTGTGTGTGTGTGTGTCCGTCCGTCCGCCCGCCCGCCCGTCCGTCCGTCCGTCCCCCTCGGGGCTTCAGCCACTGGGTGGGGGGCTCAGGGATCCAGGTGGAGGGAGTGGGTTGCTGAGGGCTTCTGCCCAGTGGGGAGTTGGGACTCCAAGCTTCAGCCCCACGGCTCCTCTCCTGGCTTGAGCGCCATGGGGACTTGGGGCTTTAGTCCTGTTGGGGGTGCTGAAGCTTGGGGCTCCCCATGGCTACACTCCTGGCTTCAGCCCCATGGAGGGCACCAGGGCTCAGGGCTTCGGCTCCACTCCCTAACCCTATGGGGGTTCTGGGTCTCAGGCTTTTAGCCTCGCTGGGAGCACTGAGGCTTGGGGCTCACTGTGGCTCTGCTCCTGGTTTCAGTCCCATGGGGGGTGCTAGGGTTTGGGGTGCTGCGTTTCAGCCCCCATGGCTCCGCTGCCCATTTCAGCCCTGCCGGGGTGCGCTGGGCTTCGCAGCCCCTTGAAAGCATCACAGCATTCCACTGGGCCACGGACGCCTGGTAGAGAACTGCTGACCTACAGTATGGCAAGTTCCACTCTACGATCTGTTACTGCGACAGCAGGGCTGGGGGGATAAGCAGGGTTCAAGGTGAAATCACCATACAGCTGAGGGCCACAAATTAAAAAAAGAAATGGAGAGTCGTCCTGCCCAACTAAGGCAAAAGGATGATGGCAGAATGCCTGGCAACTCTGCAGGCAACAGCAAGCGAGTGGAAATTGGTCACTGGGTTGCTACCACAGTATAGGGCAATCCTATTGGAGGTCTCTCTTATATGGAGAGCTGGGGTTCTGAACACAATTGCAGTGACCTCCCAGTGATCAAGTGACACTTCCTACAACACCATTTCAGTATGTGAGAAATTTATTAATTCTGTTTAAAGTTCCACTGCTCTCCAGATTCACAACATATAGTATGAAATGTTGCAACACTCCATAGCATTCAACATTTTCATGCAAAGTGTAATCATTTTTAAACCTTATCTTGGATGTTGCTATAGGAATTATGTCCATACTCCAGTTCTTTGTCAAGGACTGGTCCCTATTATGTCCCACTGAGGGTTTACACAAACACGTCATGCGTCCAGAGCTGGAGAATTTGAAAATAGTAGTGTTTGTTCGTCCACGCGTGAGCCCTTGCTTCACCTCATGCTTTTGTCTAAGGCAATAAAAGGCAGGACGGACCAACCGTATCTCAAGTCCCTTCTCACTGCTGCACGGTTCAAGCCAGAGCTGCTAGCATTTCCTTGTCTGTGACACACTTAACCTCCCCCCCCACCCCCCCAACAAACAAACAAACAAACATGTTTTCCAATTGCATATATAGCTTTTTTCCTTCTACTGTTTTACTGTTTTTTTTTTTTAACATAGTTTAGTTTTTACTAGTAGTTTTAGTAGGACTGGGATTTTGGGGGAATCTGTTTACCAGTTCTTTCCCCCGCTTCGCTCCAACCCACATGTAGGTACTGGATTATATTGAAAATGCCAGGATTCAAGATCTGTGCCTCCTGTTCTTGGTCAGTGCCGAGCACCAATGCTGTCTGTACTGCTTGGAAGAAGCCTGCATTTCATCCAGGTGCAGTATTTGGCCATCCTTCCCAAGCCGTACCTGAGAAGGCCAGGCTGTCTGCCTCAAGAAGCACCTAATGGAAATCACCATGAGGCCCCCGTTGGACCCAGGCTGGGGAACCCCCTGTACATCAGCCTGAGCAAGCCAGGAGTGCAATGCTGGCTACAGAGATCGAGTCTGTCTCCAGCAGTACCACTGCTATGGACCTTGTACGAGGGCATAGTTGGGAAGAAAGGAAGCATGCACATGGCAGTAGGTCTTCCTCCAAACCAAAGAAGGGTGATGTACCTTCCATGACTTCCAGCTATGGAGAGGCAGCAAGTGCAGAATGCACAAACACAACAAAAAAATCCCACAGACCGGTGGATCTGCTGGTACCAAGCACAGAGACCCAAATGCCCTCAGTGTCAGCCCCCCTTAAGACAAGGGATTTATCACTCCCGGGGCAGTCCTCCACTTCAGCGCTGGCTTCGGCTACGGAACAGGTACCATTAACGTTGGGGTGATCAGAGAAATCACCAGAGCCACATGAACAGTTCGCCCTAGGGGAACTGAAATCTTCATGCCTTCCTTTGCAAACGGTACCTAGGGAGTCCAGTCTCCCATCCAGTACTTGCTGAAGTCAGGTCATACTTTGACTCATCCTCCTGTGATTGACATGCTTCTGCCGGCTCCGATGGTATCACCATTGGAACCGTGATCCGAGTTCTCATCATCAGAAAATTCCAATGGAAAACAAGGGCTACCTGTACCCTGCCACTGGTACAAGAACCCAAAAGGACTGCCAGTGGTGTGGCAGTACCCTCCTTTCCAGCAGCAGCAGGGAAGGGCATGATTGCCCTCTCCATATGGTCCTCTGCATCATCTGCTGGTGGATACATCTTGATGATGATGACCCTGGTGGGGATCCTGGACACAGTATCCATGCATTCAGTGTGGAGGCTTCACCCCATCTCTGCTTATGGCATGCTTGAGCAGGCACTGTGGACTGGTTATGGAGGATGAACTGCTCAGCCTGGTTCCACTGGTGCAAAAGCATTTTTCATCATCTCCAGATGATGCAGTAACTTTAGCCTCTCCCACACTTCCAGATGAGTTTAGGCAATTCCAAGAACTCCTGCGAAGAGTGATGGCCCAGCTTCATATTCCACTGGAGGAAGTACAAGACAAGCAGCACCAGCTCTAGGACATCCTTCATTCCTTTGCACCGAGCAGGGTTGTTCTACTAATCAACTATGCCATTCTCCAGCCATCCTAACAGTTTGGCCTACTCCAGCCACTTGCATGCCTATCCCCAAGGGGGCAGAGAGGAGATACCGTGTACTAGCTAAGGGGTTGGAGTTTCTTTTCTCACACCCCCATCCCCAATTCCATCATGGTGCAAGCAGCAGCGGAATGGTTCAGGCAACAATACCTGCGCTCCACCCTGACAGATGAGGGCAAATGGTTAGACTGCCTGAGACACACAGCCTTCCTGTCAGCAAGCTTCAATTAGTATTTCAAACTACCAGGCTTTGCTGGCCAAACACGACTTCCTTAACTATGGCAAATTGGAGGACTTTATTGAAAAGCTGCCCAGGCGTCCACTACGGCCACCCTCCATGATGTGCTTCCAGACATATGTTGGGCAGCCATGTGGAGTTAGATATATATCTTTACTGCATACTATGCCTTTGTGCAATGGATGCCTTGTTTGGCACGGCTGTTCCCTGTTCAACTGTCCCATGCTCTTCCTCACACCCGCCTCCTAATTAGGCACTGCTTGTTAATCATTCTCCTTCCCCTCTGCTGTGGATCTATTTGATTTGTGATGAAGAAGGAATTGGAGATGTGATTGGTCTGCCTCGCCCTTTATCACCTTGCATGAAACAATAAGGCAAAGCAAAGGTGCATGCCTGGGCCAACAGTCACTACTACTTTCAAATTCTCCAACTCTGGATATGTGGTGCGCATGCATAAACCCTCAGGGGAATACAGATAGGTAGCACACATCTTGAAGAACCTCCTGTTACAGGCAGTAACCTTTTCTTACTGTTTACTGCTGATTTGTCTTTGGAGGACTGGCAACTGTACTACCTCCCTGAATTGCTTCTACATCCTAATTTTATTGCTGTGTCGGCTGTTTCTTCTCATGTCCTGGAGGGGAACCCTGCTGCCAGGCTATTTTTCATGCAAGCATCCTCTTATGTTAATGGATCTTGGGGCATGCAGTGCTGAAGAATATTGTAAATTTGGGTATGGAACCAGTTGATTCACCAGCTGCCTCACATGGCTTAACCCTCTCATCTACATACCCCTTAAACAACAGAGGCCAGATGTTCACCCATCTACTAATAGGATGAGGGTGCAGTAAAGAAGGAAGATTTTTTTCCTCAGGCCCTTCCTGGCTCAATACTGCAGCACACTGTCTGCTGATTTCCAGGGGGATATAGGAGTCGAGACCCCTCTGGATGAATTAACATGTGCAGACTCTCATCTTGTGGTTTATTATGGGAACATGCAGACCATTCTGTCCAGCTTGCATGTTGAGCATGCTAACTGTGCCAGAGAAATGTAGATTTCAGTGAGACACAAATTTAATTTAACTCATGCATTGCTGGCTGAGAATTTGCACGGACAATGCAAACATACCAGATGTTGGCTGTTCAGTTTTGGATGGCAGTTGTGACACACGGCAATCTTCTGCAATATCCTTGAAAAACCTTATGAATTAATTTTAAGTATTTTGAGTCCATTGTATTAAATGAATGTGGGCAGGATTGTATGTAACTTCCCTTTAGGTGGGAAATGTGTTGTGACCCTGGGAAGTGTTATGAACTTCAAAGGACTATTGGACAATGGATAAGACACGAATGAACTTTTGGGACAAACAGGTTCAAGTGGTTTGCCTGGTGAATGTCTAGGGAGAGGTGAATGCAAATTCTCCACCTCCGGTGATGCAAAAACCTAGGCTTTTGAAGCTATGTCCTGAGGAGAGGACCACTGTCTGCTGGTTACCTGCTCCTGGAGTCTGAAGATCAAAAGCCCAAGCAGCATAAAGGAAAGAATAATCTCTTCCTGGGAGTGTGTGTTCTGAGCTAAGGCTGTTATGAACTTGGAACAACAAAAAAACCCTTTGGGACGTTTGAAAGACTGATCATTTGCCAAAATCCCTGCTGGAGTCAAGAGGTGATCTCTGGTAAACTTGTTAGTATGTGCGTAGGGCTTTTTATTGTTTTAATATGATTCCTCTGTAATGGTTTCACCTTAAGAATAAATGTGCTTGCCGAGAAAGAGCTGTGTGGTGACATATAACTGCTGACAATTACATTGCTCATAAGCCTGCAGAGACAAAGGAAACCACAGATGCTGGCCTGTTTAGACAGTCTGGATTGCTGGGGCAATCACAGGGTAGGCAGAGAACTGTGCAGCCTGGGAAAAGCCCAGTCAGGAGGAAGTCAGATGGGGTCTCAACCCAAAAGAGGGGACAGGAGCCTAAAATGGATGGCCTTACTGGGCCACTGTAGTGGAATACAGGTGCAGTGGCCCTGAACTGTGATGGCAGCATCTGAAAGGTAATTTTTTTTCAGAGGCTTTTTTTTTTTTTACACTCTTGCTGAGACAGACATTGCAGCACCAATGTAGTACTTGAGTAATGTCTGAGGAGGCAGCAGCTGCCCCCCAGGTGTGCACAAAAAAAGAAAAATTAAAAAGGCAGCCCACAGGTATAGCCATTCATCTTTTTCCTGCACTACTCTTCCTGTTAGAATACACTGGGCCAAATTTTCAAAGTGCTCATATCTACCAGTCCCCATTGTGATTCTTATGGCAAGATTTGCAAATGAGCTTAGTACCAGATGTGCTGTTCAGCTGGAGTGTGTGGAGATCTACATGTGTCGGGTGCAAGCTTTTGAGGATTCCAGTATAGGTCCATCAAGAAGAGGGTTTATCCACGGTGAACAGTTTCAAAAGAAAATTCTTTTTGTTCTGTAATCAGAATGATTTAAGTTTTAAACATATAATTGTTATGGGATCATTACACTTCATCTATAACAAAGCTGCTTATTTATGGTAGACATGAGATACAAGCATTGAACTACAGCTAACTTTCAGCCCATGATTTATTGAGCTAATGCTAAACTGGCATGCTTACAAATATTATACACTCTTATTTATGGAATAATTTTAAGGTATTGTTTCCTTTCAGTATTTGACTGTATTTGCACCTGAATTAGTATTGGTGCTATATGGCTTACCGACTTCCTTTTTGCTAAAAATCAACCTGACACATAGTTGCCTAAAATTATCCCCTAATCCGAATTACTCGGGACCGGAATGCCCTTTTTTTCTGCTTCTGGCAAATGCATGGAACTTCTAGCTGACTTTCTAGTGATGAGAGACAAAACTTGTTCCTTAGTCACTGAGATTAATTTTTGTGAAATACTTCATCTTATTCAGAGCAAAGTCGTAGAAACATAATGCTTGAAAATCAGGTCAGGTCTCTTCTTCCGTTGAAAAGGCTGATGAATGCTGGCAAGCACAATGCAGGTGGCGGTGATACAGTTCTTTGTCCTTGATGAAGTATAGTTTGTTAAAATAACATGCTAAATGGAAAGCAATTGAGCAGTTTTTTGTGATCTATTGTAAATAGTCTCCTTCAGATGAAAATTCTGGGGTTGCAACGAAGGACTTCCAGTGGGTTCATTAAGCATTTTCAGAATACATCTGCTTGTTGCATAATACCTTCTTTTATAGAGAATACATAGAAAAAATTTTTCAATAAGCTTCCTACAAAGTGTAATCCTAATGACTGGAGCATCAGGATGGGAACCTCCTTTCCTTGTATAGAGTAAATGAACGACTAGGCATTTCTTGTTTAAAATTGTTTCGTTTATACAAAATGACCCAATTCCTTTATGCCAAGGTTTTCGCTCTTCTTACTTAGCAAAGTCAAGATCAGAACAGTCCCCTCATATCCTGTTACTAGCAAAGTTAAATATCACTGTCAGAGATTATAAATTTTGTACCTCGTTTTAGTTTTGTTTATCTTGTTATTGAGCCAGATATATAATTCGTATAGAAATCACCTAATACCTTGAAAAGTAGTAGTAGTAATAATAAAAACCACAGGGTTTTTTTTGGAATTTTTAGTAGCAAATTATGCATCTACACTGATTAAACCAATCATTAAAGGTTATATTCGTGAGGATGAGTTTCTTGCATCCTCATGAATATAACCTTTAATGATTGGCTTAATCAGTGTAGATGCATAATTTTACATTGCAGAATTTCTAACGACAATTCCCATGGAAGAAACAGATTTGTTGGCGGAGTTTGAGAGAGCAATGTTCTGCTCAGAACAGCTGCTCCGACACACTCTGTGCTACTGGGGGCTCCTTAGAAAGTAGGAAGCATGCCACTAAGTCACCATCTAGACCTCTGTTTCAGGACACTTTCATACCTTAAATCTCTTTGACAGTTTAAAGCAGAGTATAACACAGGACCGAGAGAGAGTATCGTCTGAAAGTGATTAAATATGTATCATTATTGTTCTAATTAAACTTTTCCGACTTTGGGAAGAAAAGTGATGTATTTATCATGGAGTCTTAAATACTATTTCATTGAGATAATTCAGATCAGTTTTAGGATATTTTGGTTCTGTCTTAAATTCTCAGTCTATAAACACATCAAATATAAACCAACTGAAATGAAGACATCTGCTTTATTCTGTTCATGCAATATAGCTAGTTGGATAAAAGGAAAACTTATAAAGGAAAACTTCAATGTAATTGGCTTTTGAGATTTTTCTTACATGTCAAGCATAGCACTTCTTTACTTGTCAAATATCTAACAATTTCTTCAACCAGGATTTAAACTTTTCCCTTCTATGCCATTGACTTTAAGTAGTTGACAATATAACTTGCCATTAATACTGCATTTTAGTTGGGTAAGGCTGTACAGTAGCTTGACATATTAGATGCTAACATCTAGACACACAGATTCTAATTTGGCCTATATACACAAAAGTAGCTTTGCTTTTTTTAAATTTACTTGCCAGTTCATAAAACTTATTCCCATTTCATAGATTGTAGGTGCATTTATGAATTGGAAGAATACATTTTAGGTCTGCATGTTAGTTAAAGTAGCCAACAGTTTAGACACTACAATACTTGACAGCACTCAAGTGTAAAAGAATAGAACTCCCTTCCAATCTGTCTACTTTAGTTAAAGACCTGAGTAAACAGATGGGACATACAGTTCAAAACATTGAGACTTGATCAAATCAACAGAGGGAATAAGCCTCAGAGTTGGAGAACCTCCTCCAAGAAGACTTTGCATCCAATTCCTGCCATTAAAATTGAAGAACTGCCCGCCGAAGACCCCTTGCTAATTTCCTGCTGAAATGGCAGATGGAGAAAAACAGCCAGGCACCAGACTGTATAGGTCTTTATAGATCACATACAACATATTGTACCCAGAAGTAAGTTAGAAATGCATCTCTGTCAAAACATACAGACAACGTGCAAAATTAGATAAATTCTGGTCCCACTGAAGACTGTGGCAAAAAGCCATTGGCTTAATTTGGACCGGGAATTGACCTATATCACTTGCACCTCTGAGAAGTTGTCCTGCAGGCAACCCAAACCCAATTGATACCTCCAAGTAGAGCACATTGCATTAGTGTAGGAGGTGACAGATGGGGATCAGAGAAAAGACTGCTGAAAATGAAGGGGGAAGCAATATTACCCAGTGTTGCTACCTGAGTTAGTAGGAATATCTTTTTGGCCTAAAAGTAAATTGAAAACCTAGATTGAAAGCCTCATTGACAGAGGGTGGGCATGCTCATAAGGGGGCAGGAACCACCCAAATCAAATTGACTAGGTGTTTCCACCAACCTAACCTCCCTCTTTTCCCAATTGGGCTTCAGCCAGCTCAGTCTCCTTCGTGTTTTGGTCAGACTCTGAAAAAGCAGAGAGATGGTGTATTGTCTGCATCCATAGAAGGAAAAGAGACGTTCAACAGAGTATCATTAGCTGCATGTGGAATGCAGGACTCATTCCTTCTGTTTTTTGTACAGATGGTAATTAATATAGAAATAATAACACTTCAGCCCGAAACAATTCATTCTCTCTCATAATTGACTTTATATGCGCACCGAACAGGATAGATGACAAAACAGAACTCAGAGACTCTGCATGAGATTATTTCCCAATAACACATTGTAGGTACGCTCCTCACAAGTCTCTTAAAATACATCAAATGCTTTTAATTTACTGGTATGTATATACACCTGTTTGCTTTGTCTGGCAATAATTATCTCTTATAGATATTCCCACCAGCAGTATAAAATGACTTGTGAATTGATAAACATATGGAGAAGACAGAAAAGGAGCTCTTTAGAGAAAAAGGGTCTGAGATTTTTGTCTTCATATGGAGTGCTACCAAAATTGGGGTGGTTGTGAAATACATATTTTCTCCAATATTTCATACTTAAAAAAAATTCCTCTAGATCACTGGTTTTGCCTCCTTCAGCTGGTGGGTCTTTGCTCAAAGCAGTGAGTGATTCTGAAAAGTTCATATGTGAATAAGAAATAAAAAACCTGTTTTCAGTGAAGCACTCCGCAGGGCCTTACACAGTGTCCAAAATCTTTTTTTGCTAAGAAGAGTAATACCTGTATTCATTCTTCGTTCAGAGAGTGTTCTCACAACATGTAACACTTTTGTTTGCTCTCACATCCCTACAAGCAAGTGGCACTATAATACAGTTGCTGAATTGTATTTTGGCTGATAACTTCATACAGGTCTTACGGGATAAAGAAGTTTGTAGTAATAACAGTAAATTGGGTAACATGATTAACTATCAGATAATTAGTTTTACCTTGAATTTTTAAATAATCATCAATGACTGCTAATTACATCATTAGTAATGGTGCATTATCTGTTAATTATTTTATAATTTTTTAAAATATTAATTGGAAGAGTGAGATCCTGCATCCAGTCTTACTGGGAAAAAATGCATGTGACTAATAAATGGAGAACTGGTGCAACCACTGTCTGTGCTTTAAAACATTTTATGCCAGCAGTGCCTCCTGCCCCTAGATAAATTAGGGAAAATATTAACATTCTTAATGGTGTGACATCATTCAGATAGGAAGTTGAAATGTTGTTCTTTTTTCTTAAGTGTCTGTTAGCGATGCTGTTTATTTAAAGGTCACTGTAGTAAGCCTCATTTTCTGGGATCATGTAATGACGATAAGAATTTGTTCCCTTTTGAAATGTGCAAAATGTAGGACTGAAAGTGAACATTTTAAAATAATAATGAAGACACATAATTCTGTATATCCTTGCTCATGAGAGTAATCATTAGGTATGTGAGTAAGGGTTTACAGGCCCAGTGTATAATAAAAATTAATTGACAGGTACAAATCATATGGATACTGGAAACAAAGAATCCTTCTATCCTCTGAGCATTTAGAATGTTGGACTATCAGAAAACAGCAATACATAATGGTTAAAATATAAACCGACATTAAACAATTCTCATTATAATATTTAATTTGCATTCTGTGTTGGTGAAAAAGAAAATTGCAGACTTTTACTCCCGTCACTACTATACGAGGACCAAGTTGTGGTCTTGTTGTCAGTGAGAGTTTTACTATTGACTTTAATAGGATCACGATTTGGCCAATATTTTATGGGTAAACATAATAAAAGAAATCAAAATTAAATTTTATATACCTTCTTAGGAGGACCCACAGAAAAAAAATTAGCTGAATGACTTTTCCATATTTTAAAATGAGCCTTTGTGGAAAAGACCTATAGCAAAATTGGTGGGGGGAGGGGTTTCCAGGGGGCCCATGAGGCTTCAGTAACATCAAGATCATTTAGCCCGCGTGGTACAGCAGCCTCGAGCTCCGTGCTGGCTGGAATGGAGAAGCAGCCCCGTGCTCAACGCCGGCCAAGTACAGCCCCCTCTGAGCTCCGTGTCTGCTGGACTGGAGGAGCAGCCTTCCCAAGGGAGCAGCAGTCCCGAGCTCCGCTCTGGTTGGAGTGGAGGAGCTGCCCCACAAGCCCTGTACTGGCCAGGCACCCGGCCACAGACGAGCTGCCCTGGCCAACCTGCCAGAGCCTTCCTCCATTACCGTCAGTCCATGAGGGGTTGGAAGAGGTGGGGCCACACGGGATGTGTGGTGACAACTGCGCCAGGGAAGGCTTAGCTGCTTACTCAGGTAAGAGTAATTTATTATTATAATGTAATTTAGTGGTGGTATCATTTTGTGTTTATAGGAGTTAATGTTTTTGTCGACAGTGAAGGTGTATGTTTTACCTAGTGTTAACCAGAAGGGTTTTCACTGAAAAAGGTTGGGAACCACTATCCTATAGAACTAAAACCAATAGCATTCAACGGAGGTTACTCAAAAACCCATAGCAGTTAATAGAGTATGATATGCTTCCTGTAGACTTTATTTTTTAAGCATTCTCTAGCAAGATTATAATTATTAAATACTCTGTAGAACTTTTCCATAGCAGCCTTCTCCCTCTGCTCTGAAAACAAAATAAAACAAATCCACAAACAAAAAAACCTGGAGTATACGTTCTTGGGAGTTGCTGGAGTTCCATCTAACTGGGTAGAGTTCAAGACTGAATTTTAGATCCTCAGGCTATAAGGAATTAAAAATGAAGCGAGTTCCTTGTGTACCTCTTGAATGATCCCACACTGGAATTGAGATGTGAAGCAGGATTTGCGTGAGGGAGGGTTGCTGCTGCAACAGAGATTGATTTTTCTCCCCAGCATCCTCTATTGACTTAACAAGGGATTGTGTCTTATTGATGTGTCTTATGTTTTCTCTTCAAGGTGTTAAGATTTGTTACCATTGTGACAGTGGGACAGAGAGTTCCATAGCTAAGACTTAGCCACAAAGGATTCTCTGTGCTTACTCTAATGTATCTCCCCTTCCATTATTGAAATTCTGTTGTTTGTGAAGGATTTTAGTTTTCCTGGTAGGTCCTGTTTGTGAAGAGAGAGTTCATCCATAAGGTATCTTCAGTGAGTGCTTTGAAGATCAGTTCAGACTTTAAATGTAATCCAGAGTTATATGGGAATCCAGAGCAAGGTCTGCAGCTCTGTGGGATGATGTGTCCGTGCCAATTTGAATTGGTTAGCATGCAGACAGGCACATTCTTTACCAGCTGGAATTTTTGCAGAGCTGTCATATTCACTCCCAAGTATAGCAGTTGCAGTAATTGAGCCTTGATATCACAAATTCATGGATTACCTTTGCTTGACAAGATGGGGACATGTTTTTTGTTTTCTCTTTAACTGAAGAGACTTTTTTCAGACACTTCTTCAGACAAAGTTTAACTTTTTAGGGGAGGTACTCTAGACCATGTTTATGTATTTCAGATATACGATATAGAAACTTACATACTATTTGGTGATCCTTGTGGGGACAAGGAATAGAATACAATTTCAGTCCTAACCCTGAATTTTTTGCTGTGGATTAATTTCAGATCTAGATTGTTCCAGTTTAGATACCTGTAATTTAAAGATTGGATTTTTGATGTATAGCAGCTATCACTAAAATATTTTTGTATCATGTACACCAAATTTGAATGGGATGGTGGCAGAGGGCATTTTCATTTTGTATTGTATTTGTGACATGTATTAAGAGTTATGCCTTGATCACTCAGAAAACTCAATGCATACAATTATGTTTTGTGTAAGTCTTTGCAATGGAAGGGGTTCTGTTAGTTATTAAAACTAACTTTAGTGAAGAATTTAGGGTGGAATTTTGCAAAAGCATCTAAGTGATTTGGGAGCACAGATCTCGTAAACTTTCAGTGAATCTTGTACTCCTCAATAATTTAGGCAGTTCTGAAAATTCCACCTCTAGTATTGTTCTTTAGGATAAAAGATTTAAATATATATGGCCACTTGGGCACAAAAATGTATTTGTTAGTTTTGGCAGGGACAATTTTATATGTGAATAATCAGTCTCCTGTTTACTTCATGTTCCTTAGTTTCTCTCTGGACTTTTCAGTGCTACAGAATTTAAGTTTGAACACGGTAGTGAACAAATCAAGTTGGATAAGACATTGATGACCAAGTTGTGGTCAGCAGCATACACCAGTACAGATATAGTGAGCACAACTTGTTTGTAACTGTATTCTAAAGTTAAAATGTTTTAATGTATAGAAAAGATCTTTCATACACTGTTCCTTCTGTTTGTGCCATAAGCTCTGTTCATTGCAACCATTTAGATAGCAGCTGTAATAAAGACATGAGTAACGTACAGGATAGTTTAGGAAAAAACCTCCCTGCTATTCTAATTAAGAAGTATAAAGGAAAAGTTTAAACTGCCCAGGACAAGTTAATGGAAGCCTTTCTCTCAAACAGACAAATTAGCAGAGGCACAAGTGTGTGGTGTGTTGTCTTAATTTGTGTTTAGGATTTCATATTACTTTACATTTTAGACCCCAATTCTGCAATAAGCTGTGCATTGCTACCCTATGCCTGTGCAGTGATCAACTGAAGTCATTGGGCTTCTGTGCAGATACACAAGTCCACTTTTGTGTAGAACAGTTTACAGGATTGAGGCCTTGGATTTCAAAATCTTTTGAGACAGGGATTGGATTCATGTATGTTCATACGGCATCTCGTAGAATGGACCCTCTGAGCACTCCTGTATTGTAAATATTAAATATTGTGTATATGATAGTGTAGCTCACTGATAAGTCTGTTACAAGTCCCCCTCAATTTCAAAAAGAAATTTGAAGGCATATTGTTGGAGCCTCAGATTGGAGAGTTACAAGATCTCAGGAAAGTAGTTATGGCATAAAAATATCTACTTAATTGGATTGTCTTTCACTGTCAGTGGATTTTTGGGGAAGTGTAGTGAGCTTCACTTAGGGGCTAGCAGTCTAGTGGTCAGGCTGTGGCCAAACAGTCTCTCTCAGCCTTGAGGTGACTTTTGTGGGCAGTCTGGGGGCCCTGTGGCCAAGCCACAGTTAATTTCCTCTTCGGAGTCCTTTGGGATCTCTCAGGAGGCCTGGGGAAGAGGGAAGGATAGGGGGATCTGGGCCCTTTCTATCTACTGGGTCCGTGCTGAAAGCCCATCACACACACTCCTCCTCAGGTCTATGCAGATGGGTCTCTTCCATCCCATGAAAAGAAGGTCCATTCTTGTGGTCACATCCTGCTTGATGCAGTATGCAAAATTCTATGGCTGTAGTGAATGATACCAGTGTGTAATTTGTAGGTTATGGTCTTCAGTGGCATTCAGCAACTAGAGGGATGCATGATCTGTCGTGGATGGAATGGTTGCCCATATAAGTAAGAGCAGAATCTGCAATGGCTAATTTTATTGCCAAGGCCGCCTTCTCTATCACTGAGTATGCCACTTCCCGAAGGAACAATTTCCAGCTGAGGTAAAGTACTGGGTGTTCTTCTCTCTCTACCTCTTGAGAAAGCACAGCCCCCTGGCTAACAATTGAGGCATCTGTCTGCAGCTCAGAAGGTATAGAAAAATTGGGTGGAACAGGGCAGGTTCCTGTGTCAGCTGATCTTTTAATTTCTTGAAGTCTGTGGCACAGTCCCGAGACCTTTGGACCGTCTTGGGGGTGTGCATCTTTCATCAGGTGTGTCAGCAGGGCTGCAATCATAGCAAAATCTAGAATAAGCCACCTGTAATAACTCGACAGTACCAGGAAACATCATAGCTGTCTCTTCATGGTAGGTTCAGGGCATTCCGCCAGAGCTTTGACCTTTCCTGCTAAGGGTCACAGATGCCCCCTCCCCACTATATATCCTAGGTACATCACCTCTCTATTAGCTGGGTGGCACTTGGCAGGGTTAACTTGTAGGCCAAATGGCATAGTCTTAAATTGGTATAGTCCAAACGGCATGTAAAGGCCATCTTTTCTTAGGATTCTGAGGTCCAGGGGATCTGCTAGTAATCTCTGGTTAAGATGAGGATGATGCTATACCTGGTAGCCTTTAATCTCTCTAACAATTTATCAACCCTTGGCATTGGATAGGCATCACATTTATACACCCACACTCACCTGCTGGAAGTCTACGCAGAACCTAGTTGACCCACCCTGTTTAGGTACCAACACTACAGGGTATTGTCACTGGCTATGGACTTTACGACAAACATAGCTTGTTCCTTCATAGCACTTCCTTCTGTACTGTTCTTGACTTGTCTCATCAGTGATCAAAAGTTCACTCACCTTTTTCCCTGTTCCTTCACTATATGAAGGAACGTTAGCTGAGTCTGTCCTGAAACTGCAGAAAAGACTGCCAAGGCTAATAGAAATGAAGTGACACTTGATTGATAGTTTTCTCCCAACTGAGGTGTCCCCCATGTAATGTGGCATGTGCCAGGCAAAATGTTTCCCTGCAGTGGTACTTTGGGACAAGCAGTTGCATTTTACCTCTGTCTGGTGGACCTTCTCTGCTCTCTATATTGTCTCTCTATCTTGAAGTGCAGCCATTTTTCAGGAATCAAGGTTCTACCACCTGACCGTTGACCCAGGTGAGCTGTTCATAGGCTCATCCCAACGTTGGATTGTTTCTTTGTACTTTAGTAAAATCCATGTTATCTGAAAATGTTGGTTGCTGCAGGCTCACTTAATTTTTCCTGTTGTTTGGCCCCCTTGGGGAAAGCTATCCCATCCCAGTCAAGGGGTCATGCATGGGGGCCAATGTTCCATCTTCTGGGTCTTCCTTCTCACCTTTGCCTACTAAGTCTTGCCATCCCACTGTTTCTGGCATCATCATCTGACTCCTACCATGGACTTCCTGTTCTCAGACCCCATCAGGTCTTTAAAAAACTTCTAGTCTCACTCAGCTATTACTGGAAATGCCAGGTACTTACTTACAGATTTCATCATTGTGGTCCTGCACCCTTAGATGCACCTTCTTCATGGGATAAGGGCACACATCCCCCATGGATGCATTGCAGATAGATGGTGCCAGTGGGAATTGTTCATGCCTTGTCATGTTTTCCATCACCAGCATTTTGCAGAACTCCAAGTCAATAAATCCTTGTACCTCCATGCCATTGATCTGTACGGCCACTAATATTTCCATTGGCATCTTCTTATGATCATGGATTTGGCCATCAATGGTGGGCTCTAGAGGCAGTCAATGTACAGGTAATCATGGTGGAAGTATCCTGGCTCTCCCCATGCGGAACAAGTTCCTCTTGCCAAGGAGGCCCCATCTGATCTCCTGCTGACTTCAAGGAGGGGCTGTTCTCCAGGTCTCTCACACTTCTTAAGCTCTGATCCCAGCAGAGGTGAATCCCCCTCTGCCACGCTTGATCTGCACCCTATCCTTGGCGGGCCCAGATAGCCATTTTCTTTTGTGCACCCTTCCTCTTCTCACTTTCCCTTCCATTGCCTGGGTTGGTGGAGGTGGGACTGTACTGGCTCAAAGGGTGTCTGCTATGGGCCTTTTGGGGAACTGGTAATTCACTGCGAAGATTATGGCCTTGGAGACAGTTTCAGGATAGTGATACATCTCCCACTCCAGTCCTCCCTCTGGGAGAATCTCTGTGAACTATTTTAGGACAATTTTTTTCAGTTACTTGGGCTCCTGACTTTTTGTTGGGCTGGAATCATCACCAGCAATGTTCTCTTAGGCACTAGGCTGCCACCTGTTGTTGTGCTCTAGGGGTGGACCTTTCCCCTGATATTGCTGGTGGTATGTCGTTGTGGAAATACCAAAGGCATCTAGGATAAGTGTCTTAAGTTAAGGGTAGTTTGTGCAGCCATTGTCTTGAGACCCCCATATGCAGCCTGGGCCAAGTAGGGCACTAGCAGAGTGGCCCAGCTCCCCTATGGGCCACCAAGCTGCCTTAGCCACCCTTTCAAAGGTTACTAGGAACACCTCTGGGGTATCTTCAACCCCATTTTTGTTAGCTTCAGTGGAGGCCTCAGGGCCGGGCCTAGGCCGGAGCCAACTCCCCAACACATCCTAGGGGTGAAACAATGTGGCTTGCTCCTGCACCGTTGGTCTCTTTGCTGAGCTGCTAGTTCCCTGTTGAGTTGTTGCTGCTTCTGGAAAGCTTGCTGCTGTTGCTCAGTGGCCAACTGCTAGAGCAATCGGGGCTGCTGCTGCCGTTGTTGCTTGTCCATCACCTGCTCAGCTCTTGCCCAAATCCATCTTTCGTTCACCCCTCCGTTTTTACATTGCCCACAGTCTCCACCACTTTGTAGTGAAGTTCACTTGGGGGCCAGCATGCTTAGCGGTCATGCCATAGCCAAATAGCCTCTCTGAGCCTAGAGACAGCTCTTCTGGGCAGTCTGTGGGCCCAGCAGCCAAGCCACAATTGGTTGCTCCCTTGGACTCCTCCAAGGTCTCACAGGAGGCCAAGGGAAGAACAGGGGGACCCGGGCCCTCCCTCTCCACTCTGGCCTTCCCTCTTTTCCCTTCAGTTTGGGACATGGCCTCAACCTTTTGCTTACAGATCTCATTAGTTCATGGCTTCAGCTGGGAGGGGCGGAGAGGGGGTAGAGGTGCTTACACTAACAATATGAAAGTGTAAGCAGATGCTTTCAGGCAGCATACTGTTTCCTGCAGAGAACTGTTTGGAAGCAGCACCTCCTGGGTAACTGTCTGAGAAGCCTTGAGGCTGATGAAGCCATGCTGTAAGCAGCCACAGCTGCTTAAACGCCAAAGCTGGAGTTTCATTCACCAAGTGTCCGAGAAAGAACTTATATGGCAGAAGATCGAGATACAACACTTCCCAGCCTCTCGCTCAGAGTTCAATTCCCCCACTGTCCCCCCTCGTTTAGTGAAGGGGAAGCGGGATCCTGGCAGAATCTTACTCACAGTCACGGTCTTTCCTCTGTAGATTGCTCTGCCTTCGCAGCGAAAGCCAATCTCTCCTCTATGCTCACCCGCTTCTAGTCTGCCAGATCTTCCCTCTAACTCCTCCACAATGAGCATTCCGAGCAGCTGCTGAGCGGTGGGGCCTTCTTAACCCAATGCTGTTTCACCACTCCTTTTACCTTAGCCTGGGGTCTGTAAACCCCATCACAGGCAGGATAGCTCCGTTTCTATAATAGTGAATGCAACTGTAAATAGATAGGGGTTTTCTTTTCTCTTGCCTTTGAAAAGAGGCCTGGCCATGAGCCTTAACCACAGAATGAATTCTTTATATCTTGTGTGACTTGCTTACATGTGTCTTTAAAATCAGTTAAACAAAGTACTGCAACAAATTGCTGATTAGCAACATGCTAGTTAGGTTTTTTGGGGGAGAGGTTGGGAAATGGGGAAATTCAAATTTTTTTATATTGTGTTTTATATTAGGCCAGCTGAGACAAAGCTTAGTTATATCATACATTTCTTTTTAAACAGCTCCTGACCTCTTGAGTGTAAGGAAGTTGTGATCCAGCTGTAGAAGTATAAAATTGGCAAAGAAAATAAGCCAGCATTTTGAACAGATTTGTATATTGGCAGTAAAATAGTCTCTCCTCATCTGGATTCCTTATACCTCTCAGAAAGCTTTAGAACCATGCAGATCTAGTGCTGAAAATTGTTGTATGTTATTGATATATATTATACTAAAATACAAAAGTGTTTATCTTTTTTAAACTTTTAAAAAAATCTTAGACGGAATGCAATATTATTTGATATTGAGAACCACTAACATTAGCTGGAATCAGACATTTTTCACATGGGCCTTATTCAAGTTTCCCTCTCAAACAGCATCAGTGCACCTCAATCCTGACCTTTCATAGTCTTGCTGTTTCTTAAAAAACAAAAACACGGTTGACTAATTTGGACCAGAGTATGTGTGCATGCGTACGTGCGTGTGCATGTGTGAGAGCGAGAGAGATTGAGCCTATGAACATGTCTGAAGTTGTATATTTGTGTGTCAGAGGTTGCATTTTCTTGTGGTATGAAATTTTAAAAAAAATCCCCTATTTTAAAAATTCTTTTAGGCTATAAAATAATCTTAAAATACAGAAAAAATAAAGACTTCATCCTTCAGCATCACTTGTAGTTTATTCTTCTGTGGTTATTTTGAAGTCATAACAAGTGTATGTGTATATTATACTATACTACTATATACTATTTGTGTGTGTGTGTATTTTTGTGTGTATGTATACACTCTCACACAAACTAATGTAATATATTTTCCATTTGGGGATCAATTCTCTTTGAATCACATAAACACCACCTGTGCTAATTTTAATCCCTGTGTAATATTGATCAATTATCTCAACAGGCTAAAAGACAGTTAATCAAAATGAAAAGTGCTTTTGAAAAATAAATACATTCCACCTGGAGTTCAAGTTTCTATTTTAATAAAACATTATTATTTCTACTTATGTTCTCATGAAACAAAGTATGGGATAAAAGCAGTTTTGTTGTTATTTGGGCATATCTGTTTCAGTGTGTGGTAAATTCGTATTCAAAGGGCAAGACTGTAGCATTGTAGGGTGTGTATATGTGCGGTGGCAGAATTTTTTAGCTATGAAATAAACTAGGTCAAGAGATTGTTAGTCTTACTAATAACTTATTAATAACTCTATTCAACAGAAATTATCCTCTCGGGCTGCAAAGCCTCCTGACTCAAAAACATAGTTTCAACCATAGTTGGGAGAAAAAAACTGCTTTGAAGCACTAGCTTTCCTATTTCTGTAACGTTCTGAAATGTCACCTGCCTCTGAGGTAATAACCTCCTTAAAAACTCACGTATGTACATTTTCCCATTATACTTCAAGTTGTCATAGGAACAGTGAAGGTAATTAACCACTGGAACAATTTACCAAGGGTTGTGGTGGATTCCCTATCACAGGTAAATATTAAATCAAGATTGGATGTTTTTCTAAAAGACATACTCTAGTTCAAACGGGCATCAATTTAGAGACGTTCTAAGGCCTGTGTTATGGAGGAAGTCCGATTATATGATTACAGTGGTCTTTTTAATCTATGAGTCTATAATTTTGGAGGCAGTGTGGCATGGCTGATAGAACACTGGATTGGGGCTCAAGAGACCTGTGTTCTGTTCCTGGTGATTTTGGGCAAGTCATTAACATTGAGAAGGAGGAAAATGAAGTAAGAAAGGAGCAGCGGTAGGTAGGAGAATGGACATTAAGAAGAAGGGTAGTGCAGATACCAGTGTAATAGGCAATCCTGGTGATAGAATGACTGTGCCAAATGGGGTAAGGAATGTGAGCAAAGCCAAAAGCAAAAATTAAGATATTTGTACACCAATGCGAGGAGCCTGGGTGTCAAAATGGGGAACTAGAGCTACTGGTGCAGGAAGTGGAGCCAGATGATATAGGGTTAACAGAAACATGGTGGAGTAGTTCCTCTGCCACCTGCAGCGACTGGGAGCTGTGGGGTTCTCCGTGGCGGCTGAGACCTGGAACTCAGAGCCACTGCCAGTGGTATAGGGACTACAGAGCTCAGAGCTGCCATGAGCAGTGGAAGGACCCTGGAACGCTGCAGTTCCTCTGCTGCCCATGGCTTGGGGCTTCGAGCTCTTTGGTTCCCCTGCGGTAACTTGGCGCTGATGGGTCCTCCTGCCGTGGGGCTTTGGCCACCCACCCATCACCCGCTGGCCACAGTGACTCAGAGCTGCAGGCCCCTGCCACCCTCCTCTGCTGACAGCAGCGGCGCAAGATCGCTGCTGCTGCCCAGGGCTTGGAACTGCAGGATCTCTGCCACCAGCCCACAAGCTTGGAGCTGGGGATTCCTGTTGTGGCCCACTGAGAGCTCTACAGCCACCAGAAGCTGCAAACTTCCATCCTGTGGCTGACTCACTAGGTGGAAGCTGAGAAGACTAATTTCAGGAGGGTCCTGGAAGTCACGGAATCTGTGACCTCCGTGATAAAGTCTTATCCCTAATGATGAGGCAGACCGTAAAGAAATTAGAAGTGATGATGGAATGGATAAAACAGAGCCTGTCTGGGCAAAAATCACATTGGGAAAGAAAGCTACTAGAGCAGTGGCTCCCAGCCTATGGCCTTCAGGTCACTTTTGGCCCATGGCGTCTTTCAGACTGGCCCACGGCTCCCCTCCCGCTGGCTGCAGAAGGGAGTTTCTGCCTAAGTACCCCGGGCAGAACGCATTGCTGGTGCAGGCACCTTGCTGCAGGCAAGGGGACGGGAGATCAGTGCTCTGCTCCCCTGGCTCCAGCAGAGAGTAAAAGCGCTCTGCCTGGGTCCCTAAGTGCAGGGTCCCTCCTGGAGTCAGAGGGAGGGGAGCACTGATCCTCCATCCCCCTGGCTGCAGAAGGGAGCCATTGTCTAGGGACCCAATGGAGTGCACAGTTTCCCTGCTGCAGCCAGGGGGATGGGAGTTCCTCCTCATTGAGCTCCTTCCCACTGGCAGCAGTGGGGAGGAGAGGAGGGCTGCTGCTAGAGACTGGTGGCCCTTCAGGGTTGTAAAAATCATATTTGTGGCCCTTGAGCCAAAAAGGTTGGGAACCGCTGTACTAGAGCTTCCCCTAGGATAGTGCTTGGGGTGTGCCACAGACCACCGGTCTTCAATTTGGATATGGGTACAGACCTCTTTAATGTTCTTAATGAAGTAAATACTACTGGGAATTGTGTGATTATGGGAGACTTTAACTTCCCAGATATAGATTGGAGGACAAGTGCTACTAATAATATTAGAGCCCAGATTTTCCTGGATGTGATAGCTGACAGATTCCTTCACCAAATAGTTGCTGGACCAATAGTTGCTGGGATGCCATTTTAGATTTGGTATTGTTGAGTAGTGAGGCCCTCATAGAAGAGAACTGGTTGTAGGAGATGACCTTGGTTCGAGTGACCATCGCTAATTCAGTTCACACTAAATGGAAGGATAAACAAAATATATCTGTGGCTAGTGTCTTTGATTTCAAAAGGACTAACTTTAAAAAGTAAGAGAATTAGTTAGGGAAGTAGACTGGACTGAAGAACTCCTGGATCACCAGATGATCATAGTGGTCCCTTCTGACCTTGAAGTCTACGCATTATTTCTCTGTTTTGTTTGTTTCCCCATCTAAAATGGGGATAATGATTCTGACCTCTTTTATAAAGTGCTTTGAGATCTGCTGATGGAAATGTGCTATATATTATGCACAGTAAATCCATTTTAATTGGAAAGGGTTTTTCAGTCTCAGTTTTTCTTTGCTGTGTGGTGGGTACATATCATATCATTATAGCCTTAGTGATGGGAACCTAGTCCATAGAGGAGAATGGGACCATGAAACTGAGCTACTGCAGCAGCATTTCAGAATTGAAACACTTTGGTTTATGACTAGAAACATTTTGGATTTCAGACATCCCATTTTTTAATGAAAAATTGAAATGTTCGCAGAAAGCAGACTCTTTTCACAGAATATGGTTTAGACGATCCTGTTTTTCCATGGAATAGCAGTTTTGATGGAAATTTTTCACGAGCCCTAATTCTTATCCACACTAGCATATCCCGAAGGGGCGCACAGGATAGATGCATGCACAAATTAGTGGCCCAAAAGCTTGTATAGATGGCCTGGAGGAGCTGCAATTGCTATTCAACTTAGTAAGGTCCACAGATCCTGTAATGCATGGTCAGATTGCAGGCAGCTCTCACTCATGGATGTGTGTGCCCCTCTTCAGCTGGTTTTGGGACTAAAGAAAACACATTCAGTTACAAGTTGTTAATATTTTACCTCCTAATATGGATTACATCCTAATCAGGGGGTTATTTTTTTACCGGTTAGGAGGATAGTTTTCACCATAGTGGTCATCTGATCTAGCAGGAGGGAATCTCCCTGAGCCATTGATTGACAGGTCTGTGTTCTACCACCAAAGACATGAGCAGGCTGAAGACTCACTGAAGACTGACATTGTAGTGTCTGTGGACTGTACCACTCTGAAAAAAGGAAATTGTGGGGTTTGCACATGTATGTTTTCCTAATCCAATTCAGAACAGCAGTAGTGAAGCTGCATTATACCTCAGTGACCTGCCTCTAGGTTGGGTTATATGTGAATTCCATCAGTTCCAGTAACATTGGGTGAGCTATTCATAACCAACAATTTATTTTATGTACTTTGTCCTCTTTTCATTTGCAAATTGTTTGTAAGCAGACTAGTTTTTTTTAATGAATTTGTTCCTTATTAATTATTAGTAAGCATTCTAAGCAAACAGGCTTCAGCTTATGTTCTTGAAACTTATTTATTGATGGCTATAATGCTGTGTGAATAGTTACCATAGTCATATGTTTTGAATCTGTTTCCTAGTCACTTGAATGTAATTCTAATAGAGAGAGAGCTTGATCTGTGATTCTCTCAGGTAGAGTGGCAGGAGCAGCTGATGAAGTTGGGAAGAGCTAGGCCAGCAGGATTAAGGTGTTTTCCTTCCCAGATAATGTGAATCCAGCCTTGCAGGTATATCTCTGCTAGAAAAGTTAGCTATTATAATACTGTAGGCTGGGGTAAAATTTAAAATTAATTTTTGTTTTCTTTGGACACATTGACCAGGAAATGTAGGGAGCCTACTTCCACCCAAAACAAATTCATTTTGTTAATAAACAGATCTTGGCTGCAGGCCTGTAATTTGTTTTCCACAAACATTCACAGCAACCAAAATTTCCTCTGATGAATGTTTGTAAAGTGCAAAATAAAAAGGATTCAAGAATGTCAAATTATAAACCAAATTTTGATTAATTGTAATTTTAATTTCTACTGCAAAATATCCTATTCAGGGTTTGCATTGCATCTTGCCTTCCCCCTTCTGCCTTGTCAGTCATTCCACCTTTGACTGCTTGTTTCTCAGCCTCTTTCAAAAGCCTCTCCATACCTTTTTCCACTTGGCCTCCTACACTTGGTATGACCTTAGATAATTTATTGTTCCCTATTTTCTCTCTAACCCCTATTTGCTTATATGCCTTCCTCCCATCATCACATCCTTAGGACTGTATTTGCTTGACTTTTTGACTGTCTGTAAAATGTCCAGAACATAGAAGGCATTACTATAAATAAATAATAATGTTTCCCATTGATCTCTCAGCCAATTGCACAAAACCATTTTTCTTATGACACGAATGATATTTGCTGTTTAGGAATTACAAACCCAGAGGTTGTATGTTGAATTTTTGTGGTATACAGTTGTCTCTTGATTTGGGGGTGGAGATCAGAAGGCAAATTAAAGGGACACCAAAAAGTGATAAGTCAATTTATTTGACTTCAAAGTAGTTTGCTGCATCTGACCTGAGTCCCTCTGCCAATAAATCAAGTGCTGTCAAATACACAAAGTAAACTGAAAGAACAGAAATATTTTTCTTGGATCTTTCAGTTATGGTCAACTGTGTTACAGTAAGAACAATAGATTAAAATTTTTCAGGAAGAGCTGTGGTGGTTATTAAATTGATAGTGTCCCCTTAAGTTTGTGTGTTAGAAATAATGTGCAGATTTTTAGCAATGAGGATAATTAACTACTGGAACAATTTATGAAGAACTGTGTTGGATTCTGAATCACTGGAAATTTGTAAATCAAGACTGGATGTTTTTCTAAAGATGCCCTCTAGTTCAATGACAGGTATTGGACTTCAGGCAGGAATTACCTAAAGGAAGTACTGTGGTTTGTGTTAGGCAGGAGGTTAGATTAGATTATCACAATGGCCGCTGCTTGTTTTAAAATCTTTAAATTATATCTATATTTCTATAGTTAACACGGAAGGTTTTTGAGTGGAAGTTTACATTTGAATTTTCAGGTTTCCTTTTCTTTCTTGCTTGCTTTCTTGACTACTGGCTTTTCTAATTTTACTTGCCCGGTTGTGCATGGTAACTCCCCCAATTTACTTTTACATGGATCTTCTACTGGAGTGTGGGAGATGGGAAGGTTCCCTCACCCATCTGCTGTGATAGGAGTTGCCTACAATACAAATCGGACTTGTAAAACCTAGGTTTAAAGGCCAAATTCTAAAAGATGTGATTCATCTGGTTTGTCACATTCAGATTTGTATTTTTAAATGTGGGATTGCAAGTCAAGTACTTTCATGAGTAAGATGTACAAAAAGCCCGAACAGAATTCAGTAGACCCCATGACTAATGTAATTGAATCTTTCCTTAGCGTAAATGCTATACATATGAAGCAAACGTCAGATCAGCTGACACTCACATAGGACAGAATTTATAACATCATGAGGAAATCACTGTGCAATGTAACTGGTAAAGTACTGTCAACACAAAGGAAGCTTAGGCCAAACAATTTACAAACGCTCACTTTTGAAGTCATTTTAGTCTCCTGAGTTAAAAAAGGTAATCTTCAAATAACCTGCTTTCATATATAAAACAGACAAATTTTTTTCTTGCCCAGAAGTTATACAACTAAAAATGCAGACATACTTGAATAAATAATAATAATGCAGTCATCCTTCATGCTGTGACAGTTTGAAAGTTTTCCCATACTTCCAACTGTAGACAGTTTTAAATCCCTGGGAAACTCTGGAATTTTCTTACTATACTGTTCTATCCTTTTTTGCTTTCAGGTACTTAAAATACCTAATGAGTGAAATTTCTCTTCCCTATTGCATTCCATCCTTTCCTCTCAAAAATATATATTTGTAGCTATATGGGTAATTATTTTCTACACTTATTGACTTCTTCCGTTTACATAAAAGCATTATCACTTGATTGTTATTTAAAGGAGGAGTGTTATCTATTTTGTCTGATATTGGATTCAGGACCGTCCCTAAGAGGGTGTGGGGCTCGGGGCAATTCACACTGTCTTGTGTTGGCCCAAGCCTGGACTCGATCCCAACATCAGCAGGCTGGGCCCCCATTTCCCTGCGGATCTGACCCATGGTCCCCAGCCCCAAACAGCGCAGCAGCTGCCCCTGCCCCTGCCCCACCTCTTCCCCCACACTCCCTCTCCAATGTGGGCTGAGTGTCCTGGCCAGGAGCCACTCCTGCCCTAAGGAGCCTGGTGTCTGCCCCGTCTCCTAACCCCACCCCTTTCCCACATGGGCCCAGCTGGTGCCCCCCTCCAGTATGGCATGTGGAGGCATGTCCCCCCCTTCCCAGTATGCCAAGGTGGGGCCCCACAAAGCATGGGAGCTGGGACAGTCGCCCCGATTCACCATACACTAGGGACGCCTCTGACTGGATGGGGAGTCTATACTACATTGAGTTACATCCCATGTAGTCCTGTTGACTTCAGCAAGGTTGTATAAGGTGTACTACAGTGAAATTTACCCCACTGCATCTCCACACACCACTATAATGCAGAATTTACCATTTGAACAGTTTGAAAAATGTAGCAGAGGAAAAGATAACTGCAGTACTGATGAAGGCAGAAACTTCTTCAAATGCTGCTGCTTTTATGACTTTGTCACATTTATTTCTTGACATTTAAATACATTTGCTTTTGTGTGCCTTACATATGTATATGCAGCGGCACGGTCTTAGAATATTGTTCATAATTAAACGTTTTGTGTGCACCTGTTTTGGCAGAGGTCATTGTTTGATTCTGTAACAAATTTTGAAGAACTTTCAAACCTGAGTTTTAAGAGCTAGTTTTCAGGTAACTGTTAGGTACAGGTATATATTACCACATACCTATGTGGTAGCCATGCTACCTATACAGCTACCTACCACATGAACCTATACAGAATCAGAAAAATATGACACACTAAATGTTGCCTTCCTTTAAAGGAGGTAAATCTCATATGGTACCCTAGGAAGTTGCTATATTTCATGTTTTATTTTGTAGTGCTGTTGATGATACAAAATGTTAATCTATATGTTTAATCACAGTCTGAACTAAAAATCATTGAGAACCCCCAAATTCTTCATGTATGCACGCGTTTACACGCACCCCTTCACTGATGATATAGCTATCTTTAAATCAATGTATGACGATATCTTTATGAAGTTATATTTTATAGCCTAAACGGGTAGACAAAACATAACTGACCTGTGGAATCCTGACTTTAAAGTGGCAATTGTAACTGCTCCTTAAAAGTGTGGTAGTCCATCCCATTTGTAAAAAGGTGTTGGGTAGACAATCACCTCTCAATTACAAATCCAAAGTTAACTCATTAATCCTAAAGTTTCAGTGGAGAGAAGAATGCATGCTTGATGGAGCAATCGAGTGTGAATGTCAAACAGCAGTGGCCTTCCGCTTGTCAACAAGCTACAGAGTTTCAACACCTTCTGTCTTACCACCTTTTCTGCTTCCCTGCTGCTGTGACACAGATGTGCAAAAGGCTTGTATAATACTGTTTATATAATATGCCTAATATTAGTAATTAAATCTGTCCATGGCATGAATTTCATTGCTATTTTTACAAGTTTTCATTAAAATTGTGTGATTGTTCCTTTGGACTGCAATGCTGTTAAATGTGGATAAGATTTATCAAATGAAAACCAGATACATGGCATGTCATAGAAAAGCAATATAACTGCTGCTCTGAGCTGTATATAGTGGTGAACTGTATATATGGAGAAAAATCAGAGGTGGCATTTTTAGTTATACATTATTAAACTTAGTTTAAAAAGTATGAATTTAAGAGTTGTGAATTAATGTGTACATTAACGCAGGAACTCTTTAATTTCAGAGCTGATACTTTGAAAACAAAAGTGGCATACTACCAAGGTCAAACAGAGAGAGGAATTCTGCAGCCATTGGTGCCATCATACCTTTTTATAATTTGATAGATCACTAATATTCAATGTTTATAAGAGAAGCTGTAAATGGCTTAGGGCCTCCAAAATGAAGTGTGAAATATTCAGATTCCATTTGATGATTTATGCTGTTTCCAGAATTAATGGTTGGTTTGGCTGCTTGCCCCCTCACATGTTTGCCAACTTCCAGTTTCTTTGAGAAATGTAATCAGTTACTCAGATTTAGTTGCTATTGGCTACTGAAGTACAGTAGTATTAAGCTGGAATTTTTGATGGTGGTTCAGCCAGTATAGTAACCAAACTGAGATCTGAAACCCAGGGAAAAAAACTAGTTTTGGTTTCTTATATGCATTTGTGACTTCTCTGAACTAAGGTGCTCCAAATAGCCATTTATTAAACCGGCAATTATTTTAGCATATATAGATGAACATTCTTCTTATGGGTTTGGTTCTCTTCATCCCACAGTAATGGAGTATGGAATAAGTGAATTATTACTGAATACTTCTGGTAAAGTTAAATCTCCCGGATGTGAATTGATTTGGCTTCTACATCTAATCACTGTATTGAGGTTGGAGGTGGAAATCACCAATTACCTGCTAACTGGAGGACGAACCCTACAGGCTAGAGATGGGCCCTCCAGTGAAGTCTAGGGACAAAAACCAGGGAGGAATCCCAGCACCGCCTTGCCCAGAAGCTAGGAGTTGCAGGAACTGGAATTCTCACCAAGAGCTCGTTCAAGAACCGTTTCTTCATAGTCATCTGCAGACTAATAGGGATCTGAGCAACATGAAGCCCCTCCTCTAGTGGCTGTTAGCCTTCTTTCTCTGCTTCTGTCCCCGTCACCACCTTACTGAAGGAAGAAAGGAAGATGTGACATGCCACAGGGTACCATCAGTTAGAGCTGGGTGAACAATTGTTTTCTGATTTATTGACCATTCCAAAAACAAAATAAACAAAAATTTAGGTTTGATTTTTTTTTTTCAAAAATTTTCAGTGAATGTAAAACGAAAAAATCATGAATTGAAACAAAACATCATTGTTAGTTATGGTGGCAATTCAGAGTCATTCATGAATATAATGAATAGCCACTGGACCAGACAGAGCAAGAATGACCCCTAATCTAGGAGCTAGGGCGCTTCATTGTAGTATGGGAAACCTGCATTCAAATCCATCCTTTACGTAAAGCAGAGGGAGGAATTGAACCCAGGTCTCCTACATCCCATGTGAGTGCCTTAATCACTGGACTAAAGCTTAGGGAGCTGCTACGTCTTTCTTTGGCCGTTTTGTGGATCTAGTCCTCCTTTCAGTTGCTTTTGTCAAAATGCCTGAAAACCTAAATGAACATTTTTAGGTTGAAACGTTTTGCTTCAACGTTACCAAAACAGTTTGACTCTTTTGGTTCATTCAAAACTATTAGGTGAACTTGATATGAATTTATGAATAATTTCGATTGACCTGAAATGCATTTTTTGGCAAATAAATTTCTCTGAAAAATTATGCCCAGCTCTACTATCAATATTGGTACGTTACTAGATTGTTGTTATAACTTTTACAGAGGGGATACTTTATACAGCACATTTAATTCCTTGTGATTCAGTCTTTCATGAACATCTACATTTAAAAAAAAAATATTTTCCAGTATATAATGTTGTTTTTAATTTGTTCTTTGTAATTTTTTGCTCTGGGCATCAAAGTAAAGGTTCTTGACTTTGCTCTGAGATGTGTATAGCCTAACTTCTCATTAAGGTTAAGATTTTGTCACGGTTGTTTTTAGTAAAAGTCACGGGCCACAAACAAAAATTCACAGAGCCTATGACCTGTCTGTGTCTTTACTAAAAATAATGGGGGACAGGGTGGGGAGGAAGTAGAATAACAGCTGGAGCCCATGGGGAGGGTGTGTCTGTCTGCCCATCAGCTGTTAGGCAGTGGCTGGAAGTGGGGGCTGCCAATCAGCTCTTGGGCAGCGGCCTGGGTCTGGACTCCCTTAAGCTTTTTGGTTGATCAGCTGATTGGGGACCAGCCCCTCTTCCCTGACCTCCACCGACCAGCTAATCAGTGGTGTCCAGCTCCGTGCCCATCCCCAACCCCCTCACTGCCACTGACAAACAGCTGATCTGTGACCCAGCATAGCTGCTGCTCTGGCAGCCCGAGGACTGACAGCTGCTTCAGCCCTGCCCCAGAAAAAGTCAAGTAGGTCCTGGAAAGTCATGGAATGTGTTGTTTCTGTGACAGAATGGTATCCTTACTTATTATTTAATGTAGTAGACAACACTGTCCTCTTTAGCATTTGACATTTTTACCATACTTGCCCAATGACAGCTTGTTAGTTTAAAGTCAAAATAAATAAAAACTGCCCCTGTGTAAACCCGGTCAGGCAAGAACACACGCAAACTACAAAGTCTAATGTGGACGGAGTAGAATACAGGAAGCCAACCCAGTGCCAGATTCTGGTACTCATACTCACGTTGAATAGTGCCATATTGCATGAGCAATCACTCTGAAATACTGTTATTCAGTGTGAAGGAAGGTGTCAGAATCTGGCCCCAAGTGAACATACATCAAAATGGAGGATTGTGTGTGTCGGTGTCAGTCATCTGCTCCAGCAAGTAAATGAACTGCAAACCTTTGCACTGGAAGGTAGTGGGATTACTGTGTCTCAGACTGAAGGAGAACCTGCTTTTTCAGACACCAGTAATACCCCGACGTTCTCTTTCCAGCTTGTGGTCTCCGTCCTTGCAGTTGCAACTTTATGTAGCGCCTATAAATTCTTTACCACTTACGGCTTGAAATCAAATGTAAGAAACTCCAGTCAAAAAAAGTAATACTTCTGTCACAGTAAATAGAAAAATAAGCATTTAGAATGTTATCTGGACTTTTAATTAAAGAATCAATGTTACAATCCTGTGTTTGAGGTGGAAGACTGTAGTTATTATGGCAAACACTGCTGTCCCCAGAGAAAATCTTTTAAATTGAATTATGTTTATCAAAGTAAGAAAATGATAGTACGTTCAAACACTCAGTATTTTACTAACTGCTTCCTCTGCTACATGCCCATAGGCAAGGATAAAAAAAACTTTTTGTTATATTTTGATGTCTTCTATCTACTGTTTCTTTTTTGCCAGTAAATAAAATGTTTAGTGTGTGTGTTCCTATGTAGTTTGTGAATGGCTTTTAGATCTCTAACATATAAATGGTTATATGTTAAATATGATTGTTTTATATATAATATAAGCCGAGCTATTAGGCATTGCAACAGACTACCAAAGGAAACCCCTAATAGTAATGGCCAAGTATACATTAAATAAGACAGAGATAAGTTATAATGCACTGGAGCATCCTGTGTGATGCAAACATTTGACTAGGTAATCTGTGGTGGTTTTTTAGTCTTGCCAGCAATAATCTAAACTTCTTTCCTTTACCATGCAACACTGAGTTCCTGCTGGCCTACTGGTTTTATTGTCTGATAGAGCTTTACAGAAGTTGATACAAACAAATTCAGCCAGGCCCCTCCTACGGCTATGTGTAAATTCAGTGAAATTAAAAAAAAATACCAGCAGTGGTCGGTAACATATAGCATCATACAGCAAATGAAGCAGCTCTGTTCCCTTCTGTACCTTGTTTTCTTCATTTTCCATAATCTAAGAAGTTCTTCTGTAAGTAAACAATCACTAACTACACACACATGCCAGCAGCAGTGTTAGATTTTGAGTGGAAGTGTATTAAAAGAAACATATTCTGCCCTTTTTTGTTAAAATGTAACCTTACAATGGGACCGTGGGGCATTTCTGCTTGAGTAAGGATTCATTTTGCCCAGTGTGCTTTTGTAAATGTCTGATCGCTCTAAGTAGTGTTTG
Source organism: Mesoclemmys tuberculata (assembly GCA_007922155.1). Classification (NCBI taxonomy): domain Eukaryota; kingdom Metazoa; phylum Chordata; order Testudines; family Chelidae; genus Mesoclemmys; species Mesoclemmys tuberculata. Next base: position 71,440,441 of record ML675601.1, read on the forward strand.
ACTGGCACACAGCACAGCAATGCATGTTGTTCATAGGGAACCAGACTACACAACGTATGCTTCCTACAGACACTGATTGGTTAACCTGTAATTTGTATAAATGCAGAGTTAATTTCTTTGAGTAGAACACACTGTTTGGGAGACCAAAAGAGAGAGAATACTGAAAATGTGGGTGGGGAGCCTTATAAGCAATAACAGTCCTGAATTTAGATTCTTCCTTGAGTAGTGTCCCCATGGGTGCTCCACTGTGTGTGTATCTGCGCCCCTTCACCTCTAATTGGAGATTTTTGCTAATAGCATCCATCTAGCCCGCACATGCGCTCTTCCTCCCTCATGGTATGCTTTGAGGATATCTAGTGTTGCGTGGGCAAACCCCCCTCAGTTTTTTGTCCACTGCCTTTGGCCTGGAACTGAGCGAGCAATTGTCACATTCTTTTCTGCACCATTCGCATAAGTAAATGGATACTCTGTGTTTGCTCATCTGCTGACACATAGCTTCCTTAAGGACATTATCATCATGAGATGTACCTTAAGGGAACTGAGTTAATGTTTTGACCTCTTGAGGTCCAAAATGTAGTGTAAAAGGTGAGGTTGCGTCTATGTGCTTAGAATGATAAACTTGGAATTGTTTCCATTTTTAAAGGTAAGCATGTCAAATGGTCGACTTTCGGCTGTGTAATGGGCTCGGATACACATACAATGGAGCACCCGTAGGGGGACACATCTTGAAGAACCATCGTTACTGCACCAAGTGAGTAACTTCCTCATCTGACATGAAGTCTTTCCATGATTTATAGGAAGTTTAAAATGAACAACCCCTATAGACCAGGGTGGATTGATTTAAATTGTGATTTAAATCACCAAGAGAAAATAATTGATTTAAATCAAGTTTCCCACTTAAACTTCTTCACTTATGTCTTAAACAGTGGTGCAAATCTGATCACTAAAACATGTTAACTTATAACTCAGTACAGCTTTTTACAACATCTAGGAGGATATACTTTGTGTAATTTTTTAGATAACTTGATTTTTATTAATTTAGGAAATAGCGCACAATACTTATTACCTGTGTCAAGCTGCGGCTGCAGTGGCAGTACATTAGGAATGGTAAGAACTAAGTCACACACACAAGCACAATAGCACTTATATTTCATTAAACTAAATCTTAAACGTTACATGAACGTTTCACATTTGCAATTGCAGCAGTCTCCTGACTTGCTGGCTGACGGCTCTCCTGAAATTCTTTTTTTTTATTTTATTTTATTAACGCTAACAGACAAGTTATCACAACAGTAAACATACCCTGTCCTTAAAACTTCTACAACTAGCTCTCATCTTCCCCACTCCCACTGTCAATTTTATTCATAGACTGAAACAAATACGAGTTTTCCTGATTTTTCAACATCCAGTTGATTTCTTAGCTTTGAGTGACTAATACCAAACGATGAAAATATTCTCTCTGTGCATGCAGAGGAAGCTACTGCTGTGAAAAGTTGGTCTTAGCAACTGAAGAAACTCTGCTTCAAGGTGCCTGGCTAATGATTTCCACCAATTCAGGGGACTGACTTTGTTCAAAACATCATCAGTAAACATGCACTCTTTAAATGTTTTTTTTTTTTTAAATTAATTGATTTTTATCCACCTTACTATAGACTAGGAAGTCTAGGCATAGCTACAAATTTCAGTCAGAGTACTTGGTCTTTTAAAATCTGAATTATTTACTAAAGTAAGCTATATTTCCTTAGTAAAGGAATAAAGGAAAACAAAAATTAGTTCTGTTCTCGTTTTCAGAGAGAGAGAGAGAGAGAGAGAGTGCGTGTAGCTACGGATTTATATCTATAATTTTACTTTTCAACTGAACAGGAAAAAGTGGAGTTTTGCTTAAGATCCATAATCCCCTTAATTTCCCCAAAATTTAATTTTGGATTCAAACTTTATTTTTTAGGCACATACCTAATTGGGGAACACACATTTTTATAATAAGGATGAGCAGTTATGAGGTAAGACAGACATATAATAGTAGTTGTGATAATAAGTTGTTAGAATTTAGAAGGGATTGTTACCACTCTAATGCCCTGAGTAGTAGGATCACTCTATTTTTCCTGTTGTGATATATATCCATTCAGAATAGTCACCCATATATATTTTTTCATCAGACTTCACTTTGTCTGGGGAATTACAGTATTGTAGTAAACCCTTCATTTCAGTTGCTCATAATTTTCTCAAACACTTATTTTGGGCTAAAATTTATCATTCCTGGTCTTTGTCCAAAGGTGATTGTTTGGCCACTAAGAAGTTAGGTTCCCCCAACAACAGTAAGCTCTGCCATACTAAAGATATATATACAAGTATAAATTGACAACACAAGCAGGTAAAATACAGCATAGTATATCATTGAGTTAAGGTACATTGTGGTGAACCTAACTTTTGGATTTCCTGTCGTTTGCGTGTTTAATTTCAGAATTTTGTCATAATTTTATTGTAGGTTCGGTTTTTTACATTTTATTAAATAAATCGCCTAACCACAGACTGGAAGAGAAATTACTGGAATTAGGTAAAATGGCCCCCTAAATAATAAATTCCACCTTCAGTATCTTAAGAATGTCACACCCTCTCAATTCACTGTACCTTCCTAATTCAAAACTTGTGTTTTGGTTTTGCTGATTTGAGGCTTTAATGCTTTGTGGATTTAGAAGAGCAGTGACTCAGCTCTCCTGTCTGTAAAAATTTAGAGTATACATTTAGTAGACCGATTCTCTTTGGCATAATGTCCACTGGCAAATAATACCTTGTTTCCAGTTACTCTGAAGTCTAGGACCTCCTACACCTTACCTGCTTTGTTAAGTGACTTCTCTCCTTCTAAGGATACCAAGGTATCCTAGTTTTCTTCAGTTGCAGAAGACATTCAAATCTATTTTAGCATAGAGGATTTGTCACATTTAACTAAATAGTTAGCTGGAGTCCTTTAGTTACAATTAATAAGTAGACTAATATTTCTTCCCTTTTCTTCCATTTTCCTCCAATGACAGTGATCATGGAAGTATCCTATCAAACCATCAAGTTATCTTTTTAATGGCTACTACTCCTCAGTGTAGACCCAGTGATGTTTAAAAGTTTAGTGAGGTGCCTTTGGGATTGTTATGATAAGGAATTATTTCAGTCATTCATAAATCCTCAGTTAGCCTTGGCATGTCTTTTTTGTGAACTTAGAGCTGCATGATCTTCACAAACACTAGTACGTTGATTTCATACCATATAAGAGAGTGAAAAGAGGGCAGAAAATGGCAAATGAAGAAAACACTACATTTCTCATTGAAATGAATGTCCTGAGGCTTCTCACTGGCAGGCGGTATAGGGGGTCCTGGTATTTTCAAAGAAAGGGGTAATATTGGCAGATGACAGCAGCTCTGCATATGGTATTCTAGGCTCTTAAGGGTGAAAGCTAAGATCCTCTCTTTAAATAAGAGCTAAATATCCTGTGATTCCAAGTTATCAAAACAAAGTATGTTGCTCTGACAGTTTCAAAAATAAATGTTTTAAGATTAATTTAGTTGTCATAATTTAATGTAGGGATCCATTTTTTCTGTACGAGTTGGTGACATCACCAGCACCTAGTGCAGAGAAGGGGATTGCAGTATACACTGCTTAGCCTCAGCAGCACCTGTCAGTTCTAGTAGGAGAAATATAAGGCCCAGAGCTCTAATTTCAGCAGGCAAATAAAGGAGGAACTGAGTTGTAAAGCTGATCCAAAGCTTTTGAAATTTTGATGGTTTTATTCAGAGATTTTTTTTTTGAAAATTGTGTGAAAATTGTTGCCATTTTTGACCAGTCCTACTGATTTGAATGTCTGCTGTAGAGTCTCTTATTGTGCTATAAGTACTCACCAGACAGAACTTTTATGACTGTGGCTGAAGACACAGGTTAAGATTCCTATATATGAACTTCTTGCAGTTGCACAGCCAAGGCTGGAACAGGTTTAATAGCTACGTTTATAGGACTCAAGCTGCACCCTTCTGACCAAACAAGATTGGGCTTTCTGGCTGCTTGAACCAGCCAATTTCTGCTGTCCTCTTCCAGTCTGCCTGAGTGTCTGGAAGGAAGACGTATTTCCTTGTAGCAGATCCCTACAAAATTGCTCCAGTTTTAAGATGGGTGAGTTTTTCATGTTATTAGTGCATTATTTTAGTCAGATTTTCATTTAAAATTGGTTAATTTGGGTTAAAAAAGATTTGCTATTGAATTGTAAAAGCATGTTTCTTTTAATCTGCCTATAGTTGATGTTTATCATCTGTTATCGCATCAAACAGAACTACAATACCCCAACAGTTATAGTAAAATATCTACATAACTATAATACAGTATAACCCTAAATAAGAGCACTTACGTCATCTCATGTTTATTTTATTATTTATTTCTTATGATTTATAACCACATTTAAAAAGGCATCCATCTGCTCTTCTTGACACCCTTTGACATTGCTTGAAATAACACATCAAAAACAAAATTAGCAACTCCTCAGAAAAACTCAAGCTAAACTTTATTTCAATACAACCCAAAAAGTGGGACTTTTTCTACCAGCGTCTGACAACACCAACAATCTCCTCTCTCAATACCTAGTTTCTTTTGCTGAGTTTATTAGCCAGAAGTGGGAGACTCATACTAAATAATTCATGTCAGACAAATGTTGCCTCTTTTTCTGTTTGCAAATTTTTTGAGGTGATTGTTTTTCTCAGATTTATTCCTGATACACAATTACTTCACAAATAATTTCCATAGGTAGCTTGTAGTGTGTGAGATTTCAGTGTTTGAAATTCAAACTATTTTGATTGGACACATGAGTGTGTTTCCTAACTGGATGATCGTAACTCTTAGAATCAGGTTTCTAGAGTTAGTGCTTCTGAAAATATTCTGAAACACCTGCTTTAAAAGTAATTATTTTGACACATGTTTTTGCTTATAAATTTACTTGCTAATACATTTGCAGGAAAACACAAATATTTTACAAATGTGAATTATTATTATTATTATTTATTTTATTATTATGCAGTATAAGCCCAACTCTAATCACAGTAACTGGTGCTAGAAATAAGGATGAAGGGTGGCTATTGCTGGAGATGGAACATTGGATGGGGAGCACCAAGGGTCTGAAGTGGCATTGAGCATTCTCTCTCTCAGTTGTTTCACTGGCTGGTTCTTTCTCACATGCCCAGGGTCTACTTGATTGCCATATGTGGGGAATTTTCTCCCTGTTCAGATTGGCAGTGACCTTGGGATGTTTTTACCTTCCTGTGCAGCATGTGGGCATGGGTCATTTCCCTGCCTTTGTTCGGTCTTCGGGCACTGGTGTACCTTGGTCCCTCCTATTCTCTGCCTGTGGCACTTAATAGTCTATTGTCTTTGGACTGTAATACTTCGGTCTAATTTTGGTTGTTGGGTTTCATGTGCAGGTATTGGGTGGGTGCAGGTCTGCGATGTCCAGGAGGTCAGACTAGATCACTGGCTCTCAACTAGGGGTACATGTACCCCTGGGGTATGCATAAGTCTTCCAGACCATACATCAACTCATCTAGATATTTGCTTAGTTTTACAACAGGCTACATAAGAAGCACAAGTGAAGTCAGTACAAAATAAAACGTCATACAGACAATGATTTGTTTATACTGCTTTATATACTGTACACTGGAATGTAAGTATTTGTATTTCAGTTGGTTTATTTTATAATTATATGGTAAAATGAGAAAGTAAGCAATTTTTCAGTAATAGTGTGCTGCAACACTTGTATTTTTAGGTCTGATTTTGTAAGCGAGTTGTTTTTTAAGTGAGGTGAAACTTGGGGCTATGCAAAACAAATCAGACTTCTGAAAGGGGTACAGTAGATTGGAAAGGTTGAGAGCCACTGGACCAGATAATCTGGTGGTCCCTTCGTGCCTTAAACTCTGACTCTGTCATTTAGGTATATAATGTTAAGCAAAAGAGCTTGAAAGTTTGGGTCCCTAAATGTCACTGTTACTTATGAAGATGAATAGGGCCATTAACCGGAGCCTGAAATCACAAGGTGCTGAGCACAGCACTTGTGAGGGGGCCCATTAAATTAACAGGAATGGAAGTTGCTCAGCACTTGGCAGAATTTTGGCTCTAGAGCTAATATTTCAGGCTGTCTGTCTGACAACAGAGAGAGCCAGTGCTGTACTGCTTCACATGTGTAAAGATATTATCATGCCCAAAAGAGCTAGAAACATTTTGCATCTTTATTTTAAAGGAAAGCATAAAATATTGGCTATTCCAACAGTCTTTGAAATATCTTGCAGCTTCCATGGTGCGTGTTTCTAGTGGCCACTGAGTTCACCAACTGAATTCTGGATTTTGTAATGGTGGCACTGGTCCATCACACAGCAATTTCATATAGTGCTTAAGCAAATGAAAGATTTTAACCAGATTCAGTCACTGTTGAGTTGCTCTGAGTTTGCCCTGTGACATAGAGGTGAAAAGTTCTGTACCCATTAACAGTCTTCTGAACCAACCGATTTCAGTCTCCCAATTTATATTCATAGCAGTAATTGATTTCTTATGTGCGGCATCACATGACTTCACTAGAAAAGTAATTCATTGCTTTGTACAAAGAATCCTCTCGTTGAAGAGTAGGCGGGAGGATGAACAGATATACATTTAGAAATACTGACTAATTGCTCCCCTTGAATGGGAATGCTGACTGCTGGAGAAAATTTAGACCAGCTTTTCATAAGAGCTTTTGACACACGCAACTTCATACTGAAAAGATTAAAGTGATAGAGTGCATGCAAGAAGCATCTTTTAAATTAAATACTTCACTTCTATGCCAAGTGAGTTAGTAGGAAATATTACTAACTTCTTTACGTATGTAATGTACTATCATAAAGGGGCTAAACAAACACATGCAGTTGCACAAACAGTGCATGTATATTTGTTTGTGTTCTGATAGTATTCAATTCAATTCACATACAACTTTTCAAATACTACACAGACAGAAATACATTAAAAGTCCATTATTAATGTTGCAAACTTAAGTACTCAAAAGTTAGGGGGTGCCAAAATTAAGATTCCTCCCTTCCTGGGCTCATCGATCAATCTCCATCTTCTTCCCCAACCCTATCCCCGCATCAGCTCCATGTCCTACTCTCTTTCCCCACCGAGTTCTAATTCTGCCCCCACACCTTGTCTACTCATGAAATCTGTCTTCCCATCTCCTTCCCCTCACCCCACTGGTTCCCAGTCTCCTTGCCCAGCCCATCCCAGTATCTTCCTCCATCCCCCTCTTCTCCTCTGTTTGAGGGAGCGGAAGTTTCTCAAAAGGTTGCCAGAATTTTTAATGTGAGCAAAACAACTTCTAATTCTCTAGCCTTGATCTCAGCAATGGCTGAACCATTTTGACTGAGATTTTCTAGAAAAGGTCAGCCTGAGGCATGCATCCAGAATAGAAATTTTAGCAGAGATAGGTGTAGATGAAATCTGGAAAACATGTAAATAACTGAAAACAGAGTCTTATAGTGGGAAGTGTCAGATGTCCTTAATTATAGTTGATGCTACCAGCTCTGCCTATAATAATGATTTTTTAAAAGCTTGTGATGACATTCTGCTCACAGCTGAAGAAAGGTGATAACCTTAACTTCAAAAAGTCTCTTTATCAGGATCAAATTCTGAACGAGGTCCATAGGGTTAAAGCTTCTGCAATCGTAACAATTTGAAGAAATATATATGATTGTAATTTCATTAAGATATCAATGGGAATTCAGTGCAGAACTGCTCTTTTTGCCTTTGTAAATTGCCCACTATGAGTCCATTGTGTCTGGTGGTACTGCAAGTCAAACTAGAATGTAAAGTAGAACTGCCTTTTTAAAGGTTAATCCATGCAACAGTACCTTCCAAACAAGTAACTTCTATGTATTTCATGCTTTACAGAGGTAGCTGTTAATTGCACATTAGCAAGAATGGTTAGTAAACAATCTGACTCTACCTCTTCCATCCATTCTGATAGAACAGTTTGATGGATAGTCTCACGTTTCCCCGCCAAACAGAATTCTTGTCATTACATAATAATACAGGTGTAGCATTTGAGATAATCTCAGATAGTAAGGCAGTTATGTTCCTCATGAGACTAAAGGCCTTGAGGAATTGTGATTTCTGGCGAGAAATTCTGGCCACTGTGAAGTCAATGGCATAACTCCCCTAGGCTTCAGTGGGGCCAAGATTTCACACCACTGCCCTCGTGGATTCCTAATGCATTTATTTATGTAATTACCAAATGGGGCCAGTGTTTTATTAGGGATACTTGTAACTTGAAAATGTATTTTGTTTGCTAAGAATCAGGACCATCAACTTTGACTAGCAGGACTAGTATATTGCAGCTGTAATTTGATGGTTAACTTAAGCCATCTTCTACCTCCTTTCTCCTCATTTTCCATCTATTCTGCTCCAAAGGAGTACCTGTAGATGTTTCGTTGTCTAACATTTGTTCTATTTTTGTGTCAGCTAGTGATTTTTTTATATGAAATATGTCTATTTTCTAGAGCTTCACTTAATCACAATTAATGCATGCAGTGAACGCAAAACAAACTAGATTTTTAAAAAGTCTCAATCGGAGTTTTAATCACACTGTTAAACAATAATAGAATACCAATTTAAATTTATTATAAACGTTTATATTGATTTCAGTTACAACACAAAATACAAAGTGTGAAGTGCTCACTTGATATCATTTTTATTACAAATATTTGCACTGTAAAAAAGATAAACAAAAGAAATAATATTTTTCAGTTTACCTCATACAAGTCCACTCAGTCTTCCTTCTTGTTTAGCCAATTGCTAACACAAACAAGTTTGTTTACATTTATAGGAAATAATGTTGTACCTTTATAATGTCACCTGAAAGCGAGAACAGGTGTTCGCATGGCACTGTTGTAGCTGGCGTTGCAAGATATTTACATGCCAGATATGCTAAACATCAGTATGCCCCTTCATGCTTCAACTGATAGGCACTAAAATTTTACATTTTGTTTTTGAGTGCAATTATGTGAAAAAAATAAAATAAAATCTACATTTGTAAATTGCACTTTCATGATAGAGATTGCTCTACAGTACTTTTATGAAGTTAATTGAAAAATACTATTTCTTTTGTTTTATCTTTTTACAGTGCAAACATCTGTGATAAAAATAATACAAAATGAGCCCTGAACACTTTGTATTTTGTGTTGTAATTGAAATCAAAATATTTGAAAATGTAGACAACATCCACAAATATTTATAATAAATTTAAATTGGTATTCTGTTAGTGTTTAACAGTGCAATTAAAACTGATTTATCACGACTATTTTTAAATCCTGCTATTAATTATGATTATTTTTTTAATCGTTTGACAGCCTTCCTGTTTTCATATCTATAAATGTGGTTTCTGAGACCTACATTCATCAAGTTAAATATCCTTCGTTTTTATTGTTTCTAGGCATTGCAAAGAATCTTCTGGAATTCCTAGGTGAAGAGTGCTGCCTAAAATAGTGATATGAAAAGTCCCTCATTCCATTTAGAAACTTGAGCCTAAGGCAAGAAACTCCATGTAGTTCAGAGTGGCATGGCTGTGGCTCAGAAATCTTACATCCAGGTAAGAAATTTATTTTTCAGATTAAGTTGCTCAGGTTTGCAAGAAGAGGACTTTTGTTGTGTATTAAGCATCTGTATGTACCTATGTATGTATTTATCTTATGTTGAGTATTGCTTGCTACCAAGTATAAATAGTACTATAGCAAAAAATGACAGACATACAGACTGCATTTTAATTTGGAGCTGGCAAGAATTCCTTTTATAATTTGCTGAAAGACATCTCAATTTAATGTTCACAAATCTACATCCACTAGGGAATAGCCTGCTTGAGATCTCTATAATGTTTTTAAAGATGCACCCAATTTTAATTGCAGCATTCATAACTAGTTTCTCATGTGGCTGGAAAAATACAGAACCATTGTAATATGTTAGTACAAAAGGCAAGGGTGAGGTTTCTGTATAGAGAATTTTTGTTTACCAATATTATAATTATTTCTTAGTTCAGTTGTACCAAATTCATGTTTGGCTAATTGCTTGTAAAGGCTAAGAGGTGGAAAATGAATAAGAGGTATGAACTGCAATCCTAGAAATTGTACTCGTTTGGTCCCTTCTGTACTACAGCTACAAACCTCTCAAGGGACTCGACTACAACACAGCTTTATTGTGTAGCATAGATAGGATTTTCCCCATATTTCTGTTCTATGCTAAGTGAGACCTTTGTGGTGGAACGATGGAACCATACTTACCTGTAAAAGTTGGCTGAAAAGTTCTAGGAATAGCTGATGTGGTGGATTGAAGAAATCTGTGTGAAACATCAAGATAAAAGGTTGGCAAACCTCAAATTTTTAAAATGACTATTGCAAGACAAAATAACTTTTATGATAGAGTACCTTTTAAATAGGAAATTGTCAACTGTTTTAAAAATTCCTTTTAGAAGAATTGCAAAGATATGTTTCTGCTCAGCTGTTGTTTTATTAATATTTATCATTTATATTGCAGTAGTTCCTAGAAGGTCCCAACTGGGAACATGGCTCATTGTTCTTGGACCTGTATTATCATGTTCAAAGACATGGGGTGAAATCTTGGCTCCAAGGAAGTCAATGGTAAAACTCCCATTGACTTCAGTACAGCTAGGATTTCACCAAAGGTCTGAAGACCCTAAAAGAGTTGTTTGGACATATGTGAGAGCAGCACTTCAGACGTGCTCATGCCTTCCCTGCCTCATCCTACTTCCTTCCTTTTCTCTTGGACTGTTGCCCATTCAGATTCAGCCTTGCTGCTGGTTACTAGTAAGCACTGTCTTGTTGGGGTTCAGGGAGGAATGTACACTATCAATAAAACAGCAAAACTGAATCTTATGCACAGTACTGTCAAATACAGAAAGTGAACAAACTGAAAAAATATTTTCCCTTCTAGTATTTCAGTTACAGTTACCTTAGGGATTACTGGTACCTCTGGTGAGGACAAAATCTTGAAACGGAGCTGTAATGTTTGAGTTGATGGTATTGCTTTTAAATAGTATTTAAAAAGTCAAATTTTGCACAATGAGAATGAGTACGTGAGGGCTTCATGAAAGGTATTGAATAATTCTATAGTAGTAGTGAATATACTTACAGGAGGGTTTATGATTCATGTACAAAGTTTAAGGTACCGTAAGCTATCAATAATTCAGGGACTGTGGGATTGAAACTTGGTCTTGAATGCTATTACTATTTCCAGAAAATCAATTTGTTCCCTTTTTTGGTGGGAAAAGGGGTGGTATTACTAACCAGAAACACATGGCATGAAACGGTTGCCAAATGTTCCAGTGAAAATCAAGGGCACACTTCATAATTATGAAGATTGTGTTTGCCCTACTTTATTTTCTCTTCACTGATGCAACTGTATCTGTTGCTGTAAATTGTATGAATAATTGATCAAGGCAACTTCATGTGTTGCCTCAAGTGATATTATGCTTATTGCTTTTCAAAACCATACTTCATTCCTCATTGTACCACAGCTTTGCTCATGTGCTTGTGATTTTGCTGATGTTTCTTTCCCCCCAAAGGGAGTGCTGGCTTTTGCTTCAATTTCCTCTGTGATTTAACTGAAAAGTTCAAAAAATCAACAACATATTAAAAAAAAATAATAAAAAAGCATCCATGATCCTGGGAACGGTGCAGTATATACACATCTGTTTTCACATAAGCATGAATTGCAGGCTTTACAAATATTAAACATGTAGCTCTTGCCGCATACTAGCTAAAGTGTTCTGTAACTTGAGATAGTATGTGAAATAAAAACAAAACTGTATAGGTTTTTTTTATCATACTAATGGAAAACATTTAATTTACCTTCTAAAGCCAACCAAGAGAATGACACAATGCTGTTGAACCAGATTTATGATGCCTTCTCTCCCATAGAAATCTCAATACAGCTTGAAGGTGCTGTCATGGTAGCGGGTTGGCTGGCTGAGCTCCAGCTGTGTTCAGAAGTAAACTTCTGTACCGCAAACCAAAACTGATTACTTTGATTTCTTTAGTCATCACTTTGTTTCTGAAATATTATGGGGTGGGCTTTTATTCATTGCTTTTTGCTGCTTTGTTTCTACTAAGAATTTACTGAAATTTCAATCTAGCAAATTCATCCTGTTTTATTATTATTTTTTTAAATAAACCATTTATCTGATTTCAGAGTTTCATGAATCAGAAGTATTCAAAATATTTAGCCATGGTGGAGGTACTGATGTAAGCAATCTCTCTATTTCCACCAACTGCACTTTGACAGAGCTTCATCTTAACATGCATTTATGCAGAGGAAAAATGCCTTTGTTTTTCATCTGAAGTATCAAGCCTTCATTCAAAAGGGGAGTTAAGGGTCAGCATGTTTTTTCCAGTCTGCAAAGAGTGATCTTTAAACATAGGGAAATAGGTTTTCCTGCCCATCCATTTTTCCTTTTTTCCCCTCCTGCTAAACAAGGTCAAATGTGGCAGTGCAATTTTTTTTAAAATCCAGTTGGTTCTTACTGTAGAGCCATTTATCCTGCAGAGCCATTTATCCTGCAGAAGTAAAGCTGGCATAGCAGATTTTCATATTACACCAAATGTTATGTCTTTTTTTTTTTAAGACAGTATCTTCAATAGATTTTTTTTTAATTGTTGACTGAACATTTCAGTAATGTCTTTGTCTTTATTTAGATTGTGGACTGTGGGAGCTAGTACCTCTCTCTTTTATGTCAGTGGTTCTCAGCCTCTCCCATGGGACACATTTCCCATTTAAGGAGTGTGAGAAGGGCAGGATGTTCTAGGATGAAGACCACCCCGTTGTATGTTTGTTTAGCACCCATTAGGACCACTGGGTTGGTCCTGCTTTGAGCAGGGGGTTGGACTAGATGACCTCCTGATATCCCTTCCAACCCTAATCTTCTATGATTCTGTGATCTGATTCATTATGATGGGTCCTTGATCTTTTTGAATTCTTGGCTAAAGCCATCTTTGTTCCCTGCACATACACACATTCAGTCCATTGCACCTCAAGCCTCTTATGGACATACAGAAAGATGTGGACAAATTGGAGAGAGTCCAGAGGAGTGAGACCTAAATGATAAAAGGTCTAAAACACCTAACCCTTGAGGAAGGGCTAAAAAACTGGACACGTTTAGTCTTGAGAGAAAAAAGACTAAGTGGGGACCTCATAACTGTCTTCAAATATGTTAAATGCTGAAATAAAGAGGATGGTCACCTATTTTTCTCCATGTCCACGTAAGGTAGGACAGGAAGTAATGGGCTTAATCTGCAGCATCAGTGATTGAGGTTAGATATTAAGAAAAATGTTTCTAGCTATAAGGGTGGTTACGTTCTGGAATAGGCTTCCAAGAGAGCTTGTGAAATCCCCATAATTGGAAGCTTCGTAAAACCAGATTAGACAAACAGCTGTCCGGGATGGTTTAGTTATACTTGGTCCTGTCTCAGTGCAAGAGGCTGGACTAGATGACCGCTCAAGGCCCTTTCCAGCCCTACCTATCTATAATTCTCTGATACTAACATCCACCAGAGGGAGTCTTGGATTTAGTGTCTTTTGAGCCGAGATTTACCTCTGACAAGCTGTGGCATGCGTTCTAATGTTAGAAATTGCCTTTCTAGCTCGACTCTCCAGGCTACTTTTCCTGCAGGTCTCTTCTTTGTCCTATCCTCTCACTGCTGCCCGAGATCTCTGCTCCCCATGGGTGGGAGCTCTGCTGAGCTGAAAGCCTGGGCATCAGCCGATCTCTAGCTGGGAGCTCTGTGCAGAGCTGGGAGTTGAGAGCCGGGGCTCCAGGTGGGAGCCCTATGGGAAGCCCACAATGTAGGCTCACAGTGCTGGGCAATGAGGCTCCAACTGTCAGCACTGCTGGGGCTGACAGCTGGAACACTGCTACCCCCCACCCCTGCTCAATTTCAAAACAGAGAAGCTACCAGTTGTGAAATTGACATTCTTGTCTATTGCATGGCTCTGGCTGTCAGCCACCCTGACAACCAACAGGCAATGCAAGTAAGGCAGTGCCTATGCAGACACTTTGTCGCCCGAACTATGTCAGCCTAAGCCTGTCATCCAGGTGGATTTACTAAGTCAGTGTAGCAGGTGAGTTACGGCGGTGGGTGGAAAACTGTAGTGTATAAACTTACATAGTTAGGCCGATGTAAGCTGCTTTACATTGACTTAACTTTCTAGTGTAGATACGCCCTAGTTGTTTTGACAACAAACCTTTTATCTGTCTGCTTACTAATTTTTTTGTGTGCCAAAGAAGTCATGAATATAGTTGTATTCAAACATAAAATAATTATGCAAATAGGTGAATTAATTTTTTGTTTGAAAAGTAGTCTGTGTGAGATTTGGGGTGGAACTATTTGAACCCAAACACACAAGTCTTAAAACCAACCTTTCGCTTGTCCGGAGGAAACATGAAAAAAACATTAGAAAAAACATTACATTCCAAAAAGTAATTAAAAAAAAATGTTTCTAAACTACTACCAGATTTACTTCTTGAAAATTCAGTCTCTTCTCTAAGAGTAAGTCATGACTGTTCGGTGATAAACTTTTTTAATACATATTATTATTTGCAGTTTTGGGGAGCCTAATGTAATAGTGATATGATTTTGATTAACATCATAATGAGGAGTTAGAGCACAATGACTGCCAACGTGACCTAATGGGATTTTAGTCACGACTGAATGGTAACTGCAAATCCCAATATAACCTTAATTATCTTCTGGAGTGTCTCTATGATACAGATAAATAGTCTTACTGGTAACAGCATCATCTAGTCAGAACAACTAGTCAGTATTTGTAAAGGTCATACAGTCACTATGGGTCCTGGCCCGTTAGGTACTTGCTAATTCTTACAGGTGTACTGCAATAATTTTAAGAAATTTGCCAAACATTCTATAACGACTCTAAAGGCACAACCTAAGAGCATACAAATTGTAAACACAATTTACAACTTTGTATACAAGGATTATTTTTTTCAACCCAATATATTTTGTTTCTTTTTCGTAAGGTTTATATAATGCAGCCATTTTTTATTTCAACTATAGTTTAGATTCAGTTTCTTAATACCACCTGACAACTACTTCAGTGATATCTTCAGTCAGACAGGATTTTAGTCTTAGGTTGACAAGACTTTGCAGGTGGTCGTTGTGTAGTTACTCTTCTGTCTCTCTCCTATATACATTGCAAGTGTTTCATAAGGTGATCGTAACTCTATTCTGATTGTAGTTTTCTTTGGACCTCTGAATATACCTTTCTTGCTTATGTTAGTTACATTTCCATGGAAGCTGTGAAACTGAAGATTCTTTGTACCAATGCTGCAAGCATTTTCTGTGGAACGCAAGACAGGCTTCAGTTTGTGAGACTGTACTTTGGGAGGGAAAGCAGAAAGCCTTTCAGAAATAAAGAAATGTAAGTGATGCTCTCAGGCAAGCCAAACTTGGCAAGATATAAGTGGCAAGAAGAAAGGCATGAATTATTATATAGAGTAAAACGTAAAAGCTAAATACTCTGGTTGAGGACTGTTCAGCAGTTCCTTAGCTGCAAGTGAAGTGAAAATCAGGCTGGTAAAAAGTACAGTCAATGTAAAATGGCTGTCTCTATAGGTTACCATGTGTGAGTGTGTCTCACCTTCATAGTGCTTGAAATTTAGTTGTTCTCACAGATCAAATCTGAATAGATTTCCTTCTTTTGTTGTCATCATTCTCCTAGCTTTGCCAAGCATAGCTGTTACTATTATGTTATTTCCTAGATTTGAAAGATGGGTTTTCATTAATCTAACCTTTAAGACTGATTATTCCTTCAACTACTACTACGAACTCTGTTTCCAGATATCAGTATGCAGACTTGCTGCTACTCACGTTAAGTAAAATAAAAATACTACATTTCATCTTTCACCTGTAGGTATTAGTGTAGAACTCTCCTGTGAGATCACTGACCTGTACAATTGGAAAGGTGTGCATTATTATTTTTACTTTCCTATGAATAAATGATGAGGCTGGCCAAATTGACAGCTCCCAGTTGGGTATTGTTGCCTCATTGTACTAGGCACCATATACACACAAAACAAAAAGATCTCTGCCCTTTGTGCCCAAAGCAAGCTAATCTCACTTGATGCACCAGTGTGGTATGGCAAATGCTAGATTTCCTGTAACTAAGGATTTAGCTTAAAAATAAATAGTATTTTTGGATTAGATGTGATGTATTAAGGCTTAAAATTCTAGTAATCTGTGCTCAGCTAATTTCTTATAACTTCACCATTTGCAACAGAAGGCCTCTGCACATTATAGGAATTGCCATATTGGATCAAACCATAGTCCATCTAGCCCAATATGCTGTGTGCAACAGTAGCTGGTACTGAATGTTTCAGAGCCAAGTGAAAGAACCCCACAGTAGGCAGATGTGAGATAATCTGCCCCCCCACAGAAGGTTTCATCCTGGTCTTTTTAGTTAGCGGTTGGTGTAAACCCTGTGACATGATGTTTAATATTTGTTCCCAGTTTGTTATAATTAATTATTGTAATTTTGGATATTCATATATATGTCACATTTGTTTCTGAGTCTTGCAAAGTTCTTGGCATCAGTCACTCCCTGTGGCAATGAGCTCCACAGTCTAATTAAATGTGTGTGAGAAAATGTACTTTTAACTTCCCACTTTTTAATTTAATTGTCTGTCCCCATATTTTTGTGTTATGATACAGGGAAAACATGAACTCCTGATGTACCTTCATTATTGTATATATTTTATCACATCCCCTGTATTTATCTCCTTTCTAAGCTAAATAAACCCACTCATTTCAGTATTTCTTGATGTGAGAGTTTTTCCATGCCTTTGATCATTCTAGTTACCCTTTTTTGAAGCCCCTGTAGTTCATAATTTATTACTATAATTTGTTTTCCCTTCTAAAGAAAAAGCTACTTGCTTCAAAAAGAAAGGAAAACCGCATAGAGAGCAAGAACAGACTTGCTAAATTTAAAGAGTATGATTGTCTTTTGAATCATAGGGAATAGCCTTAATTTTCTTAAAACATGTGACAAGAGCAAGGGAGTTATATTGAAATATATAGGCAGATGCTTACTTTTAAATAATTTTGTTTTGAAAACATACAGTAGTCAAGTTCTAAAGCAAAGACCCAAAGATTTCTGTTTTTAAAAGAGGTCTTAGTATTGATAGTAAAACTTCTTCCCTTGAGGGACTCCTGAAGTTTTTATGTAGTCCAAATAATTACCTATGCCACTGACCTGGGGAGTCACTGTGCTCCAGTGTTGAGCACTGAACTGTGAGTGGAGACCGCTCCTAGCTCTGCCACAGACTCATTATGTGCCCTTGGGCAAATCATTCGTCTTTCTTGCACAGTTTCACCATCTGTAAAATGTGGATAATAATTTCTACCCAATTCTATAAAATACTTTGAGATCCTTAGCTGAAAAGCGCTTTATAAATGCCAAGCTAGGTATTTATGAGTGGAGTGTGACGTAACTTACAGTCATGCAGTTATAATTTAGATGTTGCTTTCAGATGGGGTAGATAAAAAATCAATGATTTTTGTAATTAAATTAAATTTGGGTTTATTAAAAACAATGTTTTTTTGAAATTGACAACCTATGTAAAGGCTGAACTTTATTTATAAATCTAGTCAAATAATTTAAATAAAATCAGTAGTTTTAAATGTAAATACTATATATGATTATATAGAGTGTGAGTGTGAACCAGTTTTCTGCCAAGTTTTAAAGGAAGTCAAACCAATAAACTAGTGGAAGTCACTGGCTAAGCACCTGGAGTCAGGGTTTGTTAATGTGTTAAACCACCTATTGACAGCAATAGCCTCTTCTGCAAGTACAGAGAGACTATAGTTTCTTCATTTCAGTTTATTCAATGAAGGGTATGTCTACACTAGAAATATAGGTCAACTTACAGCCAGCACAGTAATTACTGCAGTGGTTTATGTCCACACTACCCCCTTGGGTCAGTGGTGCGTGTCCACATCAGGAGTGCTTCTACCAACCTAAAAGGGGCAGTGTGGGGAGCTGAGAGCCTGGTCTCTCAGCTCGTTTGACAGGAGCCTAGCTGCCTCACAGGCTCCCCATTCCCGACCACTCCTTATTTCCTGCCAAGAGAAGCGACCCGGGGCTTCTTGTCCCCAGCTTCTTGTCTTACCCCCCTTCTTGCTTCCCACTGGGATCCATGCAGCCTTGCCAGTTTTCACGGCTTAACTGTGGAGAGCAGGATCCATTCTTACTTGAGCTTTCAGCCAGGAGCGGGGTCCAACCACCCAGCTCTCCAAGGAGTGAGGGGCAGCTGGGCTCTAGCTGCCCAGCTTTCTTGAATGACAGACAACCACCAATGTAAGGAATGCAGTGTCCACACTGACACTGTGTTGCCCTAACTACGTTGACATAAGCCCTGCACCTCTCGTTGAGATGGTTTTATTATGTTGGCATAGCAGGGGTGTTACATCGGCAGAAAGAGCATTTCAGTGTGTACACCTCCACTGTTTTGTCGACAATAGTTGACTTTTATTGACAAAACTTTGTATGGTAGACCAGACCTAATTCAGTTCAATGACTAGTTTGAAGGGTTTCTACAGATAGGTTAGCAACAAGAAGGAGGTCAGGGAAAGTGTGGGCCCTTTACTGAATGTGGGAGGCAACCTACTGACACATAATGTGGAAAAAGCTGAAGTATTCGATGCTTTTTTTGCCTCTGTCTTCACAGACAAGGTCAGCTCCCAGACTACTGCACTGGGCAGCACAGAATGGGGAGGAGGTGAGCAGCCCTGAGTGCTAAAAGAACAGGTTCAGGACTATTTTAGAAGGGCTGGATATGCACAAGTCCATGCATTCAAGGGTGCTGAGGGAGTTGGCTGATGTAACTGCAAAGTCATTGGCCATTATCTTTGAAAACTCATGGCAATTGTGGGAGGTCCTGGATGATAGGAAAAAGGCAAATATAGTGCCCGTCTTCAAAAAAGGGAAGAAGGAGGGTCCTGGGAATTACAGACTACTCAGCCTCAACTCAGTCCCCAGAAAAATCATGGAGCATGTCCTTAAGGAATCCATTTGGAAGAGAGGAAGGTGATCAGGAACAGTCAGCATGGATTCATCAAGGGCAAGTCATGCCTAACCAACATGATTGCCTTTTATGATGAGGTGACTGGCTCTTTGGACATGGGGAAAGCAGTAGATGTGATATACCTTGATTTTAACAAAGCTTTTGATACGGTCTTGCACAATATTCTTATCAACAAGTTAAAGACGTATAGGTTGGATGAATGGACTGTAAGATGTATAGATAGCTGGCTAGATCATCGGGCTGAATGGGTGGTGATCAACGGCATGTCGTCTAGTTGACAGCTGGTAACAAGCAGAGTGCCCCATGGGTCGGTGCTGGGACTGGTTTTGTTCAACATCTTCGTTAATGATCTGGACAACGGGGTAGATTGCACCTCAGCAAATTTGCAGATGACACTAAGCTAGGTAGATACCCTGGGGGGTAGGACTAGGATACAGAGTGACTTAGACAAATTGGAGGACTGGGCTAAAAAATCTGATGAGATTCAATAAGGACAAATGCAGAGTCCTGCACTTAGCACAGAAGAATCCCATACATTGCTACAGACTAGGGACCGACTGGCTAGGCAGCAGTTCTGCAGAAAAGGACCTGGGGGTTACAGTGGACAATAAGCTGGATAGGAGTCAACAGTGTGTGCTTATTGCCAAGAAGGCTAATGGCATATTGGGCTGCATTAGTAAGAGCACTGCCAGCAGATCGAGGGAAGTGATTATTCTCCTCTCTTCGGCATTGGTGAGGCCACATTTGGAGTAGTGTGTCCAGTTTTGAGCCCCCCATTACAGAAAGGTTGTGGACAAATTGGAAAGAATCCAATGGAGGGCAGCAAAAATTATTAGGGGGCTGGAGAGCATGACTTATGAGGAGAGGCTGAGGGAACTAGGCTGGTTTAATCTGCAGAAGAGAAGAATGAGGGGGATTTGATAGCAGCCTTTAGCTACCTGAATGGGGATTCCAGGGAGGATGGAGCTAGGCTGTTCTTAGTGGTACTAGGACTAGGATCAATGGTCTCAGGTTGCAGTGGGGGAGGTCTAGGTTGGATATTTTGAAAAACATTTTCACTAGGAGGGTGGTGAAGTAATGGAATGGGTTATGTAGAAAAGCGAATCTCCATCCTTAGCGGTTTTTAAGGTGTGGCTTGACAAAGCCCTGGCTAGGATGATTTAGTTGGTGTTGGTCCTGCTTTGAGCAGGGAGTTGGACTAGATGACCTCCTGAGGTCTCTTCCAACCCTAGTATTCTATGATTCTAAGTTAAGAAACCAACTGGAAGCTGAAAAACAGGATAGCTTGTTTTCTTTTTCCAATCTGTACATAGAACTCTGTATCATGAGAGGGTGAGCTCTACTGGTTCTAAAATCTTGAAGGACATGGTGACCAGAAACAATATCAATTCACTAATTGCAGATAATACTTCCTTTGTTTAATAATTTAGTTACTTTTCATTGAAAAACATGTTTTGTGAAATCATTTGAAAAAGGTAATATTGTTTAATTAAAAAATGCCATTTTTGTGCATTTTAATTGAATTTAGATTTCCACTTGAATAGGCTGACACAAATCCTAAGTACAAACATTAATCTTCCTCTTCTAAATAATAAATGCATTAGTAACAATTTTCTAATATCTTAAAACATGTAAAAATTAATATTCTGAATAAATGAAAGTCAAATTTATATAATTGCTTAAATAAGAGTGTATGAATATAGTGTATCCTCCTGGTTAGAAAGAAGAAGCACCAAATTATGTATAAAGGCTGTATTTAGTTGCAAATAAACGTATTAATTGTTACCAACTAATGAGACTCAACTGTTGTTTAGAAAATAACTAAAAAGTACAAATATAAAACACAATTAAAATTGATTATTTCAATCAACGCTTCTTGTTTGCTGATGTAAATAATTAAAATTGGTGGTTTAAATCACTTTGACTTAAATTGATGCACCTTGTTTACATACTGACAGTAAGACAACCGAAAAGCAAAATAAAACCACCTAAAACATGATGCATTGTTGTTGTAAAATGGTTTTGAAAGGAGGGAGGATACTGATATTTGACTTTAATGGATACCAATCAAGAGCAGAAATGCACAGCGGATGGTGTATAACTGCTGAAATAGAAATAGGATTGTAAAGACAGAAATGGTTAAAATGAAGGGGGGAAGAAAAGATTTGTCCCAGAATGAATACGTGGCAATTCTAGTCTGCCTGCCTCTTCAGCAAAAGAGTTCCATTTGTCTTTTGTCAAGTAAATTAAATTTATGGACAGAACTAGACTTCATTAAAGAGTTGGATTTGTTAATGCTTTCTAAGCATCGTAAACAAGACAGAATTTTGCTAATTTTGGGCTAATGTTTCAAATCGGTAGCCAGGTGGGAGATCTTTTTGTGTTCTTAAGTACTGTAAGAAAATTAAGCAAACATCTCATAAACGTAGCTTATGGCTTTATACTCTATACGTACATTTCTAGGTATTCCAGAACACACTCAAGGAAAAGACATAAACTACCTCTTTTTTTCTGTATGAATGCTTTTATTTCCTGTCTAGGACTGGGAAAAAAGAGTAACAGAGGAGTTTTGTTAAATACAGCTAAATCTAATTACAGCTTGATTTAAAGCCACGTTTACACAATGGCTGAGGGGTGAGTTCACTTCCACAAAAACAAATTCAGTTGGCTCCCAACTGTGCATCAGTGAACAGCTAGATGTGCTGCCTGGAGAGCAGCTGCCTCCCTCTACTGGTACTGAATTTCTCTACATTTCTGTTGCACTCATACTACCTGTCACAAA
The DNA here is from genome assembly GCA_007922155.1 of Mesoclemmys tuberculata. NCBI lineage: Eukaryota > Metazoa > Chordata > Testudines > Chelidae > Mesoclemmys > Mesoclemmys tuberculata. Next base: position 71,462,370 of record ML675601.1, read on the forward strand.
AGAACAAAACCAAACCAAACAAAAAAAACCCACAGCACAAATATATACGCTTGTGTGAGTGTGTACAATATGAAATCTCTCGAGTGAAAATTATCAAATGGCCACGAGTGAGTTGTGGAGCCTATATTCTTAAGTACGTGACTGCTGCATTTTGTAAGAAACCCATGCAATGTTTATATTGTGAGCAGTGAAATCTTTGTATTTCATGTCTGTAAGTGAATAGAAATTTTGTGCATTCTGTGTCCTTGAATAGCTATTTTTTCCCATTCATTCAAAATAAAAATGATAGTAAATATCCAGTTCTTACCTTTAGAAAATGATTTTAATTGAATGCACAGTCCTCCAAAAGATGCAGATTAAGAGCCAAATTCCCTGCTGATGTAACTCTACTGAAATCAATGGACACTGCTTTAGATGTGCTGCTGCCCTCTCATCAGAACCTCTCAGGAAAAATTGTCTCCAGCCTAATAATAGGAACACAAAAGTGTGAACTCCTTTCTTCCAGCACAGCATTCACTGTAGCCTTTTTGTTTACACTGAAGGCTTGTCTACACTTAAAACACTACAGTGACACAGCTGCACTGCTTTAGCACTTCCGGGTAGATAACTTACACTCATGGAAGGACTTCTCCATCTCCCTGAGAGGCATAGTTAGGTTAAAGAGAGAACTCGTCTGTCGAATTGGCACAGTCTACACGGGGATTTAGGTGCGTTTAACAGTATTGTATAGTGGGGGGGGACTTTTCACACTCTTGATTGACATAGTTGAACTGACCTAATTTTCTAGGATAAACCAGGCCTGAATGTTTACACTGATATAGCTTCACTGGTGCAAACCCTTAGTAAACTATGAGATGGTACACCAAAATAAACTATGACTTTTTATGAAAGAGAATAGGAGGAAGTGAGTGTGGCATTGGGATTTTCTCCATAGTTATTCAGTGACCCAAGAGCAGGAGTAGAGAAGTTGGATGGTGTGTGTAAACCAGAGTGGAAGAAAGGGGCAGAGAGGATTCAAGGGAGGAAAAACGAACTGGAGGAAAGAGCAGAGAGAAGGGGATGAGAACAGCAAAGAGATTAGAGGTGTTGATGGCTTGGAGATCACAGAAAGTCTGGGAGGAGGGCAGAGGGTAACTGTGTCCTGTTAAAGGAGATGAAGTAATAGAAAGATTAGAGAGAAGGAGAGGTGTTTAGAGGAGATGCGGCTGAAGAAGTGCCTGTTTTGTTGAGTAGAAGAGTTGATCTACATTTGAAAGTCAAAGAAAGAAATGAAGATGAGGGATCATCAATGTGAATGTTGAAGTCACTGAGGATGATGGTGGGAAACTGACTGGACGAAAGAGAAGAGCTAGGGGGTCAAGGAGATGAAATCAGGATCAGCCACTATGAGGGAGAAAGGAGATAAGAATTCAACTTACTTGGAGAGGAGTGAGAAATGGGTGGGAAGAAGGGTTGGAAATAACTGGTGCAGGAGAGGAGGAATAATACAATGGCTTATTTCCTGGAGGTCTAAGAGTGGTGATGTGTGTCTGAGAAGAGACACCGTGAGAAAAATGTTGCTGGAGAGGCTAGGTTGGAGGGGGAGCCAGGCTTTGCTGAGTGCAAGGAAGTAGAGCAAGTGAGAGATGAAGGGGTCACACATGGTAGGGAGATTCTTAGAGATGCAGTAGGCATTCCTGAAAGATCAGAAAAATGGGATGTGGCATGAAAAGGGATGGGGATAAATATCAGACCAGTAGGACAGAAGTTGTGATACAGGAGGGTGTGATAGGATGTTTTAACAGGGTGAGAGAAGGGCCAAAATTGGTTGTACACTTGAGAGGGCTAAAGGTGAAAACAAGATAAAGTTGGGAGGAAGCACCCAAGCTCTTAGGGTTAACATCTTTGTGAGTCTCCAGCAATGAACTCCTCACTCTTCTGATCCCCCCTCCCCCCGTGAAAGATTTGCTACAAGAAGTCTAAGACCACTGATGACAAAATGGGTGGCTAAAGAGCACTGTGGTTCATGACAGAAAGTGAAGAATATTGTAAAATTAAGAGTATCACATATGGTTGAAACTATGAGGAAGGGTCAACATGTCCTGCAATCATACAGAGGGGGAGCTGTGTTCAATCTATTAGAGAAACCCCCTCAGCCTGCATTCCAGATCACACCCAACACAGGCCCCTGCTGGAGCCTCCACATGCAATAATTCTTCTGTTCTCGAAGAAATCCTTGGGTGAATGTTGTGGGGAGAAAGACAAACATTCTTTTTTCCCCTCTCTACTGCACATCTTCAAGCTACCTAGAAAGATCCTTCACATCTCAGTGAAAGCCCCAATTTTTAAAGAGGCCTCCATGTTATCTGAGCCAGTTGAGTCTGACACCACTAAAACTTCTGCCCTAGTAAAACAAACAAAGTTTAGGTTTAAACAGGGACAAAAGGCCGCTGAGTTTGGTCCTTGAGCGACCCTCTTCAAACTGAAGAAGAGAAGAAAGCAAAAAGTCTCTTCTATCCCTGAGGTGAATCTTCAAGAAAAGGGATAATTGTCAGACTTCTAGGTGAAAAATTCAGACCATGATGCCCAGGAAAGACTATTCCCTCAGAAATTATTCAAGCCTGTGCTATAGGCTAAACAAGTAGTCCTCTAATCTGAGACGACATTATTTTTCTAAGAGCTTCATAGTCTGAGCTGTTTTGTCCTCTTATATGTGGATGGAAAACCTCAGACTAGCTGTGTGGGAATTTTTTCATTAGGAGAGTGGTGAAGCACTGGAATGGGTTACCTAGGGAGGTGGTAGAATCTCCATCTATAGAAGTTTTTAAGCTGCAGCTTGACAAAGCCCTGGCTAGGATGATTTAGCTGAGGTTAGTCTTGCTTAGAGCAGGGGGTTGGACTACATGACCTCCTGAGGTCCTTTCCAACTCTAATCTTCTATGATTTTAGGACTCGGGATGGGATAGGAAAAGATAATTAGCAACTAATCACAAACATTCACAGCCCAGTGTGGATTTTCCAGCACCAAACTGGTTAGCTACTGGCCAAGTTTCAAATGGCAATTGCCAGATGCTGCTTCGTGTGGGGCGGGGAACTCTTGTGTTGGTAGTCTGGCACTGCAGCTTGTTGTGAGCTTGACAGACTTTCAATAAAGTGGTCTTCCTGAAATTGTTGGGTCTAGTGTGTGGGTTCTGCGTTGTATTTGTGGTTTGTGATATACAGGAGGTCAGATGAACCAGTGGTCCCTTTTGGCCTTAAACTCTATGACTCTTAAGTTTTGCAGTCTCTGCTGATCATCCTGGGTCTGCATTACTATTTTATCCTACCAATCCATCCTGATCAGTTGGGTCTAGAAATAGCACTCTACTGAGTGCAGGTACCCAAGGAAACTTTCCTCCTTCTCTTCTAAGAGTAGCTGCATGAAATCATGCTAATTACGATCAGGATTATCTTGATTGCGTTGCTGTAGACAGCTCTTTGAAAACGATTCTGGCTAGTGAGAACACATGAATTATGTAATACAGTAGATGTGATCATGGGACTTGGACATTGACTCCCACAGTTCCACTGGGTGCCAGCAGGCATCCCATAATCCACTGCAAAAATTACCCAACTACATAAACCTAGCAGTAGCATTTGGCGCCATGGAATACCTACCCATATTGCAAGCTCTTATATCAATACTGTGATGCACTGTTTTGCAAGTGAAGTAGCTTAAACCGGTATATGATCTGCAGTGTGGACTCTCAATATCAGATTAGTTATATCGGTACAAGTTTTTCATGTACCTGAGGATTAACTCCCTTTGTTCCCACTGACGATGTCAGTGCGTTTTTCTCAATTCTCTTCCCCCTGACAGAGATTCAGGTCAAAATTGTTCACTTTTTAAAAAATGTCTGTAAGTGACTACAAAAAGATAGTTTTTAATAATATAGGAAAGGTGGTATGTAGCAGAGAAGAACTGATTCCTCCTGTCATCAGCAGCCAAGGCCATTAACTAGGTAATATGTTCAGCATAGAAATCATACTGCTGCCAGGGAGGCGGTTCCCTTTCATGAGATATTATCAGGGATTTGTTCCTGTTACATGTGTGGTACCCATACAAATTGGGGAAGTCAAAGCAGTTCTGGATTTGAAACCTCTAAACAAACTCACCAAGAAGAAAAACAAGTGCAGGATGGAAATTTTAGCCTCATCTGTCTAGGATAGTACTTGACCTCTAGAAAGACGTGACTCTGCAGAGTTTACTAAATAGAAATACTACAGAAGGAGACTATTGCAGCCAACATCAGCCAATTGGATTCAGGTGCTCACTGAAGGCAATATTTAATTTAAGGCACTTGGAACACAGCCTTAAATTGTCCAAGACAACAGTCATAAACTTGCTTGATCTCCAGGTGGCATGGCATGTGCTCTCACTCCTCCATGCTCAGGAAAACACAGCAACCTGTAATCTTCTGATGAAATCTGATAACATCGTGATAGTGTACTTTAGATCCTGGAGGACTGTCATTTGGTATGTTTGTACAGTACCTAGCACAATGGGCCCAGTTTGGTTATGGCCTGTATGTGCTACCACAGTATAAAGGTTAACAATAAGGGAGTGCTCTGCTGTACAATAAAACAGTGTTCTTCTTTCAGTGGGTGGTGCTAAATGTTAACTCAATTCAAAACATTATAAAACTACAAAGTAGAAAGGAGATACAATTGAATGCAAATTTAAGTGCTTCCTTCCAGTTCTCTTTAGTCTGAAACCAAACTCTATATAAAGATTTCAAATGACTTATAGCTTCCCGTGTACTATTGGTATTTCACTTTAAAAAAAAATTCCTGTAGAAAAATGGGGTTTTGTCAACATATTCCATGCAAAATTATCAATTTAGTTTGTCAGTTTGCCTGGTACTGAAGTTAGGCTTACTGGCCTTTAATTGCCAGGATCACCTCTGGAGCCTTTTTAAAAAATCAGCATTACATTAGCTATCTGCCAGTCATCGGGTGTAGAGGCTGATTTAAGGGCTAGGTTACATACCACAGTTAGTATTTCTGCCATTTCATGTTTGAGTTCCTTCAGAATTCTTGGATGGATACCATCTGGTATGATGATTTATAACTGTTTAACTTATCAGTTTGTTCCCAAACCTCCTTTATTGACTCCTCAGTCTGGAACAGTTCCTAGTTTTGTCACCTGAAAAGAATGGCTTAGGTGTGGGAATCTCCCTCACATCCTCTGCAATGAAGACCAATGCCAAGAATTCTTTATTTACCTTCTATGCAACCTCCTTGTCTTCCTTCAGTTGTCTGCCTTCATGTGATGTAATTGAACGGGAGTCCTTTTTTGCTTGACTGTTTCTCTTCAGTTTCTACTTTGTACTTTATTAACTTCTATCCTCTTCTCTTTGTAAGGATGTAGAGCATCCTCTTTAATAAATCTTCATGTAAGGAATGTGGCTGTCTGAGCCATGTGCTTCTCTTCACCTGTCAGCTTTTCCCCAGCCCTTAAGTTTCAAAACTCCTTTACAATCTTTTTAATTTTACATGCCAGCAGTCTAGTTCCTTTTTGGTTTAGGTGGAGCCGATCCTTCCTGTATAGGCTCCTCTTTTCCCAAAAGATTTCCCAGTTTCTAATAACCTAAATCCCTCCTCTGAACACCATAGTCTTATCCACACATTGAGACCATGCAATTCTGCTTCTCTAACTGTCCCTGCTCATGAAGCATTTCAGAGAATACTACCATGGAGGTCTGGACTTTAATCTCTTACAGAGTAGCCTAAATTTGGCCTCTGGGACCTCTCTTTCCTACCTTTCCCTATGTTGTTGGTACCTACGTGTACCATGACCATTAGCTTCCCTCCAGCACTGCTCATAGCCTGTCTAGGTATCTCGAGAGAGCTGCAATCTTTTTACCTGGAGTCAATTCACCATGTGGTTTTCCGGTAATCACAAAACTCTTTATTTCTAATAATTGAAAGTCCCATTGCTATTACCCATCTATTCCCAATAACAGGGATCCTCCCTTAGAGTGGTATCCTCAGTGTGAGAGATACCATGTCATCATCAGGAAAGTCAAAACTATGGGATCGTTTACCTCCACTCCAGCTTGACGTTCTCCTCCCCAGAGACGTTCATCCTCCTCAGCAGCACAGAGTCTGTCAAACTCGGGGTGGGACTGCTCTACCGTATCCCAGAAAATCTCTTTTATGTACCTCTGTCTCCCTTGGATCTTCTGTGAAATACAGAGATGATTTTTCCAGAGGAAGAGATTGCAGAGCTGGCATCAGGAATAGTCTATCCTTTCAGTGGAAATATTCCCTCTATTATAGGTTTTGTTCTAGTCTCTTGCAAAGAAGTGACTGAGAATTCACAGTGGTTACCTGAATGGCTTCTCACTAGCTTAGTAAGCCACAGATTGAAATAGCAACTGGAGAAACACCTGGTACTTCCTTAAAGATCATAGATAGTTCCCGGCTGGTTTCCAAACTTGGGCTCTGTCTCCATGTGGTTTCCCACTCAAATATCCCATCACTTGCACATTATTCTGATAAAGTGGTAACCAGTCTTATGACATCTGTGATCCAAGACAAATAGAAAAATATGGAAAGAATTATGGGACAGAAGTGTAGAGAGAGAGTAGTAAATCTGTACTTACCACACATACTGATTATCTTAGATCATTTAATTCAACAAACTTCACAGGCCATCTCCTCTTCCTGTTTTATCTTGCCATTAAGCCGTAACACTTAGTTTGTGACACCTATTCATTTTCAAGACAAGTGACCAATATTAATAGAATTACTACTATGTTGGTCTTTGTTACTATTCGAAAGTTATATTCATGAGGGATGCTGGCCCATTACAGAGACTCAGTATAAGCTGTACGTAAAGGGATAGCAATCATGGGAATGAAAAGGATTTGTTCACTTGGGCTTTCATTATGAATGGTAGCATATAATGAAAGTGACTCAGAAAACGTTGAGTCTGCTTAACAAAACTTTTCTTTTTTTATTTTGGACGTCAGAATACAAAGTAATTTTAAATTTAAAGTATTAGATCACATTACTCTTGGCAAAGACCATGAGTACTTGTTCAAGTCAGTGCTCTCATTCACTGAAAGGTTGCTATTATGCCATTTCAGGCAGGTCTTCCAAACGCAGACAGTAATTTAAATTTCACTGTCAGGACAAACAGTACAAGATGTCATTCCATAAAGTCCTTCGTCATGGTCACACAAAGAGCCCTTTAAGTTCAATATTAGAACTTTCAACGTAATATCACAAAAAGTTTTATAATAGGAACAGGTGGTACAAAGTGACAGATCAGTTTTTTAAAAATCTGGTATATCTTTGGAGATCCGGAGGTCAGCAAGATATGATATATGTTCGAGGTATATGCTTGATAGATACCATCCGTACTTGATAGAATGCAATCAGGCAACGTGAGAATTGTTTTTTGCTTCTATTACTCTGGTGATTCATTCAGACAGTTACAGTAGTTACCTAAAAATATTGGACATCTGTACCTGCATTTGCTGCGGTGCTGCCACCTTGTCCCAAGCTCTCTTTCCATTCTATCTCAATTGGAATGATGGTCATGTAACAGACAGAGTTTTTCCTTGTACATTTGTGCAGGCCATTCGAACAGGCTTTGTTTTTTCTTGTGGTCAGTTCCTGGGGAATCTGGACTTTAAGTCTTCTAGCTTCTTTCATGGTGTCTTTCAGCAAACAGTACTAAACCCCAAAACAACCATAGTAGGCTAATTAAGTACATTCTTAATTCCCAGTGACTTCGCCACTTGAAAGTCCTAGGTCTAAGGGCACCAGCTAGGTTCAAATATTTGAAATCACCTTCCTCTCTGCTACTGCCTCAAACCAATCTCAGAAACATCCTTCTTCCCCCTCCTACTCACTTTAGCTGCCATCCCAGTGCTTTCCCTTACATTGGCTACTCATCAGTTCCTGTAGTGTGTTGTATTTGCTATCCAGTGGTTACTAAGGAAGGAAAGTCAGGAACTCATGAATTCAGAAAGGGTCCGTCATGTGTCTAAGAAATGCACATTATTGGAGTGTAAATGTCAGGGAAATTGAATGGGAGCATCAAATGGAAACCAGTCATTTAGGAGCTTGTTTTGGCTTATTGATAAGATAAGACAATTCCAGATCATGGCCTTGATTACTTATTTTTGTCCCATTGAGGAGCATACAACAGACTGTAATGCTAATCACAGCTCTAGATGTCTGCTTTTTTAACTCATTGGTGGATTGAGCCACAGACTGTGTAAGCATTCAGACAAGAAATCAATACTATTTATCCATCTGGTTGCCTTGAAGACTACATAAATTAAATCTTCTTATCCGATAAAATGTATGTCCACACTGCTAGAGAGATAGTTAGCAACTTCAAGTTGTCACGTGCGCTGTTGTGGGAAAGGGACCTGCGTGGCTAATGATTTTTAAAGCAGTTATGGTTAAGATCCCCAGAGATCTAAAACAGTGGTGTACAAATATATATACATTATTAGGGCTTTCCTCGTCATGAAACATTAAGCAGATCCTAGACTCATTTTTAAAGTCCTACCCCCAGAACTTCTGGGGTGGACCAGAAGATTCTGCCACCTGCGAGGCCTGCTTTTTGTTCATAGGCTCCTCAGCACCCCAAATACCTTTTTGTTGTTTATTGGGGCTGTGCAGACTGCACCATTTACTCCCTTAAAAATATGAAAAAAGAGAACATGCCTTTCAAAATGTGGTAATGTTGTTCAATCACCACCACCTGCCCTTTGCTCCACCATTCTTGTTTACACCCGTCTTGAACTATCTCTATCAGTTGGGCTCGATGGCCCATTTTTTGAGGGAATCATGTGCAAGTTTTATCAAGCACCAAATTAGGTTTCAGGTACAACTAAGATTAGAAAGGACACCATAGAACAGAACTGGATATAAGATACTGTAGAAAACCAAGGCCCAGATCCAGAAAAGAATTTAGGGAACTAACTGCCACTTTAAGTGTCTAAGTCCGGCATTTGGGAGCCACTGAGATCTTCAAAACCGCAGCTCAGCTTCTGCCTAACCTTGCCAGTTCCTCAAGTCCCTCAACACCTACATTTCTGCCATTAAAGTCTACAGGATGCTGAAGTTCTTGCCATTGGCGTGTGCACAGCTGCCTGAGTCCTGACGGCTGGTGCCTACCTCATGCCTAAGACCCAGTGCAATCCTCAAACTGGGCATTCCTCCACTTACCTTGTCTTCAGGGCCTGATCCATTAGGTATTCTCAGTGCACACCAAAACAGACACAGAATGGCTAAGGGGAGGCCTCCCTTCTAATCTCTAACCTAATGGTTAGGGCATCTGAGAGACCCTGGTAGAATTCTCTCCTCTGCTGAATGTGCAGAAGAGATTTGAAATTGGGTATCCCATCTATCAGGAGAGTGCCCTAATCAGTTCTGGGCTATGGAGTATTCTGGGGTAGGTCTTTCTCAGTCTATCCTGTTGAAGCTGTTTCATAGAGAGAGAGAGTGAGAATAGCTCTTTTGTCCAATGGTTAGGGCTTTCTCCTAAGAGGTGGCATTTACGTGTTCAACATTTCTTGCAAGAAATTGCTTAGGTGCTTAACTTCAGGAGAGGGTTCATGATTATGAATCCTAAATACCAATAGGCACCTCCATCCAACCTGGATTGAGGCACCTAAGTACCTGAGGGGACAGGGTTTAGGCCACACCCCTCTCCTCAGCATCTGCTCTTGGCTAGGTTAGGCGGCTCCCTGCTCAGTTTGCTGGCTTCCCTGGAGCCCATTCTTGGGAATCAATCTCTCCCATGCATTGTATAGGAAGTTACTGCTGAGGAAATTCTGCTACTTTTTTTTTAAAATTCTGCACACAATATTATACAATTCTGCATATTTTATTTATTGGACTAACACCATATAATCACACCAGTTTCAATTATTTTGGTAATTTATTTCAAAATACTTGTGAGCAAGTATGTCTGTAACAATACAGACAACAAAAAGAGATTCAGGAAATGTTTTTTGACATATAGATTCCTTACTAGGCATATTAATACAGAAGTTTGAGTAAAAATTCACTTAAACTATAAAACAGAAACATATTTCCCACACCCCTCAGAAGCAGTGCAAAGGCTCGGAGGAGTCAGAGGTAATGAAGGAGCTGAGGGAGAGGGAAATAATTGCTGGAAAGAAGCCTGGCAGTGAACCTTCAGGATTTTTTGGGTATGGATGGGAGAAGTATGAAACAGGAGGTTTTTTTGGGAGGGGGGGTTGGTAGAAAGTTGGGGGGGCCAGCCCCATGCAGACCCTGGCTGACCCCTAGTCTCTCCCATTCAGTCAGGCACATTTGCCCCTGTCCCCATGTATGCCTGCACCCACACTCGGCCACTTCACCTCCCCTCATCCCCATGTGTCCCTACGCCCCTTCCCCTGTCCCCATGCATCCCCACTCCCATTAGCCTCTGCCCCCCATTTCCCCCCCCACTAACCCTTCTGAACCCCAGTCTGTTCCCCCCCAGTAGCTCCATGTACCCCAATCTGTCTGTGCCCACCATATCCAGTGCTTCCTCACTGGGTTCCACAGGGAGGGTGTTGTGAGGAAAACTGCCTCTTCTCTTCTCTTCTCTTCTCTTCTCTTCTCTAACTGCAGCTGTGCTGCTCCCACCCAGGAGCCCCTGCTATCTGTTCTGGCACCAGAGCATCCCCTAGTGGGTAAAAGGCACCTCTTGAGCAGAATATATTTTCTGTGGAGAAAAAAAATTCTGTGGGGGACATGAATTCTGCACATGTGCAGTGACACAGAATTCCCCCAAGAGTAATAGGAAGCCTGGCCACCTAAGTCATGGCTGTAGATTCCATTCGGTTGTTAGGCACCATAACTCTGCATGTAGCAATGTCTAAGTCCCTTTGTGGATTTAACTTTAGGTGATTGGGATGGCATAAAGCCCATTTCCTCACTCACCAACTGCTCAACTTCCTTTTTTTTTGTTTTTTTGTTTTTTTTGGGGGGGGGGCAGGGCAGGGCAGGGCAGGGGGAGAAGAAATGTCTAGGCATAGGCCCCAATTAATTTCCCCAAATATTTAGATGATGAAAGAGAAATTTTGATCTTAGAGAGGCAAGGTGGCACCCACATAGCTACAACTACTCTGCATACAAATTTTGATCTTTCCCTTATTCAGACCCAAATATGAAGCAGAGATCTAATTATTTAAATTATATCTGTTAAATTATACCTGGAGAAAGCAGGGACACTTCTCAGTGGTGGTTGGCTCTTCAATTTCAAATAAGAGTTGTTTTTTGTTTTGTTCCTTGTCATACTAAATACATTCAGATGCTAAGTCACCAACAGAAGCCACTGCTTCCTGATGTATTGTATTGTTTACCATGATGAGAAGTGGTGCTTTAGACCACCGAAGAGGGAATGAGACTTTAAAATTAATTTAAATATCAACATTTTAATATAAAGAGGGACTGGGGGTGGGAAGGAGAAGGAAAAGTTGCATTTTAAATGAAATATAAAAAAATCTGATTTGCAAAGTTAGACACACTTGTTTTTACACACCTGCCAAAACTTATGTTCAATAAACTATCGAATATGCACAAAACCAATGTGCGTATTAGATATTTTCATGCAAACATGCCTATTTAAGTTATTACTTAAATTATTTCACTTTTCGTTTGCCTGAGAATGGATTTGTTAGTTTTCCAGGTATGCTGTAATGCTCACTGTCTGGATGAGGTGAGTGGGTGAGCTAAATAAGGAGTGATTGCTTTGCATTGTATATGGCAGGTCAGCTGATACTTTCATAAATTTTTAAATGAATATTGTTTTTAATTTTTGAAAAATGTCTAGGTTATGAGGTTGCTACAAATATATAAAGTATTCCATTTTCTTCATTAGAGGCTTCCTAGACATTTTCCCCAAAGCATTTTAAACTGCTTGCATAGAGGCTCACTTATATACTGAAACAAGAGATTGCCAGAATTGGTCCCAGACATAGAAGTACCATTGGACTTCATGGACTTCACTGTCATAAGGTGCATACAATTGGTTTTCTGGAGACTGTGCACTTTTCACTGTTCTGCGTCTGTTTTTCATATTAAAACACAGACAGTTTAAATACAATAAGCTTTTATATCTTCATCATAGGTTAATTAGCAGATGGATTAATATTTTGAGAACAAATAACTTTGCAATAAAATGTTTTATAACTGTTTGCATTCCAAATATTTTTAAAATAAAATATTTATAGTTTGCATTTTATAAATACAGGTTTCACTGTGTACTACACTGTTTTAATTTTGCTTTAGATTATTAACTACTACTTAAGTTTATAATGGTTACTCTTATTTTGCATAGCACGGTAAACAGTCATGGAATGGAAATGGGTTGACTGAAAGGGCTGGTGAACTGACATGTTATGTTTCTAAAGGCAACAGTGTATATATTTTCAAGCTGTAGCATTGAGAGGTTGAACTAAACCAATTATTTTAATGAATATTTTACTTGGTTTGATGCATTCATTAGGCTTTTAAAAGAGAGATGAGCTAAGCTATCTCATGGGTATTTGTTCATAACAGTATCTTAAAACTTGTTTACTACACTTGTTACATTTATTAGGCTTTTTTCTTAAAGCCTAATTCTCTCTTCTACTCATATTGCTTCACATGATAAACTACACTGCGGAAGGAGGCTCATATGTTGACTTCTTACTGTAATGGAAAATTTTTTTGATCTTACATAAATTACTTGTAGTAAACTTTCCTTTTTTATGAAGTACTTTCTAGACTATACATGTCAATGTTATTGGTCTGCAGAATAGACACAGCCTCTTTATAAGACCTTCCCTTTACTGTATCATGGAGGAAAAGATGAGAAAAAGAAGCAGTTTCAGTGCAAAGGATTTGCAAATTTTCTCTTTAGACACTGTGTATGCGGAGCTTCAAGGATGCCATGCTTATGTTTGAAACTTGCCTTCGTTTTATGGAGACAATGTAGAAGTCTCATGGGCCCTCTTTTTTGCGATTGGGAGAGATTGCCTACTTATGTATTTGTGTGCACGTGCTTGAATGCACGTGCCAACATTGTTTGCAGTTTCTTGTTTTTATTCCTGATTTTTATTAATGTCTCCTTTTGTTGCTAGGATATGGTATTCTGTCTCTTTTTGTTGTAACATATTAAATGATGCTGAACAAAAGTTGAAGCAAAGAATGGTTGACATGCTGCCTGCATTCAGTTTTGATTCCTAGCCATATGCAGCTTTGCACATATTGTTTCTCTTAGAAATGGAGTCTAATACTTGTACAACATAACAGGCTTTTATTAAAAGTTTTCACTAACAGAGTAAAAAAAGATGGTGTAATTATTTGCATGTTATCAATAAACTTGGACTTCTTCTGATACTGTATGGAAGTCTTGTGTTAGCAACTTTTTTGAAGTAACAAAAACTGAATTTGTTAAGAATGATGTCTCAGCAACATATGTAAACCTATAATAATACCATGCCATATGAGAGTGGTTAATAATATTGTGTGGTGTTGATGATAACAAGAAAGTAAAGAATTAAGGAGAAAAATGCTGGTATGGGCACATAGCAACTCCCTTTGGGTAATACTCCTGTGGATTTTAAATCTGTGAGAGGAGTTTGTATACATGCTGTACATGTGACTAGATGGACATAGGGGAACATTTTTAAACTTGATTGCCTAAGGTTACGTACCTAATTCTGTCTCTTTGGCTATCTGTATAAAAGTGCCTTTATCTTTAGTGCTAAGCACCTAAAGAATCCACTTTGTTCCATGGCAGATGTGGATGCTCAGCTCCTCTGAAGATTTTAGTTAAGTGCCTAACTATAGATTTAGATGCTTAATTTGAGACACGCAAGTTTGAAAACTTTGGCTACTGTAGACTTCTAATTACATAAGAGAACCATATGGGCTTTTAAAACTTCAAAATAGCTACTTTTTTGTTGTGCCGGTCATAGAGAGAAATTACTTGACATACACTGTCAAGAGTACTAAATGTCAGATAGTTACACCTTTTTCTCATTATTGTACATCTGATAAGTATGACAACTGAAATAATGAATTACAAAACCTGTCAGCAATTTTAAAAATCAGTTACATACATAATAGTCTCTGTATGTCTGTTTCAGAATCCATAACATTAGTTATTTTATGGAACTACTTATGTATTTATAACATGCATCTAAGATAAGTGGATGAAATTCACCATGCATGTGCGGAATGTATTCATGATGAATATTTTCCAGATTGATTAGTAGTTTTGCACGGTGGCAGCAATTTGCATGGCATTCCACTGTAGCCTGACAGAAGATTGATTACAGCTATGTTTCCGAATGTACACAGAGTCTCAGTTCAGCAAGGTATTTAAGCACATGTGGAATTTGAAGCACATGAGTAATTCCCTTGATATGGTAGGATTACTCATGTACTGCATCTCATATGTTTAAGTACCTGGCTGAATTGGGCTTTAAATTGTTATGATAAACATTGTAAATAAAGCAGGCAGAGTTGCCTAATTTTGAAACACACTGTTAATGTATACATACAGAATAAGAGTTCATAGTTACAAAGTAAACTGACTGTAATGGATGTTCTATTGCAGTATATATAGCTAATGAACTACAAGTCTGATTTTTGAAAGCACACTACTAAAAATTGCTCTCTTTTTTTTCAAAGATTAGAGAAAACGCCCACTGTTTTTAAAGCAGTTCATTGTGCATGCTGGACTTTTAACCTTAAGCATTTACATTTATAAAAAGTCCAAATCTGATTATTGTGGTTACGTGGTTGAATGTGTTGAAATTTAGTTTTGCTCACGTGCTCTACTTCAGTAGCACTGTGCTAGCAAACAGCTATAATTAGATTAGCAGCCTGCTAAACAGCGCTGACAGTATCTGAGCCTCAGAGAGCATGTGCTGGATTCTGCATGTGCCTTTCTCTGATTGGCTGCAGACGCTGCTGCTTGCCAGTTTGATAGGTTTCCACAGTAATCTTTATGCTGCATTACCGACACAGATACAGAGGTACTGTGTTCATGCAACGGTGGAGGTGCTCAGCTTGTAGCATTAAAAGAGCGCACAGATGAAAGGCATTGGTCTTTGTTATAAAACATCAGTACTTACCGACTGCTAGCTGTAAGCAGAGGTCAGTGAAGGAGTTTCAATTCATGGTAATTACTTTCAGGTCTTTATCTCTCCCATAAAACACAGTCATGCATGAAATTAATACTGTTAATCATGTCATCTATTTAATTTGATCTTGCTTTCATTAATATCATGTGTACTCCAGTGGGATAGCCATCAGATTACATTACATGTCATTACAGAGTGGATATAGCGGAAATAGAATAGATTTATATAGAAAATTTGCTTTCATGTGAAATCTTGAGCCTGTGCATGTGAGCAATTTTACTGGTTCCCTTTTGTTATGGTAATGGCAATATTGCATTTACTTGGGTCTCTTTGCAGAACAATTGAATTGGAGGCATGTAGGACTTTCTTTACTTGAAGATGAAACTGTTCTAAATAATGAACAATTAAAAGGATAATTCTGAGAGATGCACTTTAATTATATCAGGGCAATAACTATCCTCATGTTTTTTGCAAAGAGGCTGAGGAATGTGAAGTAATATGCCGCTGTTCTTTCAACAAAGATTGTGTAGCCTTAGTATTTGTGTGGATTCTTTGTTTCATTCTTTGAATTCCCTATTAAGTGGCTTGGGGGGGAGGCAAATTGGTATATTGCAGCATAACCTTTGCTGCACACACAAATATTGTTCCCAAAGGCTAGGTTTTGTCCCAAAGCCTAGTTTGTTGTAGGAATTGACTTTAGCAATGGAATGAAACAGTATGTATATGGCAATCTTTCCTTCTGTGATTCCGAAACTTCTAAAATATTTTCCATAATTTGAGCACCATGTAACATATTTTACATTTGTAACCTACATATTAATTAATCTGAACTTTTGTTAGAAAAACAATGCAGATTTAGAGGGAATATTTCAGTTAAAACTGTATTTTGGAAGAGAAGAAAAACACTGAGTAAGGTAGTCATACTTTTTATGAAGACAGTTGACTGTTAAAACTGAATATTGAAACTTAAAGGTAATGATTTTTTTTCTCTCTCAGACTGTAGAGCCCACATAAACTTGTGTGTTAAGTCACCATTTGTCCATCTGGCGCTCTGCCACCATGCGTCTGAGGTAACAGTAGATTGCCTCAGCTAGTATCAGAAAGGTGTAAGGAACTGGAGCTACTTTAATGTCTGTTTCTATTCTTTCCTATCACCTGCCAATTAAGTACTGTGTTTGTGCTATCCAAATGTTACAAAATAGGGTTGTTCACTTCTAAAATACAGAATCTAAAACAGTGTAACTTTCTAAGTAAAGGCCCAAAAATTCCATCTGGGTCACTTGCTTGTTTAACTTTCAATATAAATAGATAGGCATACATTGTATTTGAATGTTTCATAATGTGGAATGCTTCAAAAGCAAAGATATTTTATCTAAATCAGTGAGTTCAAAAATATTTGAACTACTATAAATTTTAAGTGAATACTTTCATTCGGATTTTAGTACAGGACAAAACATTGCCGAAAATAGTTTTTGAAATTATTATTGCTACCATAAAGTGAGCTCAGTAGCTACTTGTATTGTCTGCATTTGTCCGTGCTTTATTGTCGTAAGGTGGTTTTACTGGTGCAGACTTTGAAAATAACCTTCCTGCATAGCAACAGTTAGGTCTGGACAGTGATGAACAGAGAATGTGCAGACACAATGTTCTTAGTGTGTGGCAGTTTTTTCCCATATCCTCAGAGTTACCCTCTAACTATATTTATATGTTTTTTAAGTTCATCAATCTCATGTGCATACTTTAAAGAAGAGATTTCCTGATACAATTCTCTAGAATAATTTTTTATATCAGCATCTGAAGGTGTGTGTGATGGAGATGCTGGTTGTGGTTTGGGGAAGTTGATAAGTAGAAATCCCCCACTGAATAATGTACTTAACAAAGCTGGACTGTTTTCATTCAAAATGAAGACAGCTTAATGTTACTTAAGGTGAAAATTAAGTATAGGCAGGGAACTAATACTGTATATCTGTAAAATGATGATAGCTTCTTTCCTGAAAATTTTTCTTATGCATATCTCAAATAGGGGAACTTGGTCCATCTTTTAAAAATTAGCATATTATTTTTCTTGGTGATTTGTAAATCATTGTTAAAAGAAAACATATACTGAAATTGCACATTATAGTTATTTAGACATAACGATCGGTGCAACAAGAATAACTATTTGGACATAGACATCTCTCCCTCTAATGCTGGGTGTAACTGAATTTTTTTCTGGTTCAACTAGTACAGAAAAGCCTGAAGCTAGCGTTGATGACAGTGTAACTTACAGTAATGAGAACTGTTTTATTAGCAAGAAATAAATTGCATTTTTAGAGGTGAAAGCTTTGTTTTCAGTATGAAATGTGAACTCTGTTTGGGAGGGAGAGGAAACAATTCACTTTAAGCAGTAATTCACATAAATAATATCTTAGAGTGTTCTCATCTCAGCTAAAACAAACTTTTTTAAAACTTTAAATAGAATTTTACTACATTAAATATAGCATGTTTCAGCTGGTTGTCAACAAATAGCTGCAGGTGATTTATTTTAAAACTAAAAGTATTTAAAAACTATCCAGTGTTAAGAAATGTGTGGCTTATACATGCTAGTTGTATTTTCACTTTTATATTACTATAGATATCTTAATTCTGATATTTGGCTTTATATCATGTCTCAATTTTCATCAAGTCCTGTATAAACTTTCCTATTAAATCACACTTTCTCGTGCCTGGAAAATTCCTGATACCCAAGAAAAAAATAAGAATACATAAGTGTAATATCAAGGGCAGTGTTTCAACAGTTAGAACATGTCAAATATTTAATTGGCCAAGAATAATTTATTGTATATTGTATTTAAAATACATTCTTGTACAGTTGAATGTGATTTTTTCATCTTTGCTGTCATAGTAGGCGTCCCATTATAACCCAGTGATATAACGTAAATGGGCTTTTCCTACCAGTGTTTTCAGGATCAGTGATGATTGCTGACTTTTTTTTTTTTGGCATATTATTGATTGGGTTTATGAAAATTATATCCAGACTGAATTTGAGTGTATACATAGTCTGACTGCCATTAACAAATAGTGTTAGACTAGCTTAGATTGATTAAGGTATTATGTCTTTTTACTATTAAATATTTAAGTGAATTTTGCTTTACTTAAAACCATGCCACATCTAAAGAGGAAAGATTATTCTTAAGGTTTGTCATCTTCTAGCAATAAGAAAGATGATATGAAAACAGTCATATGGATTTAAAGTATTACTCAAGCGTTTGTTCTGTGGAATTTGCACTTCTGAGCCTTGTGATTTGTAAAGTAAAGAGAGTGCAAATAAAAATGCTGGAAAATAAATTTCTAGATTTATTTTAAAACAAACAAAGTGGAAATTTGTGTCCTAAAGTATATTTTCACAGTTCAGGGAAGCTGCATCTGTATTTCTCCTCCATGGTCCATGATTGGCACCCGCTTCTAGGCTTCTTTGCTTCTCAGCCATCACCTCTCTTGGTTGGAGACCAGCATCTTTCTCCTGCCTGATCAGCATTTTTCCGGGCTACACAGGTCCCTGTCTATATTGTCTGATATTCCTAGCAAGCCACATTGCCTAAATAGGACAGCATCTGTGCTTTACTCGCTCTTCAAAGACTTACGAAGAGCATAATTGCCAGCAGTCACAAGTTACCACAGAGCTCTTTCTCAGCAAGCACATTTATTCTTAATGTACATGAACATGTTTTTTTAAAAAAAAAAACAGTAAAAGTTTCTATACTATTGCTAGAAGCTAACCTGTTAGTCTAATGGGTCCTCAGTTGATAGCAAACAAAGGGAAGGAATAAATGGTCAATTTTCAGAATGAAGAGACAAAAATAGTGGTGTCCCTCGGGTCTGTACTGGGACCAGTACTGTCCGACATATTCAAAAATGATCTGAAAAAAGGGGTAAACAGTGAGATGGCAAAATTTGGAGATGATACAAAACTACTCAAGATAGTTAAGTCCAAAGCAGACTGCAAAGAGTTCAAAGGGATCTCACAAAATTGGGTGATGGGGCAACAAAAGGGCAGATGAAATTCAATGTTGATAAATGCAAAATAATGCACATTGGAAAACATAATCCCACCTATACGTATAAAATGATGGGATCTAAATTAACTGTTACTACTCAAGAAAGAGATCTTGGAGTCATTGTGGATAGTTCTCTGAAAACATCCACTCAGTGTGCAGCAGCAGTCAAAAAAGCTAACAGAATGTTGGGAATCATTAGGAAAGGGATAATACAGAAAATGTCATATTGCCTCTACATAAATCCATGATATAGCCACTTCTTGAATACTACATGGAGATCTGGTCGCTCCATCTCAAAAAAGATAAATTGGAATTGGAAAAGATACAGAAAAGGGAAACAAAAATGATTAGGGATGAGGAGAGATTAATAAAATTGGAACTTCTCAGTTTAGAAAGAGACAGCTAAGGGGAGATATGATAGAGATCTATAAAGTCATGACTGGTGTGGAGAAAGTAAATAAAGTGTTTTTTAGTCCTCACAACACAGGAACTAGGGGTCACCAAATGAAATTAATAGGCAGCAGGTTTAAAGCAAACAAAAGAAAGTATTTTGTCACACAATGTGAACCTTTGGAACTCCTTGCCAGAGGATGTCGTGAAGGCCAAGACTGTAACAGGGTTAAAAAAAGAACTAGATAAGTTCATGGTCCTTCAAGTTCATGGTCCTTCAATGGCTATTAGCCAGAATGGGCAGGGATTCAAAACCATGCTCTGAAGTGTCCCTAGCCTCTGTCAGAAGCTGGGAATAGGCACCAGGGGATGGATCACTTGATCATTACCTGATCTGTTCTTTCCCTCTGAAGCACCTGGCATTGGCCATTGTCAGAAGACAGGATACTGGACTAGATAGTTTGTTGGACTGACCCAGGATGGCCATTCTTATGTTCTCAGTAGGCCAGAGTTCTTCCAACTCTTCCCAGAAAGGGTTTGGGCCCTCCTTGGACAGAAGGTTCTGTCTATTTGCTGGATCAGAAAGAAAGCCCTGAGTCAGTGTAAGCTTAGACTGTTTATGCAAAAGCCCTTTCTTTGTCTGTCTGGTCTCTGGAGAATCCAATTTGAACTTGTATATTGGAGCCTCTTCAGGTGGTGGCACGTCTCTGGGGTGTTACAACCTGAGTGAATTTGCGTAATCACCCGGCATTCTTTGAGTTCCTGGAGGAGTTGTTGTCACCCTCCCCCACTGAATTGCATACCGTCGCTGACCCAATCTGATACATTAACTTAATACAGTATGATCTCCCAAAGATATTGAAGGAGCTTGCCATGTCTCTCACGCATGTTTCTCCTTTCTCTACCCTTTCAGTTCAAGTGCAGGGGTTATTATTGTCTATGGAATACCAACCCATATTTGCAATTTTACGGATACTCTTAAAACTTTGTTAGAACTCCTTAAGAGTGCCTCTGACCTTGATTAGCTTTGCTTTGGTGGTGTGTTTTACTCGTTAAACTTTTAGATTATAAACTCTTGGGGCAGATTCTCTTCTAATATCTTTGTGCAGAGCCTAACACAATGGAATCTTAATTATAACCGGGGCCTCGGGGCACTGTGACCTATTAAAGATAGTGATAACGCTATCAAATTGTGCCTTAGTCTGGTAGCTGTGTGTCGTAGGGGGTGCAGGTAGGACGAAAGTTCATATTTCCCCTCACTACCCTTAGTGTGCAGGGACTAGGCACAGTCACTTTTTCTCAAGGGGTGCAAGAACTCTGTGATTCTAGCCCCCATAGCATTTGAAAGGGGGTGGAATAGAGCCCTTCTAGCTCTGCACCTTTTACCTCCCCTCATGCCAGCAGCACTGGCCACCATGTGGAGGGAGTGCACTCAGCAGCTGTGCTCCAAGATATGCTCTATCTATCTGAGGCCCAGTGCCTCAACCTACTTCTATTTGGGGTGGGGAACCTCTGCATCATCCACTATCACAGGTTTCTAGCGTGTAGCTGCAACTTAGCCCTTAGCCTAAGAGTCTGTAATCAGACACTTAAACAGTGAATGAAATATGCATAGATTTTGGATTCAAACTTTTCTTCTTCGAGTGTTTGCTCATGTCGATTCCAAGTAGGTGTGTGCACACCTCATGCACTGTGTCCGGAAGGTTATTCCTCTAGCGGCATTTGTAGGGTCAGCTCTAGTGTCCCTAGAGTTGTGCCCTTATGGCGCCATATATAGGCCTTTTCTGACCCCCTTCCTCTTCAGTTCTTTCCTGCTGGCTGACTCCAACAGAAGGGTAGTCAGCTGGGTCTTGGAATGGACATGAGCAACACATCTCGAAGAACAACAGTTACAGAAGGTTAGTAACCGTTTTTTTCTTTGAATGCTTGCTAATGTCAGTTCCAAGTAGATGACTCCCAAGCTGGTCCATTGGAGGAGGGGTCGGAGTTCAAAGTCCCATAGATTGTAGTATTGCTCTGCCAAAGACAACATTGTCTCTGGCATGCCATGTAATAGTGTAGTGTGCAGCAGAGGTGTGAATATATGACCCCGTTGCTGCTCTGCAAATGTCCTGGATAGGGACTTGAGCCAGGAATACCACTGAAGAACCTGGGCCCTTGTGGAATGAGCCATCAGTGCAGGGGCAGGCACTCTTACCAAGTAGTAACACGTTTGGCTACCTGATGTGATCAAAGGAATTCTTTTAGGAGGAACAGGGAGACCTTTCATCCTATCTGCTACTGCTATGAAGAGCTGTGGTGTTTTCCTGAATGGTCTTGTCCTCTTGATATAGAAGGCCAAGACCCATCTGACATCCAGAGAATACAGCTTGCACTCCTGAATGTTTCAGACAGATGACTGGGACGAATATATCTTGTTTTAGTTAGTAATGCTAATTAATTGGAGATGGGCATAAGTATCACAGTTTGGATCGATATCTGAATTTTCCAAAATGTTCTGAGTATGTAGGTCAAGGCCTTTATCTACAATTAGCTCTTTTTAAGACCTGGGTACTTGCCCATTTTTGTCGGCGGTGGTGGGAGGAGTAGTGGTATTACAGCAATGGTTGGTGACACCAATTTTCTAGGTATTGTACATCCACATAATAAGACACAGAATCTGCCCAAAAGGATTTACTGCCTAACTGGACAATACAGGTAAAGGATAAGTGAAGAGGGGAGCCATAGAAGGGTGAAAGTGGCTTGCTTCTGGCCACACAGCAATTCATTGGCAGACATGTGAATACTGGGTCCCTGTCTAGTGCTTTATCCACTTGACCACACTGCCTCTTTTTAGTGGCGGAAGCCATCACGATAAATCTTTCTGAATAGGGTTTGAAAATTTAAGATACCTCTGCAACCACTTATAGTATAAGTTCTTTGGGACTGGAACCATTTCTTAATTCAGTGTTTGAATAGTGTTTAGTACAATGGACCTCTGGCTTTTAGGCGCTACCATAATAAAAACAGTAATGATCATGACAGAACCCTTGCAATTTTAAAGGAATAAGTGGTAGTGTACTGCATCTTGTATGTAATTGTAACAACTTTCTATTAATAGATGTCCAAATTAAGTTTGTTCTTTTATCATCTTTACCTATCTGGCCCTATTTCACTTTTTTCTTTCCTGTAATTCATGACGGAGACACAGTGAGGCTTCCTCTTTGAGTGATGTCCCTGTGGGTGCTCCACTTCAGGAGTCGTTGCATCCTCGACTGGAGATCTTCACAGCAATATTTGTCTGGGTTGTGTGTGTGTGTAGCTCCTATTTTGCGGAGAAGGGGGTGTTTGTATCATAAGAAAAGGTTACTCATCTAGTGCAGTAACTGATGTTCTTCGAGATGTGTGTCCCTGTGGGTGCTCCATCACCCACCTTCCTCTCCTTTACTTTGGAGTTCTAGTAGGGGACTCTATGGTAGAGAAGGAACTGAGGGGGTCAGATTGCAGGCATGCTAAAAGATGCACCAATGGCGCCGTGTTGGGAGCTGCTCACATGTGACCTGGATAAGTACTGCTGTGAAGATCTCCAGTCAAGCACACGATGACACCTAAAGTGCAGCACCCACAGGGACACACATCTCAAAGAGCATCAATTACTGCACTAGATGAGTAACCTTTTCTTATGATACAAACACTCCTTTCTGTTCCTGAACACTTACCATCACCACCCCGCACACAAAAGAGCCAACCTACACCCAGCCTAGTTTTGACCCTTAAAAGTGCCAGACACACCATGAAGTCCACTGGGGACTTTGCTGTGTTTTTGATGTGGGAATTAGCTGCTAGAGTCATGGGCAGCGGTTAAGTCCATACAACAGTTTATGTTGGCAAAAGTTACATTGCTCAGGGGTGTGAATATTCCGCCTCCCTGAGCAACATAAGTTATACCAACGTAAGTACTCGTGTCCACAGCACTATGTCAGCAGGAGAACTTCTCCCGTCAACATAGTTTCTGCCACTTGTGGAGGTGGGTTTTTTTATGTCGGCAGGAGAACTCTCTTCCATCAGCATAGAATGTCTTTGTCAGACACACAACAGTGGCACAACTGTACTAATACAGCTGTGCCGCTGCAGCACTGTACATATAGACGTGACCCAAGATAATATATTTTCCTACATTTTTTTCAGTCTATTGTTTCCTCTTCTCTTTCTCTTTACCCCTAAATCTCTCTTCCTATATCATGTGCTCCAGCTTTATATTTTTCTGTCTTCCCCACTTTCCCTCTTCATGTCTTTCTCTCTCTTTACTCTACCCCTGTCTTTCCAACCTGAATCCATCCAGCCATCCCACTCGTACACACCTTCACATCCATCTGCCCGTCTGTACATACCATTTGAAAAAATGCACCTGGCACATAATAACCAGGGGCCTAAAGTAAGGTGAGAAGATCCCCGGACCCGGGCAACAACCCAAGTGTGAAGAAAGCCTGGTTAGCTGAGAGCATATTGTTGTTGCCAAGAGTGCCAGAGATCATGGGCGAGTGGAAAAAGGTTTGGGAAGAAAGATGAGGCATTCACTTTGAACCTTGTTAAGTTTAAGCTGGCGCGAGACTTCCAGGAGTTGATAGGTGAGAGAGAGGCTGAGATGAGGTTGAAGGGAGAATGGAGACAAGTTGGAAGTGGAGATGCAAATTTGTTTTACAGACATTATGTGTATCTCAGAACACTTTATAAGACCATGAAGCCACAATGCATCTGTTGACACCTGCTGATTGTTATATGCTCTTTACTGTACATACAGCAGCATGCTACTAGTAAAATCAGAACAAAAAATATTGTATACATCTGGAAATCTTTTGAGCAATTTGTTATTAAAACACAGAAACTGGAAACCTGAAATTCCACATCTGTTCTCATATGATATCACTGTAGTTATAGTGTGCTGTTTACCTGAGTAGCAGAGGCCTCTCACAGGATGGTTCTCATTGCCTACAATAATACTTACTTTTTACATTCAGAGATCCAGAAAACTTCTGACCTGTGTTTCTACATAGAATTTAGATTTATTGTAAAATCCATTAAATGCCATATTCTGTATGTTTTGAATGTGTAAAGTGCATGTATAGTATAGCATTTATTACTCTATTCTGCTCTGTTCACAAGTTCTGACATTGTGTCACTGCTACTTCGATAAGAATCATTTTGAAATTATAGTATTTACAGAATGAGAAGTCTGCTTTCAAGATGAAAGAAAGCAATTTCTCTCTTACGAGGGCTTGCTTAGGCTCCATGCTTAACAAATCAACTTCAGACAAATCCACTAAGAAGTTTTGAACTTCATTTTTAAATTGATTTTTCAAAAATAGGTTAGATAAATCCTTTAACCTTTGTCAGTTAGGCAGGCTTTCTGCTTAATTTTACATAGGCTGTTAGGCATTTTACATTTGATTAGATTACTGTCTTTGGTTGAAAGTCTTCTTTTGAAAATACCTTTAAAAGAGAACTGTAAGTATGGTGAAGACATTACAGCTTGCTAAATGCCCACAGCTAAAGCATACTTATTTGTATTTTATTAATTTTGTTGTTGTTTTTCTTTTGAAAGACAGTATGTTTTCAGAATAATTCCTTGCTTCCTCCATCACTCAGGTTTATATTGCAAACGTTCTGTGAATTCCAGCTCACACTTGGAGTGATATCCCAACTGACGTTGCACCAACAATTGGCTATCTATTGTAGAAGAGTCTTATTTCCAATATTCCATCATTTTAAACTTTAATACTTAAAATTCATGTACTGTTCATGATAAAATAATGTTTAAAATTTACAATATTGGATTAAAAGTGGGACGTGACCATAAATTTCAGTTATGGCTCCAGCTCCAGTACTGTTTGTTCAGCTGTAGGTTTGAGATCACTAGCTGTAGGTTTGAGATTATACTGGGGCATAATCCAGAGCAGTTATCAGAGTTCTGCACTCCTAAAATCTGAGATATGATAAAAGTCACAAAATGATCAGAAAATGATCCTTTTGGTGTATACATCTTATTACATTTCACTTTAACATTATTTGTAAAATTACAGTTTTTAACCAGTATTTTCCAATCACCTTTTAGTGCATAACTTTAAACACAGGCATAATGTTACTTACAAAAGAAACTCCACTGACAGTGTTTACACATTTAAGTTTGAGTACTGTGTTTACAAAGGAAACACAGTAAGGTTAAAGTTATCAAGAAAGATATTTTAAGGAGAGATTTGAAAGAGGAGCAAAGGTGGTGGTGTCCAATGTTCTGGGGTGGCATGGGAGATAGCATGAAGATTGATGCTGATGTGGGAAGCAGACAAGAGGGTAATCACAGCTGATTGTTGACAATTAAGGCGGGGGTCACCATTGAAATTAAAAAAAATATATTTGATATATAGAAGAGGTCTAAATGTTGGAAGATTGGAAGGCAAGAAGTTTGTGCTTAACGCAGTGGAGAAGGATGAGCCAATGAATAGTCACAGAGAGGGAGAATGATCAGAAGGATGGGCTAGGAAGATTTGGTTAACAGCAGCATTTTAAATAGACATGAAAGAGCAAGAGATGACAGTAGTGTGATATAAATGTTTGGACAAGAGCTTTGGTTGTCTGTGCAGAGTGAAAAAGCCAGAGTTTTGAGGTAATAGAAGAAGAAGCATCAATATTTAGACGTAACCTGGATAGATGGGTTTGGACAGAGTGAAAACCCCACAAAGCTTCCAAAGGAGCAGTCAGATTTGGAATTTTGGTTTGGGCCATCTCTGCAAAAAATGATGGCATAATGGAAATTCTGGCAGCAAAGACCTCAGAACATTAGGGTGGGGACCGTCTGTTCTTCATTACTTTGATGGAAAGCTTTAGCAGTTAGACCATGAGTCATTTTACTTGTCTGGAAAAAGGTAAACATTTTCTTTCCACTTGCTGTAACAAATTCAAAACCAAAACTCAATTCAAACTTCTATCATAGTTTGTTTATAAAATATGTTTTACTATTGTAACAAACAGGGTGAAATCCTGACTCTATTGAAGTCAATAGACATGCCATTGATTTCAGTAGGGCCAGAATTCCAGAATTTCACCCTTGGAGTTTCAGGAAAATCTGTGGAAAACAATTCAATATTATATTTTTCTTGCCTTTCCTCCTCTTCTTAGCTTGATCCCCAAAAATAAAGAATTAACTTTTAGCAAGCTACTTCTCAAATCTTAAATAAATTAGACATACCATTACACTGCTTCTATGAGTAAGTAATGCTTATCTCTGTCCATGTGTCCATGGACATATTCTTACCTCTGTCCGTCTTCCTCACATTTGGAAATTTTCAAAGCTCTTTATTACACTAACTTCCCACTCTCAACTGCCGTATCTTCATTTTTTGTCTACCTCTTTTCTCAGATGTTTCCTTCTTGAATTTTAGCAGAGTTAGAGAATCCTATAACATCAGGGATTGTTCAAATGTGTACCAGTAAATGTGGCAGAGATGGAGCTGCTCTGTACTAATATATGAATATAGAATGTTGGCCTCATTATTAGAATGTTGACTGTATGAATATGATGGTGTTGTTTAATGGGGGAGTTGTAATAAAACCAAGCAGAAAGTGAAATAATCGGTCCAGATAAGCCTTCTGTGATGAGATGACTGGCTCTGTGGATGTGGGGAAAACAGTGGACGGTGATATACCTTGACTTTAGCAGAGCATTTGATATGGTCTCGCACAATATTCTTATCAGCAAGTTAAAGAAGCATGGGTTCAATGAATGGACTATAAGATGGATAGAAAGCTGGCTATATCATCGGGGTCAATGGGTATTGATCAATAGATCAGTATCTAGTTGGCAGCTGGTAACAAATGGAGTGCTGCAGGGGTCAGCGCTGGGGCTGGTTTTGTTCAACATCTTCATTAATGATCTGGAGGGTGGGGTGGATTGCACCCTCAGCAAGTTTGCAGATGACAATAAGCTGGGGGAAGTGGTAGATACCCTGGTGGGTAGGGATAGGATACAGAATGACCTAGACAAATTGGAGGGTTGGACCAAAAAATCTCGGATGAGATTCAACAAGGACAAGTGCAGAATCCTGCACTTAGGATGGAAGAATCCCATGCACTGCTACACTGGGGATTGACTGGTTAGGCAGCAGTTCTGCAGAAAACAACCTGCGGGTTACGGTGGACAAGAAGCTGGATATAAATCAACAGTGTGCCCTTATTCCAAAGAAGACTAATGGCATGTTGGGCTGCATTAATAGGAACACTGCCAGGAGATCGAGGGAAGTGATTATTCTCCTCTAATTGGCATTGGTGAAGCCACATTTGGAACATTGTGTCCAGTTTTGGGCCTCTCCCTCCCTCCCTCCACTACGGAAAGGGTGTGGACAAATTGGAGAGAGTTCAGTGGTGGGCAACAAAAGTGATTAGGAAGCTGGAGCACAAGACTTATGAGGAGAGGCTGAAGGAACTAGGCTTGTTTAGTCTGCAGAAGAGAAGAATGAGGGTGGATTTGATAGTAGCCTTTAACTACCCAAAAGGGGGTTCCAGGGAGGATGGAGCTAGGTTGTTGTCCGAGGTAGTAGTTGACAGAACTAGGAGCAATGGTCTCAAGTTGCAGTGGGGGAGGTTGAGGATGGATATTAGATGGATATTCACTCAGAGGGTGGTGAAGCACTGGAATGAGTTACCTAGGGAGGTGGTGGAATCTCCATCCTTAGAGGTTTATAAGACCTGGCTTGACAAAGCCCTGGCTGGAGTAATTTAGTTGGGGTTGCCTGTTTTGAGCAGTGGGTTGGGCTAGATGACCTCCTGAGTTCCGTTCCAACCCTAATCTTCTATGATAAGTCACTGCTCAGCAAACATATGAGAGTTGTTATGGGATAATGGCACAGCCATGGGCTCTGAGGAGGTGGGTTGACCTCCTGTGGAGCCTCTGAACCAGATTTGATGGGAGCAAAGGAATTCTGGTTAGATAAAAAAGCAGCACACCCTCACTCAGCATGAGACAGTTGTTGTAGCGCTGTTTCAGGAACAGACTGACACCTTGGGGTTGGATAGGGATCTGAAGAAGTTGGAGCTGCCTGTTCTTCCATCAGGGAATGGCAGCTTTGGGTAGCATAGACATGTTTAGACTGTTGCTTTCAAAACTTTTTTTTCTAAATGGTTTGTAAAATATTCCTATTGTTGAAATTAAATAGTACTTTGGTTTAGGAAGGCTGTCTAGTCACTTTATTCATCATTGGTCAGAGACTCGCAAAGGGAAGAGCCACAGGCATTGAACCCGGTTGGACCTACCAGGTAAGCCCTGTTCAAACACAAGATGCTGTAGCCCAGGGCCTGGTCTAAGAGTGGGAATTCCACCTCAGCTATATTAAGGACACGAGGTCTGACACCTGAGGGGGTGCACTCAGAGGGACCAGAAAGGGAACAGCATTGCCTCTAGCACCTAACTGCAACAATAAGGACTACAAATTCCCTAAGGATAGCTCTATACTAGAAAGTTCTGTCCGCATAGTAAAGTCCACTAGGGATGTATTTTTTGTTTTATTCATTATTATTATTTTGTTATTTTGCAACATTTCTATGCTGACAAATGCCCCAGCGTAAACACAGGGAACTAGTATAAAGTATACCAGCAAAAGCACTTTTTGCTTGTATAAACTGTGTCTATATTAGGAGGGTTTGCTAATATCGCTACGCTAGTATAGTTATACTGCATAACCTTTTCTATGGTAGATTATGCCTTACATTAAAACTGCACACAATTTCTGTCTCTATTTACTCAAGTTACTGTAATCATCCCAGAACCCTATCCTCCATTGTCTTCAAAGGGATATTACTTGTAGAGCCCTGCAAATCCGTGGATATCCACAGATCTGCGGATGTGGATATCCATGAACTCATTTTTGTGGATTGTAGATAGAATGCGAATACAAATTTTGTATCTGCCCATGGCTCCACTGACTGGAGCCTTGGAGCGTCTCTGCCCTAAACAGCTGATCTAAAGCCCAGGCTTTCTGGGTCCAGCCCCCGTGGGAGGAACAGCTGATAGGGGCCAGCAGGGGCTCTGAGCAGCTGATCAACAGCTGGTGACTAGCCCCTCTCCCTCTCAACAACTGTTCTGTGGCAAGCCCCAGTCCATCATCAGATGTTTGGTGGCCATGAGCGGCCAGCCCGTCTACCTACACCACCGATCAACTGATTGGTAGTCCCCCTCTGCCTTGGCTGCTGGCCACCTATCAGCTGCTGGACAGTCAGCTCCCCCCTTCATCGGCCGCTGAACAATCGATTAGTGCCCAGTTGGCCACCCAGCAGTGGTTGGGTTGAGTCAGCTCCCAGGGGCTGGAGCAACTCCATCATCACTGCCATCATAGGATAGTATACCACACACCCCAGTTATGCTAATAAATACAGGTGAAAGTTCACTTTTTTTAATCGCGTTGTCAGTTAATCAGCACAAATTGCAGCAGTCATGTATCACCCCCCTCTGCACTTCCTTGCCAGTTGCTGCCAACGTTTTTTCCCAACTCTGTATTTCAAAAGCCAATGGACTGGTCAATGGAGAAGGAAATTGAAAAGAAATTAAGTGCTGGTGTATTCAGTTTGAAGGGAAATGAGAGACGCAAATCACCGTTTTGGAATACATTCAGATTTCTTATTGATGAAAAGGGAGACACTGTGGCTGGCTATGTTGCATGTGTGAAGTGCAAAAAAGTCTGTACTTTTAGTAGGCATAAAACCGGTACTTCAGATATACTTAAATATAAATATAGATCAGAATTGGGATCCAGTTTGCTGAAGATACTCACCAAGAAATGTGTCACTATCACATGAGACATGAAGGCAACTTATTGAAGTTTGTAGCAAGAGACATACCTTTTGAGGTAATCAGTGGCGAGGGATTCCTTGCATATTCTCAATGTTTGATTAAGACAGATGCCAAACATGGTGGAATGGATACAAGTGTTTTAATATCACATTCCACAACATTACCCCAGCATGCTGCACTTGTGGCAGAATTAAAAAGAAAACAAATCTCTAGGGAGCTGAAAACCATTCTTGGCACTTCATCTGTAGATGAATGATTACACAAAGGTTGCCTATTTGGGAGTAACTGTTCATTACACAGAGCCACAGAAGTTCAGAATGGTGGAATGGGTGCTTTGTGTGACTCAGTTTGACAGCGGGAAACCAAAAACTGCCGAGAGTATTAATTTGGCTGTTATTTAGGCACTCAGAAGATTTGATTTACACACTTTAACTAATCATATGGTTTTCGTTACAAACCGGGGAGTGAACGTGCTTGCAGCCCTCAAGTCCTATGTGAGAATAAGCTGCTCAGCACATATTATAAATACTGTACTTGAGCACACCATGAAACCGGGAAACCAGAAAGAGAAAGCAGTAACTGAACTGGTCCAAGCATGGTAAAATCTCGTGACTTACTTCAGGGGATCTGGACTTCAAAGCAGACTGCAAAAGTCTCTGAAAGGAGATGTAGAAAAAAGATGGAACAGCAAACTACTCATGTTTAAGACAGTCGAGGAGCAGTGGGACACAATATATGAAATTTTGACAGAAATATGAAATACTCAGCTTATTGATAGCATTGACCCCAAGACCTTGAACATCTTAATAGAGTTCCTGCAGCCCTTCTAGGAAGTGTCAGATGTGCTAGAACAGTCATCACAGCCCACTCTCCACTTGGTACCCATTTGGTACAAAAGGCTGAAAAAGCATCTCCATTCTTCTACCACTGATGTAGATATAGTTTAAGTCAACTCAAATCCAAAGCCTTGCGGTGTCTCATCGAAAAGTTTGAAATTAAGCCTATGCACAGAGTAGTGGTCTTCCTGCACCAAGAATGAAGGGGACGAAGGTTTTCACTGAAGAGGAGAGAGAGAGTTTATCAAGAAATCAAGAAGCTTGTCTCATTGCAGGAGAAAAATATTCCTGCAATAAATCTTATGCTTCTTTCATGAGACACCATCACCAAAGGAGACAAAATGGTCACATACAGAGTTTGAGGATTCGGATGGCCTGGGTGAAAGTGATGATGATGAAGTGTCAAAGTATATCAGCCTGAAGCTGACAAAGAATGAAGAAGTGCAACTGCTGGAGTGGTGGAGACAACACAAGCACAACTTTACCCTTCTCAGCCGAGTTGCACGGTTTGTGTATCCCATCCCTGTATCCACTGCACCCTCCAAGGAGCCTTCTCAGTTAATAAGACTCGTGCTACACTTATGTCAGAAACTGTAGATGATTTAATGTTTTTACACAGTAATATTTCAAAGAAAATCAGCTGTCCTGAGGAAGACATCTACCACCAAGACCCGCAATTCAGGGCACGTAATAGCCCTGCAGTGATCGAAAAAGGTGTCGGGGCTCAGCCCTGGTACTAAGTAAGCACTGGCTGGGCAGCTGGACAGCACATTCACCCCCCTCCTGTGTCCCTCACCTCTGAACCCCCCTCCTGTGCCCCACACCCTTGCACTCCACTCCTGCACCCATGTGGGGAAACTAGAATCAGGGAGCCCAGCTGTGGTTGCTCCTCTCCCTCACCTCCCCCCACAGACCTATGGGAGCAAAAGTGAGCTGGGAAGCTGGCCGCCGATCAGCTGTTTGGAGGCTGGAGCGGGTGGCCTCTGAACAGCTTATGGGGGCATCCTGGAGGCTGGCCACTGAACAATTGATTTGGAGGCTGGGGGGCTGATTGGTGGCCAGCCTCCCCCCCCATTGCCACCCATTATCTGGCTGCCTAACATCTGATTGAGGAGTGGTGTGGGAAGGAGCTGTCTGCCATCAGGTGTTCGGGGACTGGCGGGGGAAGGTCTGGATCTGGTGCCCATCAGCTGTTTGGCAGCCCGGGGATGAGCTGTTAGAGGGGCAGTCACTACTTTAGCAGTCCAGGGACAGTCCCAGAAGTCACAGACCAAGACCTCTGTATCCTTAACTGTTGACTTGAGACATTTTGTAATGTAAAAGGTTTTGTTCTGAGGACTGTTGCATAGGGTTGATGTTTAAAATCAACAACAACAACAACAACGATAGCGTGCACATTTATGAAGCCATATAGCTTTCTTATATGGGACACAGGCATGCACACACACACACGTTCCTCCTGAAAGGCACTATATGAGGATATGCTGCTGTGGGTGTAGTAAGAATGTGGAGAGACATAAAGCAGGGCTTGCGGATTGTAAATCAGATACACGCTGATTCTGGTGGATTTTTGTATCTATGCAGGGCTCTAGGTACTTGTATCCTTTTCTGAGACAATAAATTCCACTGTCTTCAGGTGTAAGTCAGCGTGGCATAACTCAATTCCACCCGTATCCCATCTTGTTCCTTCATAATGGTGAGAAGCACTGTGAATACAAAACAGTGAATGGCCACTAGGAATACAAAACTGACATCCAGAGCACTTTGAATCTCTGCAGATATAAAGAGTGCATCCATATTAAGTACCACTCTATTTTAAAAGCCCCTGGTATGTATCTGACATGGTTTTAGCATAGTTTGTGTCCAAAGAGATTTTTTAAAATATCCCTGCTACAGACTATTCTCTTATCAGCTCTGTAGCATGGTCTCTCAATATTGCTGTAACATGATTTCTTTACCTGGAGTAAATTCACACTATTTTTATGTAGTCAAACTTCAGAGAAGAAACACATTTAAATTAAAGTTTAAATTCTAAAGAAATTTATGCCTTAACCTCAGGACTCACCAGATAAAGCTTTCTACTCCATGCTATTGAGTGGGAAGTTGACTTTCAAGCCTTTTGTATCACAAAGCTGAGGTTTGTGTATTTTAATTCTGTATTC
This sequence comes from Mesoclemmys tuberculata, assembly GCA_007922155.1. Classification (NCBI taxonomy): domain Eukaryota; kingdom Metazoa; phylum Chordata; order Testudines; family Chelidae; genus Mesoclemmys; species Mesoclemmys tuberculata. Next base: position 71,495,748 of record ML675601.1, read on the forward strand.
TGTGCAAAGAATTTTTGTTAACTTTCAGATTTTTGTTAACTTTCACTTTTATATTCTATTGCTTTCACATATTTTATCAGGTTTGAACAACTAAGTTATCGCTTGTATGTAGGTTAGAAGCTCTGTTTACATATCTCATTTTACTGGGTTGTGATTTTGTGTATGTAGGTGTACATCGTGTATGTCAAAAAAGGAAAAGTAGATTTATTAAGGATATTACTAATTGACACCTACTGGACTTACTCTGCCTAGCTGGACTCTTACATTTATTTTTAAGGTCTTCCTGAAACTTCCTTTATAACTGCTGTCTGAAATGTCTTAATATTTCTTATCCATAAAGGTCACCTTCTTAATAGTGATTACACTAGCATAGATGGGTAGGCCCACTGGGAGTCTTCTGTCTCAAGGAACTTTTCATGGTGTTCTTTTCAAAGTAGCTCTTACATGAGCTCCAGAATTTCTCCCTGAAGTAAACTCCACCATCCACTTGAATGAGAACATATCTCAACTTTCTTTCCATCTTAAACCAATGCATTCCTTTAAATAAAAAAAAAGTCTGCAGTCATATTTTGGACACTTGAGCAGCCATCATCATATACTACTTAGAAGACTATGAACTCTCTGGAAGACTTTTGTTCATGTAGAAGAAGACACAGAAAGAGCCCCAAATGTCCACTGTTTCCAGATATGTCAAATTTCTTTTAGAACCAATGTACATGTCTAAATATATATCTCCTTTGGACATTGGAACCCTTTCAGTCAGTATTTATTAGCCCATAGACAGAGGAAAATAGTCTCATATAATAAAATTAGCAGGGCAGTGACTCTGCTGACTCATGAAACAACACCAAGTAGATCTTTCACAGATACAGCCTTAGTTCAGTGCCTTATAGGTTATAATTCCCCATTCAAAGAAAAACACACAACTCCTCACACACCTGTGATTTTTCACCCTCTTTGCCCTCTTGTTTGTTTTATTTCCAACTGGCTTGGATACATGTCCATATTCACTGGATACATCCATCAGAATATAATAGTCTGTTCTTTACCTATAAATTGATGTTCTCATAATCTATATAAAAAAATCTGTAGGACCTTCCCTCTTTCTCTTACCTTCTTTTTTATTTCCTTGTTATATAAATGTTTTTGTAACCTCCTTTAATACATATGTTTAAGGCAAAATGAGGAAATTTTAAATAGGGCATATCTGGTCACTCCAAATACTATTTTGTGATGTGAATTCCAGAGACTCCTGTTTAGTCCCTTTTTTAATTACAGTGTAGCAATAAACAATCTCACAAAAGGCATATCCGTTATAATGCTATTAAGGGGTAAAAAGAATTGGAGTTATATTTGCAGCAGTACATCTTGAGAGCTGTGTCTACCTGGAGAGCTTTGCTGTGTACATTTGTTATGTAAAGGCATGTAACACACCAGATCTTTAGCTGAATTGCCTTCATGTATTGCAATGAACAAGTCTAATCCAGGAGCATCTCTGGGTGTGTGGATGTATATGCTATGAGATCAATTTGCAGTAAATGAAAAAATTGTCATATTTCTCTGAAGGAAAAGAAAGAAATTAGGTTAATGGAAAAGAGACAGAGAAAACTGAGAAAGTAAAGAAATTATAAAAGTTTGTTGTTGTATAGCACCTTTAGTACTAAAGATGCTACATAAAGTCAATGTGTATTTTCAAGTGCTTTACAAAGTAATCAGTGCTAGTGCAGTGACGTGATCAAAGAGTAATTTTATTTTGTGCAGAGTGATATTAGCAGCAAGATATCCTGCACAACTTCAAGCAGTCTGGTGTAAAGGACAGAACAGGGGATTGCTGTGGAAGCCAAGAATTTGAATGCCGAGCCCACTTCTGTTGCTGACTTGCAGCATGGCTTTGGGCAAGTCACTTTCCCAGTTTCTCCCATCTATAAAATAGGAATAATATTAATCAGCGTACAGGGTAATTTCAGAGAGTAATTAGGTAATGATTTGAAAATTTTTTAAAATGGGTGTCTAAAATTAGTCTCTGAAGTTACCTAAATAAGTGTCCTAATTTTCAAGTGTTCTATAGTCAGCAGGACCCAATTTAAATCAATAAGCGTTCCTGTATGCTCTTAACATAGGCATAACAGTAGGCCCCTAATTTTAGGTAACGATTTGAAAAAAAGACCTTCACCATAAAGTACAGTATGTATGCTTGTTAGTGTGTTTTGTACAAACTTCATAATGGAGCGTTGCCTAGGACACGAGGTTTATTTACCCATATTTCTTTTCGAAAAGTGCTGTCAGAACCTTAACCTCCACAGATAGTCAGAAGAGACTTGTGTTTTGTCTCCTCCAAAAGATTGCGTCTCTAGCAATACAGAACCTCCTTAGCCAGGAATTTGTGTACTTTCTCTTCAGAATTCAGCTGAAGAAGCAGGTTTTAAAATATCTTTTTAATCTGTTCACTAAGTCATTTCTGAATCTGTAGTCAGCATAGTGTTTGCGAGCACTGTGCTGTCAGAAGCTGTCTTCTGAATGAAATGTAGAACAGAAGTGGGTGCATTTCACAAGTGGGGGAAGTGTTCATATAAAGAACAGCCTGTCAAAGGGAGTCACAGCCTGTCCTCTGTTGGTGTGCATGCAGTTTATGCACACAGAGTATGCACAAGAGGGGTAAAGCGCAGACATTTGTGCACAAACCAAATAGATGCCAAGTTTTGAAAAGCTGGCTCATAACTTGTAAAGTTCAAAGAGCACTTGGAGATCATTTGGGCTGAAAGGTGGTCTTTAAATACAGAGGCTGAGAGTTTCATGCTGCTTAGGAGATTTGGACACCCAGTTTCCTTTAAAACTGATGATAGCTTTGAAAACATCTGCTAAAATGATACCATTGTGTACTGCCAGTACTGTAAGGGGAAAGATTCTCTCATTCTTTCTCCATTTGTACTTTATCAAGTAAAAATCAGATTAAAGATGACATTTTATTTTCATAGTGGTCCTGCCTCTTACCCAGTTTTTTGGCTATGTATAGTGACTGAGGCACAAATGACTCGACCAAGCCTGTGCAGTTGATTCTCCAAGATCAGAAATGATCTCTCATTCCCACTTAGTGCAGTATTTGTTTCTCTTCTGCGTATGTGGGGGTGTGTGTGTGTGTGTGTGAGAGAGAGAGCATATTTTGTCATGTTATAAATTTTAGATGTTTATGTGGCACTTTATTGATCAAATTCTCTAGGATTCTTATGGAGGTTACAAAGTTTGCACAACTGTCCAAAATTATTGTATCTCCTTCCTTGATATGGAGTTGTCCTTGGAGTGTGGGAAGGAAGGAGGAGGAGTTACGAATGCTATGAACAAGGTGAAATGATATTTCAGCCAAAAGCCAAAGAGTACTTCCCCCTTTCCTCCCTCCCATCAGTGGTAACTTTTGAACATCAGCTTCCAAGGTGATAAAAATGTACTTGAACTTTTTCATAACTTGCTCCCACTGTCAATTTGTTACACTCCTATTCTGTCAGAGCAATTTTATTTTCTCATGTACATAAATACTGCCTTTGACAAGAGAGGAGAATGCATTCTAAATGTTCCTTTCACAGGTAGTGAAAATCTGCATTAAAACTTTCATATTTCAAGGCAGGCAATAAAACCAAGGACAGAGACTAAAATAAAAATATTTTCACCAGCTGACTAGTTGCACTCATTGTCAAAGGGGATGTGATTTTGAAGTGTGCATCAGATGAAATAACCCTCATTGTTTGTACCAACCCAGTGAATCATACACTGTGAGAGCAGCAAAATTTGTGAAGCATTTCAGCAATTGGCCTGCCAGCTATTAAGCTATAAATCCTACAATTCTGAGCAAATAGGTGTCTCAACCTGTTATTCCCCAGAAATTGTGATCTACATACTAGGTCTGTGTTAAAATTATTGCTGCTTGAAATTGGCTGGTGTTTCATGCATTTTTAGCATTAAAATATAATGCCCTTGCTGACAGTAATTAAGTTTTGTTGTCTGATTTATTTTCAAGCAACTTAATTTTGCAACTCGTATTTTGTTTTTTCACAGAAATGCAGCTGCACTGAGGTTTTTATAATCTAAAACCATTAATTTGCATTAACAAATGGTTCTTTTACTTGTCAGCCTGTGTGGGGCTTTCTGTTTTTCATTTTTTTAGCAATTAAGATGCAGCTGTTAACACTCTGTTTTGTGGTTATTTTATCTGATATTGTAAATGACATAATCTTAAAGTAAGGATCCTGTCAGTCAAAATAACCAGAACAGGCTAGTTTGTAAGAGTGCAAAACATGGTTAGATGGAAATATGAAATCCCATGATTTTGTGACAGCATAGCTAGCATAATTCTTTGTGTTTTCCCACATAAATTCTAGCAAGAGATCAGATCAACATTAAAGAATGGAAGATATTGATTAAACATTTTGAATTCCAAATATTTTGATTTTTTGTCTGTGTTTTGAAGCCCTCAAATGTTACAGATTTTTTGTGAGATTTTGAAGGCCCATAACTGTGGTTGTTTTGTGATAAACAGAGCAGGAGGTTTGAATAGTGAGAAGCAATTAAGGTCTGGTCTCACACTGAAGGATGAGGATAAAACAAAATAATGATTAGCTGCTCATTAAGTGAGCAGAGTCCATACTGTGTAGTGAATGAGGCAGAGGACCTGTGAAAAATGTGCTGATGTAATTAAAGACCGTATCATAATGCATACGCACAAGGGGGCCAAATTAAAATTACACTGGCAACCTTAATTCTGGCATTCCGAACTTTTGAGTACTTGACTTTGTTCTTATGTTTTTAACTTAGTTTTTTGTGTGTAATATCCTAGGATTTTGGAAAACCCAACAGAAAAAAAAATTCCATCATAGGACATCATCATATTGACACCCATGTCATCAGCAGGGTTGGAGCCTTTTTATTATACAGGAGGGTACACTATAACATATATATAATTGCTTCAATAAATGTATAATTTAATATTTTCAGATTCTTATTAACTGTACATTTTTAGTACGCAGTGTAGTTGTAGCTGTGTTGGTCCCAGGATATGAGAGACACAAGATAGGTGAGGTAATATCTTTTATTAGATTAACTGCTATGGATGAGAGAGACACAGGCTTTCCAGCCACACACACCTCATCTTCAGATCTGGGAAAGGAACTCCCTGTGTCACAGCAAAAGGCAAGGTGGAACAGATAGTTTAGCATAAGTAGTTAGCACATACTGTAATGGACCATTCAAGGTATAGTGGCCTGTTAACATCTCTGCAGTCAACCCCCTCCTTTTCTCCTATGACTACAGAGGTGTTAACATGCCATTTTGCAGTTGGAATGCATCCAGCTACTTGCATTATTCACAACCCCTTTTATGCAGTAGTGGCTTTGAAAGCTGCAGAATAGTCCTAGTTTAATTAATTAAGCTGCACATAGTCCTGTAAAATGGCTAAGTAATGTCATGACACCCATTTTATAGGTGGGTAAAATAGGGAATGACTTGCTTAGGCCTTGTCTACACTACTAGGAATTTGTCTTCACTGAGGGCGGAAAATCACCGCTGTCAGATCCATTTCTCTGGATCGACTGAGCCCTCAGTCAAGACCTGCTCAGTCGATCCAGAAATGGATATATTAAAACCACCTTCTCAAGTGGCGTAGCACTGCGTCGACGGGACACAGTTCCCATAGGTGCAGCGCATTGAGGACAGAGCACAGGAACAGAAACAGAGAAGTCGATGGGAGTTACGCAAGATATTGCGTAGTTTGCGTAACTCCCTTCAACTGCCACCGAATCTCCAAGGTAAGTGTAGACAGGGCCAAAGATAAGTCAGCGTATGTTAGGTTGACTTACACCCACTGCATTAATTACAGAACTGGCTGATGTCCACATTACCCTCCTTGGGTAAGGTGGTGCATGTCCTTACCAGGAGCACTTCCACTGACGTAAGAGGGCAGTGTGGAAAGTTGATAACTCAATCTTTCAGCTCCGCTGGCAGTGAGCTGCCAGGAGCCCAGATGCCCCACAGGCTGGGAGCCAGGAGAAGCCACCAGGGGCTTCTCTCCCTCCCTGCAGGAGCCCGCGAGCCTTGTCAATTTCAGCTCAGCTGTGAAATTGACAAGGCTGCCCCAGCACCAGTTGGGGATTAGGTGGAGAAAAGTCCTGGGCTTCTCTCCCCTCCCTGTTCCCTACCAGGAGCAAAGTCCAGCCACCCAGGGCTTCTTACCCCACTCCCAGAGTGGAGTGGGGTCCAGCCACTTGTCTCTCCAGGGTAGCGAAAACCAGCTGGACTCTAGATGCCCAGCTTTCTTGGAGCCGAGAAATTGACAAGAATGACAGCCAGTGTAAGGAATGCACTGACACTGCGTTACCTTAACTACACCTCTCATTGAAATGGTTTTATTATGTCGGCATAGCAAGGGAGTTACATCGGTTGTAGGAGCATTTCAGTGTGTACAGTCCCACTGTTTTGTGGACAAAAGCTGTCTTTTGTTGACAAAACTCTGTAGTGTAGACCAGACAGTAAGTCAGTGGCAGAACTCAGGAGTCACAGTCTACTTGATACACTGTCTTTTTTCAGTGTAATCTACAGTCAGATTTCAAAGGGTTGTCTATGCTATGGAGACTATACCGACAGAGCTACATTGCCACACCTGTGGGAGTACCCTTCCCAACCTGAAGCAAAGATCTGAGTAGCTCGAAAGCTTCTCTCTCACCAGCAGAAGTTGGTCCAATAAAAGACATTACCTCACCCATCTTGTCTCTTTCATATCCTGGGACCAACGGGACTACAATTACACTGCATACTAAAAATGTACAATTAATAAGACTCTGAAAATATTAAATTATACATTTATTTAAGCAATATATATATAGTTATAGAGTACCCTCCTATGTAACAAAAGGATGTACCAAATTTAGTGTAAAGGCTCTGTTTAATTGGAAATCAATATGTTTTTAATGGTTATATCAACCAATGAGAATGCACCTTTCTTTATAAAACTACTGAAGTACAAATGGAAAAGAAAATTAAAATCGGGGATCTAAACTGAGGTGTCCAATGTGGCGATTTAAATCATGATCAATCCACCCTGTCTCAACCAGTTCAATGAATTAGGTTGTCAGAATTTAACATCGGCAAAACAACGTTTTGGCCTAGCCTTGTTCTCAAAGAAACTGAAAGGTTTTGATTGAAATTATCAAAAAGTTCTGCTTTAGAAGTAGTATAAAATACATCAGAAAATAGCACTCTTATTCCGCAATAGGAGTGTCCACATGAAGAGTTCTAATGCTTATAACTCTAGTGGTATAATTATACTGGTATAGTTCCCCTGGTAAATTTCCCTCTGTAGGCAAGCCCTTAGATGTGTCTTCCCTTCTGTGTCTTCAGGGTATGTGTTTGGGGGATGGGAATTTCCAGGCAGGGCCACTGCCACCTAAAAAAACTTCAATAAGCCTTTGCATGGGATAGGAAGGAAGGAAGGCAATAAGCAACCTTGCCCTAACACATACGCTGCAGGAGGAAATTGCACAGTGTTTTTGCCTGCTGCTGTGTGTTTTTTGTTTTTTCCTGACTATTCTGAAAGAATACATAAAAGAGCATTATTTGAGAAAATGATTCAGAATTACTTGGCTAAACCTCGGAAACGCATGGGATAGTCTCTCCTAATTGAGGAACTAGAAGCAATGTTATCTGACTTATTTAACCAATCAAAACCAGCCGACCTAGCTCAAAATATGGAAAAGTAAATTTTGGACACACTATTTTCATTGTAATCATAACAGGCAATTTTTAAAAAAAAAATAACAGGCATCCAGTTTTGCAAACTTCTGAACTGAAAAACAAATCTCTTCAAGTGATACATCTAACATTATAAGGGTGTTGGGTTTTTTATCAGTCAGCTGTATTATTAATCAGGTAGGAAGTCAAATGCTTTTAGCTCTTATTGATACTACAGTAAATCTGTAATTTTAATTCAATATAGTAGAAGTCAAGAAAAGTTCACGTTTATAATCCTGACTGCTTTTCACAAGGTTTCATGAACAGCAGGACTGTTAATGCCCCAAGGAGTTTGTCATAGAAGGCTTATGACAAGAACACAGGACATATTATCAATACAGTGAGGTGATATCTTGAGGAAGAAATACTTAACCATAAATCTTCTAGGTTTTCACTCCAAGTAGTTGGTGCCATTTCACCAAAGTCAATGTGAAAATTTGCTACAAACAAATGAGCTTCTCTTATTCATGGAATTGCTTCACAGAATTGCATTGTAGTCATGGGTTGGAGATCCCATTTGGTATGGCTTGTCTTCTAAGTATAGTATATACAGACAACCTTTACCATACCAGGGCAGCAACTACATTTAAATACAGATTATAATTTAATCTTCTCTTATTGGTCAGAATGAGGCAAAGATTAATTGGTCTGCTTAATAATTATAAAAATTTTCATGTGAAGGCCTTAGCAGTTTGTCAGCTATGAAGTTTAACTTTTGAGTTCTCCTTCCATAGAATGGATTGGGGTACCATACATCTGGGTTTTCTTGGACATAGCTGTGATAGAGTCCTCAAGGTGCAATTTTTACTATAGTACTTTTGACTCCTCTGTCCCACCGATTTGGGCTGCCTCTCACTCTGTGATGCTGTTGTCACGCATAAACCTCTGCACTTAGGTCTTGTCTACACAAGCAGTTATGCTGACAAAACTTTTGTCGCTCAAGGGTGTGAAAAAACACACCCCTGCGTGATGTAAATTTTGCCAGATAAGTTTTTGTATGGACAGCACTGTTGGCGGAAGACACTAGCCCATCGACATAGCAACCACCACTCGTTTAGGTGGTTTTATCATGACCACACGAGTGGTCTTGCACTGTACTGATACTGTACTGATACAGCTGTGCTGTTGTAAGTTTTAAGTGTGGACTTGCCCTACACAGACATCCACAGGCAGAGACACATCCAACTGTGTTATATGAACGATCTCCCAGCCACTCATGAACCATCAATAGGGAAGCTCCAGTCAGTTCCCCTCAGCTCCCCAGTCTTTGCACCCAGAACTGTACTGTCTTGCACTGGCAGAAGCCTGACCACTGTAAAGTCATTGAGTTTGCCACTCCCTCAGTGTGAAGGGAACATATACAGCTTTTGTAAACCGAGCTGACGTTTCCCAAGCACTTCAACCAAAACACAGTATTTTAGGTAAAATATAAAATAGATTTGTTAACTATAGAAAGATAGATTTTAAAAAAGGTGCTGGACCCTGTCCACCCAGGCCCCAGCTCCCAGCCCTGGGAAGGGGCTCGCTCCCACAGGACTAACTAATGGCTGTCATTGCATCCTGGGCTTGCGGCAACCGCCCTGCCACCATGGCCTGCTACCTCCAGCCAGAGGAACCTCCAGGTCCCCCAAATGTACTCCCCCCAGCTTAATCCTGCGTCCCCCCCACCAGCAGTGTCCTCTTTTTGTGAACTTGAAACATGGTAACCCTAGAATGGATCAAGTACAATAATTTGTTGTCCGAGTATTTCTAATGACCATTTTCCATTTTCTGTTTCAGTAGATTCTTATGCCCCAATCTTGCAGTCTGCTCTGCTCAGATACAGAGTTTTGGATACACTAGCTAGTTGTAGGTCAGGGCCTTGGTGTGAAAGGTGATCTAAAATTGAAGTACAATTTGTCTCTTACATTGTAAAGATTTTGGGACTGTGGGACAGTGACTGTCTTGCTATCTGTACACAGTGCCCTGCACAATTGGCAGGCCTTTAGGAGCTACTGTAATGTCAATGGTGAATCATGTATCTCAACTGTGATGGACAGTACTGTGGTTGGAAGTTGGTACACAAGACACTGTTGAGGTTTTTTGTTTTGAAACTTAGGTTATCTAGGAACTTAAACTACAGAGACCATTGCCAATTCCCAAGAAGTTAATTTTTCACACGTTAGCTCTTTTCCCTTGTAAAAAGATAGTAATTACTTGACTCTAATTTAGTCAAACTAAATTCTATAGTGATATTGAAAAATGAAAACCAAAAAAGCAACAATTTTTACAAAATGCCTGGTCATTCCTTGATTACAGTGAATGTCTGAAATGATCTGTTTGTTAATGAAGTATGTTACCATGGAAACACCATCACTAGTTTAGAATCCCTCCAGGCTAGTTTCAAGAACTAACTCTACACTATTATACAAGGGTGATATTAAGATGTCCGTGTCTTAGTAACTGTTAAATATTTCATGGTACCCACAGAAGCATGCCTGTAACAAAGGTCTGTTTATAATATGTTTCTTCCTAATTTACTGCTACACCAGATAAAGACACTGTGTTCATAACAACAAGCAGATTAGCGTTGGTTTCCCCACATCATAACACTCTCTCCCCCTCCTTTTTTTTTTTTTCCTCCTGATAATCACTTTTTTCCCCTGGAATTTAGATTTTTAATTTGATAGTTATATTTTTGAAAATCATTGTAGAGATGACTACTTCTCCCAAATATGGGAGATTGTAATTTCTGATATATACTTCATGTTCAGAAGTCTTAATGTACACTCTACATACTCAGTTTTCCACTCATTTTAAGACTCTTAACATCTTTGTACAACACAACGACTGCATATAAAATTCTGTTATATTCACCTATATGCTAACAATTGGTCCACTGGTATATATAATATCATAGACTTTCAAAAACTTGCATGTTTTACATCAGCTGAGTATCTGCCTTGTATGCAGAATATATTCTCTTTACCATTAATTTTTCTAGTGAGTTGGAAAAAAATGCCAGTAATTTGAGGGGTCACACTGAAACACTATGTGGATCATGTTGGGTAATACATTGAAATATCCCAGGGTTCGCTCCTCTGTAACAATTTGGGAATTATAAGGTGACACTTGCAGAAGTGGGGACAATATGAAATTCACTGTGAACAGTACAAACTGTTTCAACAAGAGATGTCTATCTTATTTACTTATATAATACATCCATGAAACTCTCTGCTACAAATGTTTGGCCTATTTAATATGATGATTCTTCTCTTTGGGTCTGATCCTACTGTGTGGTGTGTGCCCTTAGCCCTTGCTGAGTTCAGTGGGAATTGAGGGTATGTAGCACTGACAGAAGGTGCCCAGCACGTTGATAGATTGTGCTCTTTGTGCATCTCCATACTTGCCCATCAATTTTTCTTTTGCGAGAGCTCCATAAATATTATGCATTATTTGTTTGTTTTTTCTTGCAGTACAATATACCACTCTGAGATTAATCTGTATGAATGTCTAATATGTGCATACATTTTTTGTTAAGGAAGAAATTGAAGACTAGCTGTTGGGCACTCACAGCTAGGTCTATTGCTTGTTTACTTTATATAACTCTGGATTAGGACAGTTGACTCAAATGGGACATAAAGTCTGGAGATCTCAGTTTGAAATGGCTGTAATATGTGGCGAAAGAATATAGACAAGGCAAAGGGAGTCTCAAGAAATTACAGAAAAATAAAGTTGATTGAACAAGAATCTCCTTTGCTGAAGTATGTTAATCAAATTTACTCTATGGTGACTTCATCTGCTGCTTGATTTATAATAGTAATGTATTGTCCATGTCTTTCGGTAATATTACTTTTGTTGTTTTTTTTCATTTAATTTTCTGAGTAAGTGGTGTTCGATTGACAGGCCTGGAAATTGACAACTAGTATTATATTACTACTTCAGTAATTCTGCCTTAAAACACATACAGATGCTACTAGTTTATTATATCCAGACCCCTGAATATTCTTTGATACCAAGAAATCCACTGTTTAGTAATGAATTGTAGCTCAGAATCTAAGCTTTGATTTAAAAAAAAAAAAGTTTCTAGCCCTTCTGTTAGTTCACATTTTGACAGAGTGCAACTAAAGCAGCTATATCATCTTGAGTCTCTAGATAGCCTGAAGCAAAAGCTCCAAGATGTTTGAAATGCCCTAGTCATCTTAATGAGGTGTTAACTCTGAAACACAGCAACAGCTTTTTAAATGTCAGTATCACTTATAATTTTAGCATAAACATCCAGTGAATGTGAATGTCTCAATATTCCCTCAGGTGTCAAAAGCCACTGCTATTGGTTCGTCTACACTACAGAGATTGGGCCAGTATAGCTATGCAGGTAAAAGCCCTCTAGTTAGATGCAAGAATAAATTAAGCTGCCAGGAGCTCTTCTGCTGATGTAAACCACTTCCCCAAACAATATTATCTATTCTGACAGAAGCACTTCTGTCAGGATAGTTTAATCTACACCAGACTTTTGCCAGAATAGCTAGGTCAGGTAGTGGGTATGACACCCCACACACACACACTCCTAGCTGATACAGCTATGCTAGCAAAATCTTGAAGTGTAGACCAGGCCTATCTGACCCGCAATTGCCAGAACATCTGGCTTCCCCTATAACATATTATATTAGGTGGTTATATATTAATTTAAAAAGTGCAGTATTTTGAAAACGGAATATGTGGGGCGTCAAAGAGAGTGATTGAATTTTATATATAAATGACACAGGGACCACTTTAAAAATTCAATTTAAAACAGAAATTAAACAAAGTTGCAGCAGAATTTCCAGAGGGCCTCAGAATCCGTGGACCTTGTCACAGAATTTAGGTCCAGCTGCTGGCGGGGGACTGCATGGGGCCTGGTTATATCATATTCCCAATATAATTTCTGAAAGTCATGAGTTTGTGGAGGGGATGGTATGGTGGATGGTCTAATTTGGCAGTAACTGATCTTTGACTTCTAGTGGCAAGTATGCCCAATTGCCGATGATGGGGTGTTAGATGGGGTGGGTTCGAAGTTACTACAGAGAATTTTTTTCCTGGGAGTCTGGCTGATAAGTCTTACCCATGTGCTTAGGGTTTAGCTGATGACCATATTTGCGGTTGGGAAGGAATTTCCTCCCAGAGCAGATTGGCAGAGGCCCTGGGAGTTTTTCACCTTTCTCTGCAGCGTGTAGTGCAGGTCACTTGCTGATGGATTCTCTGTACCTTGAAGTCTTTAAACCGTGATTTGAGGACTTCATTAACTTAGACATAGATTAGATCTATTACAGGAGTGGGTGGGTGAGGTTCTGTGGCCTGTATTGTGCAAGAGCTCAGACTAGAAGATCATAATGGTCCCTTTTGACCTTAAAGTCTGTGAGTGATTGAATAAGGATAAATAGACAAATATACATGTTTCTATCTAGATTTTGATGTATCTCTTTTCTTGTATCCTCTCCTTACTAAGAGACAAACCAACAAACCAGTCACACCCTTTATTGAAGTCCTATATTGTGAATATACCAACTTTACTCTAGAAGGGGTTTAAAACAGATTGGGGGGGGGTGGAATATTTTACTAAACCACTCTTTTGATACATGCTGCACAATTTCTGAATGTATTAAAAAGCTATATAGTTGGAGCTTGTTTTCAAAATTAAAAGTGGTTGGCTCACAACAAAAGAGTTATGAATATATTAATGGAATGAAATCAGGTACATTTCTAAGTAAAAGTTTGCAAGTCTTTCAGGCTTACGCTATATGATTGTTCCTACACTTTAATATTTAATTAATTATTAATACAATTCTCTGAATCTCACTTAAAAGAATAAATTATCTGACTGTAAATTTGCTGCCAGTCATTGCAATTGTCAGGTGGAAGTGAAATATTTAAATGTCATTTTAAGCCTTTAAACCAAACTCTTCCCATGTTGATATGAGAGTAGCTTGTTTTAAAATAAACAATATAAGCAACAGAGCAAGTATCATTTGTCTCATAAGAGAGTTTGTAATGGTAATATGTTATAAAAGTAACTGAGGTTTAGAAATACTTACAGCAGCATTTATTTTCCATTCAGGCAAAATTATTTCCTCCCTGTTCCCCTTGCACCTTAATGCACTTGCAGTACTGTACATAAATTTCTCCACATTGAATCATGCTGTTCATTTTGAAGGACTGAATAATGGAAACTGTTGCAGTATACAGTGCAGTGGAGACACATTTGATCTTTTTGGCCACTGCAGTGTAAAGGTCTTTTGCCCATTTTGTCACGTAGCTCTTATTAACTCATTCATTATTACTACAGGACAGGATGGAATCCAAAGGTGACCTCCCAAACAGTCCATCAAAACATTTAATAAACAACTCATGATATCCCTGTACATGTGAATGCCTTTTCATATCCTGGGAAGTCAATACTCTTTAGAGTTCCTGCTAGTTTCTGAATGTTTATAGAAGAGACAAAATGTAAAAGGATCCAAGAAGTTAAGAACACTCTCTCTTTATTTAGATTACTGGAGTGCATGGGGCCCTGTTTTTCTAGGTTCTGCCCACACACATCCATCAGCTGCCAACTATCCAGAAGCGGATAGTCTTTCCAGCATTTCATATAGGGAAACAAAAATAAGCTCCTCAGGTATATACGACTTCTCCTTAGTATGCCTCCCTCTGGAGAGTTATTTTCTACTATCTCCTTTATGGCAAACAATTATGTTGTTCAGTATTCATCTCTCGTTGACATTTGTTGAAATGTTTATATTCCTGTATTCTATAAACAGGTACATAGTGACCTGAGGTAAGTGACTGGTACCTTGGAACTGGAAGCAACCGGAATCTTTTGTGATCTTTGTTGCATAGCAATCAACTCATCACTAAGTCCAGCCGTGCTTCCAAGCCTGCTCTGCCCCAAGACCAGCACTGCCCCCTATCCTGTTCAGCCTCCAGGCCCAGCTCCACCTCCAGGCCTGATCAACCCCCGTTCCATCTGCCCCCAGCCCAGCTCCACCTTCAGCCCAAGCTCCGCTGCTGAGAAAGCCTTGGCTGTACAGTAATGGAAGAGGGCATGGACAGATTCCGTTAATCACACTGTATTAGAGTATGTACAACAGGGGCATTAGCAGTACCATCCCACCTCCACCCCCCATGCGCTTCAGTGCTGAATTAAGGCCCAGCTATGAAGCAAAGAGCAGTTTCTAATAGAGACAAGTCACATCTGCTACAGGCCCAGCTCCCTTTCGCCTCATGTGATAAAAGTTTCAGCCTACAGATCGCTCCCAGTTGGAGTGTTATTTGTGGAACGTTCAGGTCACACAGGTAGTGAATCCAGTCAATTAATGGGGACTGCATTAATTTTAATAACTACCAATTAATTGTCAGGCACAACAATCACTTCCACAACCACTGGCTTTTTTTAGGTTGGAGGGGAAGCTGGAAGCTGGACTAAAAGCAAAAGATTTCTTAATTCATTTTTTTTAAGAGTTCCCTTTTTATTTTATTGTCAGCTGTGTAACCTCAGAGTATCTTCCTACTGTGCCTTTCTGCAGGCATACGTAGATTCTGTGCGTGTTTCACAGTGCTAAAATACTGCCTCCATGTCATGCCTGCCACAATTAACCACCTCCTCTTCTTTTTTAAGTGTAATAGAGCAAGTTGCAGGAGCACTTGGCAATGCCAGTCCCCACACACATGCTCAGATCAGAATATGGGGAGGAAAGTGCAGAACAGAGCGAGCAATGGAAGGGGGTTTTTGTTTTGTTTTTTGTTTTTAGAGAATGTCTGGATGAAGTGTACATCAGGGTGTCATGTCTTGTATCACGCATAAAATACAGAGAGGTTTATTTCTTTGAGATTTTTGCTTTGTTTCTCTTCCTTCTGACAAGACCTCAGAGATACTTTTGTTGTTTGATAGGAGTTTTCAAATTCTTTTAATCATGAAATCAGCCTATATTTTTCCCATGACTCCCAATCCCAGAATGTTTTTATAGTAATATACCCAAAAATCCTTTGTCTCTAATGATGATGGCTCAGTTTTGTTTGACTTTCAAGTTAGGCCTCTTTCAAAGCCCATCTGGCCATTGGGGAGAATTGGGAGAGAGTGAAGCACTGGCCAATGTTCTGGTGGTGGTTTGTATGTAGGGCTATTTCTTGGTAGGAAGGGTGATCTGACTGAAATGTTTATTTGATTTGCAATTTTAAATATTAGGCAGGGCTAGAGATCCCATATTTCAAGTTCCCAAATGGATTACATTACAGGGGGAGGTGAAGGGAAGAATACAGTTTCTTTCTACTTTGAATATTTAACATTTATATATAACCAGTGTAATGTCCTCTAAAATAAATGTAAATGAAAGGTAAATGTATCTTTTTATGTGCAGTCAGTCCTACTGCACTTCTTCCTGTTGTGCCCATGCATATTTCTCTGTAGAAAATATTTTCTCTGCAGTGATTGATTACTAACCAAGTAGCCATGAAAATCTTCTCAAGATGTGTGCCTGAAGTTGTACTGTACAACTTTCAATGACTCAACAGTCAATATCAAGCTACCTCATGTCTGCACCTATAGAGCTGGGTGGGGGGTAGGGTGGAGGGGGGAAATGGTTACTGCTCTCCGATCACCCAGCTCTGAAGGCAGCATTGCCCAGCAGCAGCACAGGGTAGCTTGCCACTATTAGGGCACACCAGGAATTTCAGTTCTACCAGAACTCAATTTTGGAAAAATGATCATCAAGGAAAAATCATGGACATTTGTTCATATTTCAAAAATCCGCCCTGATGGAGATTAGAGGACCAAAAAAGAGGTCATTTCCAGGAAAACTCAGATGTATGGTAACCTTAGGCAGGGCACTTCTAGACAGTGTAAATGGGGGGAGTTCTACGGTTTTAAATCAAAAGAATATAAATTAAAAAGCTACTTGATTTCATATAATATTTCACACATCTTTAATGCATTCTTCAGCCTTATTCCTCAAGCAGGCACTTAAATAATCATTGTTCAGTTTTAATGGACACTTTCACAAGGCATGATAAAGAATGGCTTTTGCAAAGAAATTTGTTACATACTATATTCTGTACTCACGCTTTCTCTTTCGAATGCCTCTCCCATCATCCAAGATAGCGATAATGGCACAGTTCTGGCCGTGATAGCAGTGGTGCTGTAATGCTAGCACTGTTCAGACTCTGGTGTGGCATCACTTAAGAAACAAGGCCGCAGAGCCTTCAAATGACCTACTCATAATCCATGCGGCACAGCAAGAGCATAGTTTAAGATGCATGTGTATGGTAATGTGTATTGCAAGTTAATAATCTTCACACACTTAACTATACCATTCCTAAGCGTAAATGGTCCAAAAACGTAGTGGTTGACTCCACCACGCATTTCCCAATCAAATTTTTGCTTTATACCAGTTTTTTTGAAAATTGACCTTAGTCAACTGAAAACTCCTTTTCAGCTCACTAGTGTGTCATTGTCCCTAGCTTGAGAAGTACTGTCCTCTGAGATGAGCTAGCTGTTTGAGTTGCTGATGAAGATTATCACTCATTTCTGATAACACACAAGGACAGTCCTTGTACCAAACAGTTCCTAGTCTGACACAAACATAGAGATATGCAGTAGTGGTGTAGCCGTGTTCGCCCCAGGATGTTGGTGAGGTAATATCATTTATTGGACCAACTTCTGTTGGTGAGAGAGACAAGCTTTCATGCTTATACAGCGCTCGTATTCATATTTCACAGACATAGTCAGGCGGACCTTCAGTTGGTATAAGTACCATAGGCCTCTTCAAGTCAATGGGGCCTGTGACAGTTTACACCAGCTGAAGATCTGCTCCAGTGAATGCAGGATGCACTGAAAAGCCCAGAGGAGGAAGTAACTTTTCTCACTCACTGTGACTCCTAATTAGTTCAGTTAGTGGTTTAGCAAACCAGGGAGGATATTCGCTTTATCGGGGCAGCCTGGAGAAAAAGCACAAAAACAAAGGTGTGAGACAAAACAAATGGGACACTGAGAATGGCATCATAAGCACAGCAGAGGTGGCAGAGATATATAAGTGCTATGTTCCGTGTGTGTGTGTGAATCCTGACTTGTTAAAAATCGTATTAATAAAGCTATGCTGAACACTTAAAAAGTAAAATTCTTACTATGAATAACTTTGTATTTCTTTAAAGCTGGTACAAGATCTTGTTTATAACTTAGATTTAAATCTTGAGGCATCTCTACTGGATTTGTACATGAACCTAAATAGAATCATCTAATATTTTTTAGGATTCTTCTGACCTGAATCACCAAAGTTAGAAATAACAACCTATTTTCTTATCTGGTCCATCCACTTGCCAGTGGAGGAATTACTTTCTAGTAGTTCTTTCCCCCATGATATACTAATGAAAGCCCTCTTTATTCCATTTAGCCCTTTTGACCTAATATTTCTTTCTGTTGCTCTTTTCCCTTGTTAAGCCTTAACTGTCTTAGTGCTCCTGTTTGTTGCTTCATCATTTCCCATTTACGCTACAGGTTTTATTTTTTTTAACCAGAGATGTTTGGGCAGTCCTTCATAAAGCCACTCTGCTTCTGCTTGTTGCATTCTGCTTTTTGCTGTTTTTCAAAGGAACTGTATGTAATCTCTTGAGACTTGTCTACACAGGGGATTTAAACCAGATTGAGGTAACATGCATTAGTTAATGGGCAGTATGCAAACTGCACTGATTGCATGCACAAGGGACAGCTGTTCCTTCTTTCAGTTTACATCATTTAGTTCATGTGGTTGCTTGCTGCATACTAAGCACACGGCATTCTCAGATGGTATCCCATGGTCATTTGCATTGCTCTTGAACCGTGTACATAGTGGAATTTTTCTGATTGTGCATTGTGGGATGCACAGTAGAAGCCAGGTGGGTTCAAATTTTTGAAATCTTGTGATTTCACTGTCTCTGTCCCATGGGTCCTTTCTGGGCAGGCTGCCACCATTTTAGGGTACCCCAGGCATCTTCTGTGTTGGTAGATTTGAATACATCCTCCCATTGGTCCTTACTCACTGCATTTCTTAGTATTTGCTCAGTATTTGCTTTCATTAAATCACTGGTAGTTTTGTATTGCTGCATTATGTGAACACATTGATTGCTATTTAAATAGTCAAGGTCACTGGTTCCAGGCCTTCCTATTATTTTCATGTTCTCAGTCAGTACCATTTGTTGCTCAGAAATAAACCCAGGACAGTTTCTTTTATAACTGGATTCTAAGTTTTCAGTCATAGAAGAAACCATGTAATTTAGAAAACTCCATTTTAAAAATGCAAGTTCAGCTGTATTTGTTATTCAGTAGATATCTGGTCATTAGATTTGGTATTCTGTACTTTTAAGAATCTTAAGAATTGGTCCAAAAATGTTCTGATTTAGCTTCTGCAAGTCCCAGTAATTTGTAACCATTGTTTTTTTTTCTTTTGTATCTTAATCTATAGGATTAAATAACTACATTCTTCAGTAACTCATTCTTCCTCATTGCCTTTGTAAATATTTTTACCATCCACTTATTCTTGTTTTTGCCTCGCGGAAGTAATTTGAGTTTACCATACATATACATATATGAATGGCATTCCAGTTAGAATCATCCCGCTTTTGTACTGTGGGTATGCTGAGGGGGTGTTTCTCGGGGTTAGGTTTAGGGCAAATGTATGAGTATAGAGAGAGACTGGGATTCTCACAATCTCTTCCCAAATTTTATCCTCAGCAGTGCCTGGAAACGTTTCTGTAATAACACTTGTAACCCTTCTGCCAGAGTCGGCAGCAGC
>ML675601.1:71515691-71541148 GCA_007922155.1 Mesoclemmys tuberculata
GACTGTCTGAGCAGGGGGAAGTTCCACTAAAACCTTCCTTACACACTTAAGATCTTGGCTGTTAGTCTTCTAATTCCACTCTTGATGGTAGATGGGAGTGGAGAAAAGTACTGTTTTATAGGAACTGGGGGGCTAAACGATATATAGAAAGGGTGATTAAGGATTGTTACAGAGTGTCTCATACTGGTTGTAGCCCTCTAAATATGTAGGGACAGATCTTGTCCTTCGACAACTGGATGTTGGACATCATCAACAAAGTAGATGGAATCTATGTGCATATTGGAAGGCAAAATTAGGCCCTTAGCTGCATAAATGAAGTGAGAATGTTTTGGTTTTTTTAAAACTACTTTGTTGTTTTCATAGGAATGTATAACTATGCACATGTATTTATTTGATCATACCAACATACACTCACTGACATAGATATTTCTCAGAAAATCTTGCCATTGGTATTCATTCACGACAGAGATTGAAAAAATGATATAAAATTGTAACTGATATATTTTATTTTACTAAAATAATAAAGAAAATCTTTTAAGTCGGTCTAGAAGGCAATGTCTGAAAATGGACCATCATGGTTGCTGATTCTCACACTGTAATCAAGATAATAAAAGCAGTGATTGAAAAGAAGCTATGAAGAAGGAAGAAAAAAATATAGCCTTACAGATATTCATTGAAGTTGCTGGTCATAATTGATCTTATTGAATTCTGTTTGGCAGAATTGCCTTATGCAGTGTTTTTGTAGCTCTGTTGATTCCAGGATGTTAGAGAGAGAAGGTGGGTGAGATACTATCTTTTATTGGACAAGCTTTGGAGCTACACAGAGCTTTTCCTCGGGGCTGGAAAAGGTGCTCCAAGTATCAGAGGTAAATACAAGATAACTCAGAATAAGTAGTTAGTACATATTCTAGGGGGCCATTGAAGGAGAACTAGCCCATTAAAACACCTGTAGAACAGAAAAGGAGCATTAGTGGGTTACAGATTGTTGTAATAAGCCATAAATCCAGTGTCTTTATTAAGACCATGATTTTTAGTGCCTAGCAAAATTATGAATTTAAGTTCCCAAGCTCGTCTTTTGAAAGTGTTGGACTGAGAGGTCAGATTAAGTGATAGCTTTGTGAAAGGTGTTCATCCACAGATGGTATGGTGTTTTTGATTTCTGTGTGAGTTCATTCAAGAGCATAGAAATTGTCTTATTTCACCCATATAGTAGTAGTTGGGCATTTAGCATATTGGATGAGGTACATCATGTGTTGTGATAAGCATGTGTAAGACCCATAGATCTGGAAAGGTGTATTGTGTGGGGTGTTGATCATTGCAGCAGTGGAGATCTGTCTGCAGGTTTTGCATCTATTGTTCTACATCTGAATCTGATGCTGCTTTGAGTTGCTGTGGCCTGGTCTGTGGAGAGCTTGCTTCTGATGATGAGCTTGGAGAGAGGTTGGGGGTTCAGGAAAAATTTCTTTCAGGAGGGGGTCCCCATCAAGTATGAGTTGTAGTTGTCTGAGGATATCCCATATGGGTTCCAGTATGGGGTAGCAGGTGACAACTAGGGGTGTGCGGTCAGAGGGCATTTTATTTCTGTATTGAATTAGGTTCTCTCAGGGTATTTAGATGGCTTATCCATGGTGTGATCTACTTCTCTGGTGGAATGTCCTTGTTTGGTGAAGGTGGTTTTGGGTGTGTTAAGATGCATATCCTAGACTTTCTTCTCAGAGCGAATTCTGTGGTCTCTGAATACCTGGCTGTAAATAATAGATTGCTTGGTGTGTTTGGGTTGGTTACTGACTCTGTGAAGGTAGGTATGATGATCTGCTGGTTTCTTGTATACAGTTGTCTATAAGGTTCCATTCTTGAAGCTGATTGCAGTGTCCAGGAAGTTGATGCTATTATCGGAGTTTTTCAGAGCGAGTTTAATGGTTGAGTGCTGGTTTTTGAAGTTGTGGTGGAAATCTGTGGGGGAATTTGTCATCTGTCTAGAGAGAATGAAAATAACATTGGTGTATCCCAGGTATATCATTGATTTTGTGGTGCATTTCTCCAGAAATTCTTCTTCATGAAAAGGTTGGCATATTGGGGAGCTATCCTGGTACCCACGGTTTTTCCCATGGCGTGGGCAAGTGTTTTTCAATGTAAATTGCTATGGGTGAGGATGCAGTGGATGTGTTTTGGGATAAATGTCTGAGGGTTGTCCACTGTCTTGTAAATATTTGAGCTGTGCCATCTTTGTTACAGATGATGATGTAGGGGGAAGTGACATTCATGTTGGCAAAGATGGTGTTCTGAGGGAGGTTAATGTTGTGAAGTTTGTGCAGGAAGTCAGTTGAGTCCTGGAGGAAGCTCTCACTTAGTGTGATGAGTGGTTTGAGAATAGCTTCTCTGAGTCCCAATATTCCTTCAGAAAGAGTTCTGTGACCAGATATGATAGGTCTGCCTGTGTTCCCTTGTTTGGGAAGCATGTAGAAGTTTCCTATGGTGGGTTCTTGGGGGATGAGTTTGTAGAGTTTCTCCTGGAGTTATTTGGGGAAGGAGTTGATGATATAAAGAATTGAGTTGTTATAAGTCTTCTAAATCCCTCTCTATTTCAAGATATAAAATTGAAATATTTGAATTACAAATGATTATCTTGTGTAGCTGCTGCAGTTTCCTGTTCACTCTTACCTTCAGCCATACCTTACTGCAAACCAAAACACTCTTTTCAAGCTTTAGAGAAAATTATTTCACAAAATCAGGTATGTAGTAGACAGTTAGTGCCATTTTAAAAATCTAGTTTTTATTCATAGATTGGAAGAGGAAAATAAGCTTTTTTGCTGTTTCAGCTTCCAGTTGGTTTCTGAACTTTGAACTAGTCATTGAACCAAACTAGTTAAATAAACGGAAAGAAAATATTCTCTCTGCAACCTGCAAAAAAGGCTACAGCTATCAACAAGCTAGTTTAGCACTTCAACAAAGTCTGTTTCCAAATGCTTAGCCAGTGACTTCCACCAATTCTAGAAGGTTCAGTGACCGTTCTAATAATAAAATCTGAAAGGGAAAAATGGGAATCCTACATGGACAGCAGTGGAAAACTGAAGAAGTGTAAAGCAACAACTCGTGGATCCTAAGACGTGAAGAGACAAGCAAGTGGCAAGAAGAATGCAGAACTCTAGAGCAAGAGGTAAAAAGAGCACTATAAGAAACAACAGGGCATACATATTGATAGGAAATGTCAAGAGGCTGAAGATGGTAGCCAAAGGGGTGACCTTACAACTTGTATGCAACAATCAAACAGCTAACAGGAAATTTAGCAGTAGTGGACGTTCTATTAAAGGTAAACAGAGCACTCTTAGTACAAAAGAAGAACAAAGGAGAAGATGGACAGAACACTTACAGGCTGCTTTAAATCAAGTCCAAATGAACTACTAGAAATATGGAATGAAGACCTACCACTAGCTCTTGATATTGATTTAGGATATATTACGATGGAAGAATATAGAAAAGCCATTCGTATTCTCAAAAATGGGAAATCAACTGGACAGATGCTTAAAGCAAGTGACAAAACAGTCTTCCAGACTTCCCTTGTGGTTTTTTTTATTGAATATGGAATGAAGAAAAGAACCCTTATCCAGTGGAAGAGAAACTTTATAGTATAATTGCCAAAGAATTTCAATTGCCCTTACCATCTCCAGTAACTAGAGGGGAATCACATTACAGTCAGTGCCTGGGGAAATCATTTGCTGCATAATTCTGGAATGTATCAAGAAACAAATAGACCTTCAACCTATAGAGGAACAAACAGGTTGTAGAGCACTAAGATTGTGTGCAGATCATATTGGTGTTTTCAGACATATTGTAGGACAAAGTGTGGAATGTCAAGCACTTCTTGTGATAGATTATATAGATTTTCAGAAGGCTTTTGACAGGGTGCACAGAGAACGTCTTTGGAAAATTATAGCATAATATGGAATGCTAGCAAAAATTAGTAAAATAATTAAAGATCTGTATTAATGCCAAGTGTGCATTCAGAAATGATGACATCAGCCAATGCTTTACAGTGACAACTGTAGTAAGGCAACGATGTATTATGTCCCCCCTAATATTTGCAATGGTCATTTACTGTGTCATGAGGAAAGTAACCGCAAAGGGCAACAAAGGAATTTTATGGACAAATGACAAAGCACAATTGAGTGACCTGACCTCATTTTTGCTGATGACATTTTCCTGCATAGTTCAACTTCTCTTAATGGAAGAAAAGACCCAGCTTTTGGCAGATACAGCAAAATAAGTGGGTTTTTATTTTAATCAACAAGGGGTAGACAAAATAACTATCAATATCCCAAAAGTAACCATTAGAGTGGGCAAAGGAATACTAGTAGAAGTAAGCCACGGTACCTGTCTCGGTAATGAGATGTGCAGTGATGGTTACAGTATGCTAGCTGTCAAGCAATGAATATCAAAGCAACAAGCAACTTTCATAAACTTGAAAAGATTGGGAAAAGTAGCATGAATAACACTGACACAAAAATCTTAATTTTTAACACTGGCATCATATCTGGCCTCCTTAATGGAGCAGAGTCTTGAAACTCTATAACAGATATTGATAGGAAGACCAAGTCACTCCAAGGTAAATACCTGCAGAAGGTCTTCAGAGTCCATTGCAAAGAGTTTCTTGCAACTTCAGACATTCTAAAGGAGAGCAAACCACTCTAAAACATCAAATATGGTAAGAAGATGATGATGAAGATGATGATGATGGACATATTTAGGACTCACTTTAAGAACATGACTTCCATGGCATGGAACATGACTTCAATGGCAAATGATAATATGGACACAACCTGGGAAGAGGAAAAGTGGACAATTTAGAGAAACATTACATCAAACAAGACAGAAAGAAACCAAAGTCATCAACATGACACTCAGAAACCTGAACAGACTAGCACAAAACTGAAATAAATGGTAGAAACCGGTGGATGCAGGCAGATAAAGAAAAATTACACACACACTGGGTTAGGATTTGCTAGTCATTACTGCAGTATCGCATGACTATGCAGCCCATACTGACATGCCGCTGGCAGCACATACAAGGTTTGCAGCTAATTTGTCTATGATGTCCAAGTACACATCTCAATGACCAGCTCCTGGCAACTGCAGAAGAAGATTTAGAACCACACATATAGGAAAAACCTGAAACAAAACAAGAACATGCACTTCCATCCACAACACTATACACTAACAAACTCCCATGGACTTGCCACTGTAGCTGTATCATTAGGTGGTCTAAGCTGTTCATGCTTGGGAGAGTTAACACTGGATTGGTGACAATTGTGTGCAATCACTATTTAGAAAAATTTATTAAAACCACAGTTTGTCCAAGTTCTGGGGTTAACTGCACGTCTACCTCCTCTGTGGTTTCCTTAAGGTTGCCCCTTAAGGTCCCAGACCAACACCTCTATCTCCCTCCAGACTGAGGATTTAGGTTTGCAGCCTTTCTGTAATTCACTGTGATTGTCCCAGTATGTCTGACCTTAGTCCAGTTCCTACAGTTCGCTTTCTCTTTCTCTCTCTCAGGGACAATGACCATATCTACCAGTCACCAGCCAGCTTTCTCAAAGCAGAGCACATTTATTTTATGACAAAAGCATTACAGAGGAAAATATACCATAAACCAGTAAACAGTCTGCATTTACCCTAATTTTACCAGTTGTCACACATCTTCCACATGGAGGACCTGGCAGGTTCCAGTCCTTCACTCTTCCAGCAGGAATTTGGTCTCTTGGTTACAATCTCAGTTTTTGGATCAAAATGAGATACTATGAGAGTCAGTTCAGGCTCACAATTTATACAGTGTGGGGACTTCGTTTCCCCCAGGCTTCCTGAAACAGTAAGGCCAATTAATGCCCCTTTCCACAGGGTGCAAAACTTCAAAGGCTGGGTAGCTGCATAACCAATATTGGGGACTTTGCATTAATCACCCCCCAGTGGTTCTAAATTTCTGAGATTCCAAGGTCTTGCATCTGTCATTACCTTAATCAGATGTTGCAGTGTAGGAATATTGTACTTAGTCATTCTGAGTGGCAGTTACAGGTTCACTTTACACATGGCTGTAAAGGACTACATGAGGCTCAAGGGAATGCAGAATCAGGTCTCCCCTAATGAAATTGTGTGAAGCTTTACAGAGCTTGTTATGAAGTATTCAGCTGCTGTGGAGGAATGAGAAAAGGGGGTCAGGGCATTGTCTATGCACATGATAAAAGCCAGACAAAATGGGTGCAAGGGAAAAGGAGGCCTCACCATTCAGCAGAAATGTATAGCATGCATGATGTCTTTAAAAACTAATACATTTCTATAGATATGTTGGTATCTTTTCAGACAGTAACATTTATACTGGTATCCTTCATTTGTGGAAGCTTTCTCCTTACTGCAGCCATTTCGTCCTGGATAGCAAAGCAACCATGTCCACAACATGCTAAGGTTAAGATTCTGTCACGGATGTTTTTGGTAAAAGTCAGGGGCAAGTCATGGAAGCCATAACCTGTCCCTGACTTTTCCAAAAAACACCCTGGGGGAGGAGGGAAAACAGAGCTGCTGGAGCTTGCATCTGCTCCAGCCCACTGCTCCAGCATTTGGTGGCCCTAGAGGTGGCCCTGAATCAGCTGTTCGGCAATGGTCCCAGAGCTGACAGCCGTTCCAGTGCTGCCCAGAAGTCATGGAGGTCCTGGAAAGTCCTGGAATCTCTGACCTTCATGACCAAATTGTATTTGTAGGCATGGTTCAACCACTGAAAAAGAAACTGCATATTGCATTATGCTTATTTTTACTGCAGCAGTATGTATCTCTTAACCCCTTGCTTGCAGGGGCATGCCTGAATATCTGAAGAAGGAGACAGCACTCTGTTGGTTCAGTGTATCAGTTCAACCAAGCTATCAAGCTGAAGATTTGGAGTTGGCCAAACCAAATGTCAGCAATCCTGGCCCTGGCGCGAAGAGAATCCCTCTCTGCCTCTTCTCAGGCACTTAACAAGCCGTACTCCAAAACAAAGCGGGGGGGCATTCACACCATCTTCACAGGCCCACCTCAAGCAGCTCCAAGCTCAGTCCCTGCCCTGGCTTGGGCAATGCCACCAACCTCCAAAGCTGGGAGTTCGATCAAAACTTCAGCAGGCTCTCAGCAGCAGCTTCAGAACGTCCAGCAGCAGTCAGCAACAACTTCAGCCTCAGCTACGCTCCACCCCCCAAAAAGAAAATGAAGTCCACACATGCTTTTTTTCTGAGCTCCCTGGATGAGGAGGAGTGTCTCTCCCTTTTTCCCAAGGCATCATGGGAGGTGTAGTCTCCCAGGATTTTCTCAACTATAAAACTCTCAATTAAGTTCCGAGGCCCTCAAGTACTGGGTGTCTACAGTAGTGAATATTTTTTTTAAACCCCGAATATGTTTGGATAAGTGTCAGAATCACCAGCTGTGCCTATGTAATGTTGAGTGTAAAAAGTTTAGTTTTTGAAAGTGTACTATAAACATGTCATGGTAAAGCAGCTGTGCAGTTTTGGCGTGAAATGTTTACAGAATTCACTGGAAGTAATTCAGCAGATTTAGTAATGCTAGGACACCAAAACAGGTATGATGATAGAAGCTTATAAACATTCAACTTTGTACAGCTGATATTGAAGTAAAACTGTTCTTTACGCATTGGCAATTCCAGGTCAATAGTATAAAATATTATATTTTAATAATTGAAATGGATATTTACAGCACAACCAACATTCTAAAAAAGAAGATTGTTGAGAGGGAGGGACGTTTGAGAGCCACGTGGATACTCACTTACACTCTTTAAAGCGTAATGTTTGTTGCTGTCACTTTTATAGTGTTGGTGATGTGCACCATATGCAACATGTGCATGTTTCTCACGTGCAGATTAGTATCACATTTGCAAAGTTTATTTCACCCTAACAAAAAGTATACAGAGTAACATCACTTTGATATACAGCAGAGTAAACAGCCCTGAAACCAAACCTAGACCTTAGTTTTTGGCATCTGTAAGATGATCTGTATTTCAGTGAGGTTTAATTTAACTCTTCACCTCCCTCCACATCTCTCCCCCAAAAGAGTCATCATTTGAAGGTCGCAATATCACAAGGTCTTAAAGGGTAAAGGTTCCATTTAAGTAGCTTGATTATCACATTGATTTGTAAGAATCTCAACAATGTGAATATTTTTTTAAAAGAGTACAGTTTTCAGTTGGTTGGTACAGAAAGTGAGCTGTTGTATCTAATACTGAGAAAAATGGGGTCTGGTGCAGTTGCATCTTTTAGGGCACCTGACCATCTTTACTGGAGTTTGTATGTTTTGAAAAGCATGACTTTTGCAGTATTTGTTTTAAGATGACCACATGTTTGCTAGTTTCAAGTAAAGGCATTGTTATTTACTTCCAATAAAAGGCAAGGTGGTGTGATTTAAATATCTTGTGCCAGGAATATCCAGTTTGCCTGCAATACCAGCCCAGATTTTATAATGAGAAAAATTATTTTTTCTTTCTGATATGCAGTGCAGGAATCAGCACCAGGTGAGGGCAGAACAAACCTCAGTTTGGCCAGCTAAAGTATGTTGTATGCTGTTCAGTTGCCTCTTAAGCAATTTTTGCACATTTGTTACTGAACGTGGCTTGCTAGAAGCTGTAAAGAATGGATCACATAAGTGTAATCCAGTCTTTCATTTCAGCATATGTGATATGTGCCACAAAAACTGGAAGACTGCACAGGATTCTCTTTAATTAAACTGCCCATATTCTAATATGTGATATAAAAAAAACCTCACTTGATTCGGGAATAACTGTAGTGTGGGTTTTGTCAGACCTGGCTCCTAATCTTGCTCCAGCTCTGTCCACTGGCATACCCATTTTGTATATTTGACACACCTACAGACGTGTCAGTGCAGTAGTAAAGCAACAAGACGCTTTTGCTGAGCATGGTGTGGACAGATGTGCACTCTGCCTCCACTGGGAGCTGATCCAACTACCTTCATTCTCTGCATTTTCACACCCATTTCGGCAACTTGAAGAATACAGACTTAAGTGCTCTGTTAATACAGAGGTGCTATTTATTCATTTATTTGACTGTATCGTAGAATCTAGGAGCCCCACACACGGACCAGGATCCCATTGTATTAGGTGCAATACAAATACAGAACAAAAAGTCGGTCTCTGTCCCAAAGAGCGTACACAACCTTGATAATTTCTCTGAACTGTCGAGTGTCCATGAACTCCTTATCCTTGCTGCGGCCCCACTGTGAAGAAATTGTTGGTCCTTCAACATGCACCAAGCCCAATGATCACACAATTACACAGTCTATTCATAGAGTGTACATTGTTAATGTCAGTAGTAAACCCTAAATATTAGAAGGTTGTATGAGCAATAGGACATTCCCATTGCATTAAAAAACTTGTTGTTATTGCTTCCACGGTGCCAGAATTCCTGTTAGCTACCTATCTTGCTGAACTGGTCTCCTTCAAATATAGGTGTCCTCTTATAATAATAATAATTAATAATGAATGCCTTGTTCATCTAACTAGGTGAACAATGCCTCTTACACACATACATAACTCTCCTTGGTTCTCCCATGTCACTCCATTTTGTGTGTGCTGTGGCCTGCCACATTGGAAGGTGAAGCATTGTGTAGCAATGCAGAAGAAACTAAGGAAACATAGGATACAAGAAAGAAAATATACAAGGGACATATGATGCATAAAAAGAAGGAAAGTCCTTAGATTTTCAAAGAAAAGGAATGGTTGGATGAAAGGTGAACAGAATGGATCCCAGGTGAAGGGTAAACAGAGGTTGAGAATTGCAGAGTAGAATAATTGGCATGATGGAGAGGGAACCACCCAGAAAGAAGGCACAAGCAGAGCTTCTACTTTTAATAAATATTAGCGTGTACATTTTAGTATATTGCATTGCATTTCCCTGGCAGATGCCCACAGCTGGGTTGACTTGTGATTAGGAATGGAAAACAGAATGCTGAGGATGGAGTGAGTCGAATGAGCACTGTCATTGTTGAGCATGTAAGCGAAGAACCAAGACTGCGGTTTTTTTTAATTCAAATGACATGTCTGGGGATCATTTTCCTCTCTTCCCCATGTGTTCCACCCCACCAATAGTCTAGAGCCTGCTCCTGGTCTCCAGCTTCAAACCTTCTTCAGATCACTCCTGAAAGCTCATTTCTGCAGCAACATCTGCAAAAAATTAGAGTGTGTGCAGCTGGGGAGATGCGAAGGACACACAACCCCCTCCAAAAAAATCACATACAAGAGCTTATTTGAACTCTCAAGAGATGTATGCCTAAAATGAGTAACTCTCTAATCATTATTTCCTAACATGTTCTTTCTCTCTTCTCCTCTTCTCGTGTCGGTTTGTATTATACCTGTGTCAGTCAAATCCATTATTATGATGATAGACTCTTCAGGGTTAGGGACCTGCCTTGGATCTTTTATTTCCGAAGACCTTAGCATACGTATAAAATAATTCTGCCTCAGAAGCAATTGAAGTTCAAACCCCGAAACAGAAGACAGTCACACACATGCTAGTAGGAAGTAAAGGTTCAAATCTAAAATCAATCTTTGTTCAAGTCTGAAGTGGAAAAATAATCCTTAAACTCCATATCCTCTGCTGCTTCCAGATTCTTTGCAGACAGAATTGCCTTTGGTATTTTGAGAGCTCGTATGCAGATACTGTATACTCATCCAGCAAAATCCAGACACAGGTTAGCAGGGCAAAGCACAGTTGGAGATTGGCTCAGTGCCCAGAATCTGCTTTTAATCTTTGCAAAGGCCCCCTTTTTTTCCAGCAGCCCTGGAGTGCAGCCCTGGAAATACCCAAGGCTTTCTCCTTGAGAGGAAAACGGATGATTTTCTAAGACACTTTCAGTGTAGTATTTCTGACACCCAGCAAATCATACGTTATGAATACTGGCCTAGCAGAAGTTTTCTGAAGGCAGATTCTCCCGTGGTAATATTTTATCTATATGTCAAGAATTTTAGGAACCTGAGCAGACCTACTGTAAACAGACCAGTTAGATATTTCCAGGGGTGGAGAAAGAAGCCAAGACACCTGTCTTTCTTTTTAGAGATCCTCCATTAATTGCCAGCTGGCAATTTAGTAAGCATTCTCCAAAACAGGACTAGTTTCAGAGGAGTTAATGCGGAGTATCACAGGTTGACAGTATCGTCAGTCACCTAAGTACACTAACAGCACTGGCTGTTTTTTTAATTTTTTTTTTTTAATGTTTTTGTCTGAAGCAGTTAGTTCCATCTTTCCCTCACCAATATTTAGTGACATCTAAACAACACTGAGCCTTTTGCAAAGGCTGTTGATACTCACGAGTACGGCTGCTTTTGGCTCGGGCTTGCTTCTCCACAGTCTTGCACCATATTGTATTCATTTATAACTTCAAAAGAGAATATCAGATCAGAAAGATAAGAGCTTTACACCATAAGAGAGTCCCTTAGCTTTCTGTCAGGCCATGTCTCTCTCTCTCTCTTGCCCTTGCTTGTGCTGGTAGTCTGCCTTCTACCCAAGCTGATGGGCAAGTTGAGGTTTAGCCTTCCCATCAAAACTTATATTAGAGTCCTTTCCCTCCCACTGATAGACAAACCAGTCCACAAAATCGCGTTAGTTCTTCACCTCTGACCCAGGTTTGCCTTTTCTGACTTCAGCTAGCATTCCTCACCTCTTTCAGCTATGCTTCCTCTTTAGAGGCCCTCCCTGGGCACCTTTCTATAGTCTGTGCAGCTGTTCCAGAGTCAGAAGTTGGTTTGTCCTGTTGACACAGGATTACCCTCCTTGGGCTTACTAGTAACTCAGTCCTCCCTCAGTCTTCCTTGGGCTCTGTAATCCTTCTCCCCCTTTACGCAGGGATTTGTGTATCACCATCCTCCAGGTGGTGATGCACAGGAAACACAGCCTTCCCTGTACTCTGGGTTCCAGTGATGGACTCTGCAAGCAATCAGCATTTGTCTACTTCACTCAACCCCTGGTCCTCCCCTGGGATTCCTGTACCCCAGCTCTATGCCTTTTCCACAGCCCTCTTCTGGGGCTGATTGCCTCTGTCTGAGTCTCAGTTCCTGTATGACCTCCACGGTCTGCCTTACAGCCCCTCCTGGGCTAAGCCCCCTTTCCTAGCACCTTAGTTGGAGAGCTACTCTCCAGGTCTGACTTCTCTCTGGAGAGCTACTGTAGAACAGCTGCCATATCCATCCCGCTCCTTTGAGTCTTTTCTTCCATTAAAAGTTTGCACCGTATCCTGTAGTTCTGCATGTGACATAGTGGTGTCCTGGTCTGGCCACTTGGCCATTTCCTGGTTTGAGACTGTTTGAAATGAAGGTTTTATTATATAGCATCTTGAAGCTTACCACTAAATCTAAAACAACTAAAATTCAGGAACCTTCAAAGAAACAGCAAAATTAAAGTTTGATATAATGTCATGTAAAAACAAAATTGGTTGCAAAACTGAAATGAGAGACATGAGTATGTGGACTGGCAGAGAGGGCAGTAGACTGGGAATCAGGAGTCCTAGGTTGCATTCCTTGCTCTGTCGATGATACATACATCCACTGGGAAAAGCACTTAGTCAGATTTTCTAAAAATAACCTCTGATTGCGTGCACCCAAGTTTGGACACCCAGCTCTGATTTTCAGAACAACTGAGCATTCACATCACCCAGGATCTGTTTGTATTGTGGGTGCTCAGTGTGACAAATATGGCAATATCCTGCAATTCTTGTATAACAACTTATACATAGACAGATTATCTTTTTATGCGGTGTCTGTTGTCCCCAAACATATTTTTATAAAATGAAAAGGGGCGTTCAGTGTCCTCAAGTGTTGGCAAGATTCAGAACAGCTGTCTGTGTAGAATGCAAGATCACATATGTCATCTGTGGCTTCAGGGGCATGAACTGTGGGTTCGTCATAAGCTGTAAGTACGTTCATGATTCAGGGTGCAAACTCCTGTAGAGCCTAGGGGCTGCTGGAGCCCCCGCTGCCTATGGTAAGTGAGAGCTCCGGGGCCCTCACAACTCCCAGCAGCCCCAGGGCACAGGGCTGAAGCTGAAGAACATGATTTCATGGAGATCTCTAAAAGTCATGGTATCATGACTTCCATGACAAAATCTTATCCTTAATTATAGTGAACAATGGGCCAGGCAAGAACAGAATTCTGGGACAAACATGGTCAAGTGGTTTACTTGGGGAATCTCTACATAGAAATGAATGCAAATTTCCCACCTTCCGTTATGCAAAAACCTAGGCTTTTGAAACTACAACCCTTAAGAGGAGCCATTTTCAGCTAATTATCTGCTCCCAGAATTTCAAGAACAGAAGGCCAAGGTGTATAAAGGAAAGACTAACCTATTCATGGGTGGTGCTAAGGCTATTAGGGACTTTATAATGATATAGAAAAACCCCTTTGTGATGTCTGAACTGCTCTGACCAGAGCCTTAGTTGGCGTTGGGAGTGATCTCTGGTAAGCTTATTAGCATGTGTGTAGCTACAGAAAAGGGCAACAGAAATGACTAGGGGTATGGAACAGCTTCCATATGAGCAAAGATTAATAAAACTGGGAATTTTCAGCTTGGAAAAGGGACAGCTAAGGAGGGGACATGATAGAGGTCTATAAAATCATGACTGATGTGGAGAAAGTAAATAAGGAAGTATTATTTACTCATAACACAAAAGCTAGGGGTCACCAAATGAAATTAATAGGCAGCAGGTTTAAAAAGAATAAAAGGAAGTATTACTTCACACAACACAGTGGAACTCCTTGCCAGAGTATGTTGTGAAGGCCAAGATGGGGTTAAAAAAAGAACTGGATAAGTCCATGGAGGATAGGTCCATGGATGTCTATTAGCCAGATGGGCAGAGATTTCTGTTTGGCAGAAGCTGGGGATGGCTGGTGGGATGGATCAGTTTATGATGGCTTGTTCATTCATTCCCTCTGAAGCTCCTGGCATTGGCCACTGTAGGAAGACAGGCTACTGGGCTAGATGGACCAGTGGTCTGACAGAGCATGGTCATTCTTATGTTATGTTCTTTTATGTTCTTCATTAATAATCTGGATGATGGGTTGGATTGCACCCTTAGGAAGTGTGCAGATGACACTGAGTTGTGGTGAGTGGTAGATACCCTGGAGGGTAGGGATAGGATACAAAGTGACTTAGACAAATTGGGAGATTGGGCCAAAAAAAATCTGATGCAGTTTAACAAAGACAAGAGCAGAGTCCTGAACTTAGGACAGAAGAATCCCATGCACTGCTACAGACTAGGGACCGACTGGCTAAATAACAGTTCTGCGGAAAAAGACCTAGGGACAAGAAGCTGGATATGAGTCAACATTGTACCCTTGTTGCCAAGAAGGCGAATGGCATATTGGGCTGCATTAGAAGGATCACTGCCAGTAGATCGAGAAAAGTCATTATTCCCTCTATTCAGTGCTGGTGAGACCCTATTTGGAGTATTGTGTCCAGTTTTGGGTCTCCCCCCTTTATAGGAAGGATGTGGACAAATTGGAGAGTCCAGCGGAGGGCAACAAAAATGATTAGGGGGCTAGGGCACATGACTTATGAGGAGAGGCTGAGGGAATTGGGCTTATTTAGTCTGCAGATGAGAAGAGTGAGGGGGGATTTGATAGCAGCCTTTAACTACCTGAAGGGAGTCCCAGGGAGGATGGAACTAGACTGTTCTCAGTGGTGGCCAATGACAGAACAAGGAGCAATGGTCTCAAGTTGCAGTAGGGGAAGTCTAGGTTGAATATTAGGGAAAACCTTTTTACTAGGAGGTTGGTGAAGCACTGCAATGGGTTACCTATAGAGGTGGTGGAATCTCCATCCATAGAGATTTGTAAGGCCCATTTGACAACGCCCTGGCTTGGATGTTTGAGTTGGGGTTGGTCCTCCTTTGAGCAAGGAGTTGAACTAGATGACCTCCTGAGGTCCCTTTCAACCATAATCTTCTATGTTTCTGTGATTCTTTTATTGTTTTTAATATGTTATCTCTGGAACACCTTAAAAATAAATGCATTTTCTTAGAAAGATCTGTGAGATAACTTGTAATTGTGGCTGGTCATAGCCTTCGAAGAGAAGCAAAGTGCAGACTCTGGCCTGTTTAGGCAGTCTGGTTTTTCAGGAATATCACAGTGTAGGCAAGGAACTGTGCAGCCTGGAAAAACCCCTAGTCAAGAGGGACAAAGACACGGGTCTCCACCCAAGAGAGGTGACAGCTGAGGAGCTGGCAGCCTAGAGTGAGTTCCTTTGATGTGCCACAGAAGGGGAATTGCCCTGAACTGTGGCACTCTGCATGTCTTAAAATCAGTCTCAGTGTCCACATTTAGGCAACCATAATTAAAAGGCATTTTAATGAAAATTTAGGCCTAAACCTTTCAGTATCGGAATTTACCCATCTGTAAAAATATGTTCAATAATACACCCATTGATGATGATAATATGTCTGTGTTATGATGAATGTTGGGACAGTTAACATTTCACATGTGGTTTAAGACCTCGGCTGGGAGATTGTTATGCATTAGCAAAGCAGTTATTACATGTACTATTTATTAATGGGCCCATTGACTGCTTTGTTTTAAAATAATCTGATTTGCTTGCACTAGTCAGAGAAAAAACTGAGGAGAGAGACAGTCAGAAAGAGAACTTAATGAGAGTTTAAAAAGTATGCAAGGCCAAGATGCTTCAGTATAGGATAACTAGTCTTCAATTTTAACTGACAGAAATATGAGGGTTCCAGTTACCTTGTTGGATGATTGTGATTAATGTGCATCTTTTCCTCCAGCAGGGAGAGGAATGATGCCATACCATTATGGAAACATCAAGCTCAGTTTTTCACTGAAATAAGATAGGATGTTGTGACCCATCCATGCCTGGGGTAGCCACCTGAAAATGCCAAAGTCAGGGCAGACTGCAAAAGGAGAGAAGATTGTCCCAGCACTGGTAGGTGACACTGAAGTCAGACTTCCCACCCAGCCACAAACAGCGCTTCTGATTCCCCACACTGGTTATCAAGAAGCTAACACAAAAATATACACAGCCCCCTTTCCTGCACTTCAGTCTCTGGCTCCCAGTCAGCCACTAGGTCCAGTAAAGAGACCAGTTATTTAAAACTCTCTGCTCTTTACCAGACAGGTTCTCCTGACCCCAAAGGTCAGCCACAGTACCAGATCGATATAAGTTTGGATCTTACCCAAAATACCTTGCTGCCAGCCTATACTTTAGTAACTAAAACAAAAGATTTATTATAAAAAGAAACAAACTATAAGAGAAGTATTCAATGATGAAAACAATCAGACACATACAATTGATTGGAAAGTCCATATATATCAGATTTCTAGTAGAACTGTGGAGTTTGCAGGCTTGCATTGTCCCTCTGGTGTACATTCAGTACCTGGATGGTTCTCAGTCCTTTGTTTCACAGCTTCAGTTGTAGATGAGTTAATCCAGAGGTAGGTGAAGACTGAAGACAAAACGGATGTGGTGCAGTTGCCTTTTATGTTCCTTGGCCTTTGCCATGTTGCTTGTGGAAATTTACAGAAATAAGATGGAGTCCAGGGTCACATGAGTAAGTCCTGATGGCTCATCAGGTATATGTCTGGCTTCTCCCCCTGGGCCCATTGTACCTGTGAGTTCTTTACTGAGCCATTAAGCAAGCTAGTGCTGCAGCCATCCTCCTTGGGGTGTTACCCAGAAACACAGCACAAGTTGAAATACAGATATATCAAACATATCCATACCTTCCAGTACGCATATAAGACATGAACATAAAGTCTATCATCTTACTTAACAAATTATAGCCTTTCTAATGGTACCTGACATGGCATATCTCATATTAATTATTGTAACGATCAAATATTGATGTTAAATAATATCATAAATGGTCCCCCTAATCCAGCCAGCATCACAGATGTCACAGCCAAAAATTCCAGTCATTTTAAAATTCACTTACACCAACAAACTACATAAGCTGTATTCAGTGGTGTTGTAGCTGTACTGGTTCCAGGATATTAGAGAAACATGGTGGGTGAAGTAATTATCTTTTATTGGACCAGCTTCTGTTGATGAGAGAGACAAGTTTCTTAAGAGTTCTGTGTGGCTCGAAATCTTGTCTCTGTCACCAAGAGAAGTTGGTCCAATAAAAGACATTACCTAACCCACCTTGTCTCTCTAAAGACACATGAGTGTCTTTAATGGATTTGGTAGTTACTTTTCTGCTGTCAATACCTGAGCTGGGAATATTGACTTTGGCAGAAAATTTGAACCATAAGGTGCGTTAAAAAGATCACTGCTGACACCAGTCCCTTCCTTTGAAATGGGAAAAGTTTATACTAAATTAATTTAAACCAGTTTTCAACCCCAGACATTTAGAGTTCACTGACTAGGAATCTATCATTAGAGCTTGCTGGCTCTATAACTTTTTTCTGTTTCTGTCTAGGGGTCATTTGGGTAAAGGAACAAAAGAGCACAAGAGGAAGAAGAGTTTGGGATAGCTAGATAGCTAGAGATCTTTTCAACTGTCAATTTTACTTTCTTGTTTTCAAGCTTAGAGCGCTTTTATTGTAAATAAGCTGCTGTGTGGCTCTGAAAAGTTTCACTTGTACAACCACGTGCTGTACTAAACACTCACTGCATTCCTGATTGAAAAACTGATTGTATCTTTGAATTTTTTCTTTTCATTTACATATAAGGTTGCTGTGCATCTTTCCATGTGAAACTCTCAAGTGTATGTGTGTATTTTGCATGTTCTGCTAGAGAGTTGTAATTGTTGGATCAGTTCAAATAAAGTTGCATGTGTTTTGGGTTTTTTTTTTTGTGGCGCTATTGTCATATTAATGCTGGTCAAGCCCTCATTGAGCATGGGAGAAAGGGGGGAAAAAAAGCCAAACAGATTTTAAACAGCCAGCCAAACTGTATTTATATATAAATATTTTATCATTGTATAAAGAAGGCAGACTGCAAACAGCATGCTGCTTTTCACTGGCAAGATGCTGCTTTAGAAAATAATTAAAATGTATTTGATAATTGAATTCTGTTTTTTTCTATTGATTTTCTTCGGCAAAGAAAATCGTCCTTTTATTTGTTTGATTGTCCTGCAGTTTTCTTATCTGCTTTCTCAATCTAAGCAGAGTTGGGCTTTGTCAGTACTTGGATTGGAAACCCCCAAGGAAAAGCCAGTTTCTGCACAAAGTGATAACGTAGGTGGTAGAGGGAATTGAATATAAATACACATAAATACCATGAATTTTGAATTGTTTGGCTACCCAGCTTCAGCTAAATAATCAACAGCTACTCTATTTCAAGGGGCTGAGAAAACACAGTTGCCCCTAGAGTAAGAACCTCCAGTTCCTTTGAGGCCGGAGAGAAAACTGCCCTTCTTAGAAACCCAGCCAACCCCTCTCCTACCTCTCTAGAGAGAAGCATCCCTAACTGCAAGCTCAGCAACCTATTCTTGTGGCCCTCATACCCCATTTCTGGTTTTGGGAGGAAGAAGAGCTATCTCCTGCTGCTGTGAGACTC
The DNA here is from genome assembly GCA_007922155.1 of Mesoclemmys tuberculata. NCBI lineage: Eukaryota > Metazoa > Chordata > Testudines > Chelidae > Mesoclemmys > Mesoclemmys tuberculata. The sequence goes on from ML675601.1 coordinate 71,534,235, forward strand.
ACTTCATGGGAAAGAGACATTAGCCGCCTTCTGGCTTCATGGGGAAGGAAACAAATAAGTTGCCTCACATGTGTCTAGCTCACTAATCACCCTTCATTGGTCGCAGCGCTTAAGAGTGCGAAGATTAAGGTGCTTTTCCCAACAAGAAGTGGGGCAAAGTAACAAAAATTTACAAACAGAGTAGTGAGGCCTGTCTAGGCTATAGGCAGAAGAAAAGGCAAGTGTGGGTTACACCCAGCACATGCAATACCATAGAAATCAGGCGAGCCCTGAAGAAAAAGGTTTTAGACAGAAAATCTCAGAGGCAAAAGGACCAATACCATAAGCAGTATAGTAAGGCACATCGGGAGGTAAACAGCTTGTGAGAGTGGATAAATGACATTATATTGATAATCTGGCAATACAAGCAAAGGATGCAGCTGTCCATGGTGAACAAGGAACCATCTACAAAATGACGTGGCTTATTAGTGGTAAATGTCAGACACCAACAAACGATCTCATCAGGGACAAACAGAAAAAAACAATAGACTATTGCCAACAGAAAAAGAACAAGAAATGCGTTGGATAGAGCATTTCAAAGAATTGCTGAACAGGGAGCCACCTAAAGAGAAAGCAAACATTGAAGAAGGAGAAGATCTTGATATGAACACAGATACCCCAACAAAGGAAGAGATCATTCAAGCCATCACATCTTTTTAAAACTGGGAAAGCTACTGTCAAGGATAACTTGAATGCAGAATGGTTCAAGGTTAATCCTAAATTAGAAGCATCTATCCTGGCCTCTTTGTTACACCAGTTTGGGAAAAGGAGAAGGTGCCAGATGAGTGGACCAATGGGGTTATAATGAGGATACCAAAGAAAGGAGCTCTGTGATTGTAATAACTTACATGATATTACACTCTTATTTATGGCAAGTAAGATAGTAGTCCAGTGTATACCAGAGGCAGTTGATAGCATTCTCAGAAAAGAGCAAGCCAATTTTTGGAAAGGATGTGGATGCACAGATCAGATTTTTACTCTATGAAATATAATAGAACAATGCTTAGAATGGTAATGACAATTTTACATAAATTTCATAGACTTTGAGAAGCCCTTTGATGGCATTCACAGGATCATCCTATGGCTTATTCTGTGGGTTTACGCAATCCCTCTTTGTATAATTCACATCATCAAAAGCTTCTATTGCAATTTACATGTAGTGTTGGTCACAGTGAGTTCAGTTTTGAAGTCAGAACAGGAGTTGTGACACCCTGTATCTGAAAACAAAAACCAATTTTCATCAATGTCACATAATTATGTCTTCTATACAAAGTGTGCCTTCATTGGTATTATTTTAAGTCTTGATCTGCTAAACATTAATATCCTGTTGGATTGTATGTGCTACCATAATATGTGAAGTTATCAAATATTATTGTATGCTATGCATGTTGCAAGGTGGGAATTCACACAAACAGCCTTTCAGGCACAACAATAGAGTAGCCAGACAGTGTTAATGGCTATATCTGACCTATTCAAGAATAGGTTTCACTGACAGGAATTGTTTTCTGTAGGAAGCACATTCACAATGGGGTTGCTTGACCAATGTGGAAGCAGCCACCACATCACATGCATGAACTTCTTACAAGCATGACATCATCACTTGGCTCCATTCCCATTTCACTGAACACCTGAAGGGTCATCTGGAAGACAAAAGGACTTTGAAAGTGGGGAGGGAAGTCCCAGGCAGAGAAGGTTGCCTGTGATTAAGAAACTTCTTGTACCAGCTAACCAGGGTGAGACATTGCTAATTCAAGATCTTGTTGTTGTGTAGAATTTAGAATGCAGTCTTCTGTTTATTTCATTTGGTAACTTCTTTTAATCTCTTTACACTTGCCATTTATCACTTAAAATCTATTTATCTATAATACATTTCTTTAATGTTTTATCTTAACCAATGTATCTTTGAGTGAAATGTTTTGACAAACTGCTCAGGAACAGAAGCTGGTGAATGTTTCTTCTACTTTGAGGAAAGGGCGGACTGGATTATAATCTCGACTGGTCAGGCTTTTTGACCAGGATATATGGTATAGTCCTGTGGTCCTAGGCTAAGGAGCCAGGTGGAGTTTCTCTGTTGTTAGTTCATGAGCAGCTGGAAAGCATTCATTAAACTGAGCTGGGTGTGGTCCTGCCAGTGGAGAGCTGTGTATGTGCAATACCTGCCAGGGTTTTGTGGCTTGTCATAGAGTGAAATAAATCACCAAAATAATAGAAACTGGCATGATTATATTGTGTTATTTTGACAAACAAAATATGCAGAATTTTGCAGAATTTTAAAATGTGGTGTGAAGAAATTTTCATTTCTGGGCGGGAAATGCCCCGGGAATAGTAGATGTCTTTGGAGAGTATCTATGGGCTACTTGCCCTCCCATGCTCTTCAGATGCAGGTGGCTAACTTACTCCATCAATCCTTCTGGAATAAGAAGTCCAGGAGTACCTGTCTCTTTCCCCATATTGTATCTACAAAGGGGTCTTCTGTAAATTGGGCAAGTTGACCATTCTCTTCCCATTCTGCAACAGGACTAGAAGACTAGGACCTGGCTCTGCTGCTTATTGGCACCTCAAGATTCTGAAGCTGAAACGACCCCACATGCTCTGAGCCCTTGGGTAGTGTTCCCATAGTCTGTTGCAATTTCAGTTCTGGAGTGTTAAATGGACAGTAACTAACTACAGAGCAATGAGTGAGACAGAAGGAGTGTTTTCTAGCCCTACTAGAAACTAGGCTCACTGAGGTGAAGAGAGCAAGTAGTTTTCATAACCAGTGTATACAGCAGAACTACACCATCAGTTAGAAATACCGGACTTTGAATAGTCCATACATGCTAGCAAACGTTCACAAGCCATACAAGTACACCCAATAAAGAAAAAGAAAAGATGTAATATGCATACATATATCTTATTTGTTAAAATCACACGCATGAAGGAAGAGTAAAGTGTAGGGCTTTCTGCTCCATAAACAGGCCCAAAGAAGAATCAGATGAACCAGAGAAAACTCCTCATTAATTTGGTAGTTTTAAGTCTGTCTTTGTTTTTCCAGCCAGCTCAAAGGGAGTGGAAGCTCACTGTATCGGTCTGCTGATGATTCATTGTAGTGGAAGTCCCCAGTGGGTGTAGCATCGGTGTAGTTGGTTTCTACAACTTTCTTTCTGCATCCCACAGAGAGAGGAATAGTGTATGTGGTGCTCCAGCTGGCATATGGTCTCCTGGGGACTCCCCTAGGCTGCTGTAACATGTACCTGAAGCCAGACAGAGAATCAGCGAGCCATCGCCAGCACAGCACATCTGCTGGCCTGTAATATCTAACTGGCCTAGCACGTAAAAGACTAGACTTTTCTTCTTACAGCTAGTGTCTACATGAGCAGTTTGGAATTGGACAGAATTTTATATGTGACTATTTTATTCATGTTAATTCAGGTCTTCAGCGAAGTAAGAATTCATACTTTTAACTGTACTTGTAAGTGGCTAATGGTTTTGACTTAAATTGTCTGCTGATGAAGGTTTTGGGCTAAATTCTGCACTAATTTTTTGTTCAATCCCATAGAATACAGTGTGCTCACATAGGTGCAAATCAGTGCACAGCATCTCTTTTTCAGTCTAATCTAAACTGTGCTTTAAGAGCAATATGCTGGACTGACTGCTAATAGAGGTTTGTTACCAATACAATTAATCAAATTTAAAGAATGAACTTAACATATGACTGTGCCTTAAGAATGAGTCGATTGTTTCAGATTCGGTTGCTGATAAAATTGCCATTTTGTCCTCCTCCTCTACAGAATTTCACATTGAAAAGCTGAATGCATCTTCCTCTTAAGTTTTCCCAGAGACTTCTACATTGCCACAAACCATGGGGACCTGTTGTTGACTGGCCTGTGCATAGGTGCACTGAAAGAAGTGGAGGGCTCAAAGATCTTTGCCTAGATGCACCCACAAACGGACTAGTGCCCAAAAAGCCACAGTTTGCCCTAGGTATGCCATGCAGAAAATGAGGAATATTATCTGTGGTGTTGGTTTTGGGGAAAAAAATGTACTTCCCATGTTGGAGTAGCATTCATACCCTTCATATCCAACAACCACATTGCTGACTCCTTGTTCCTATCAGCTTTACCTGCTAGTTCTGTCTGCAGTGTATGTTTCTTTCACAGTCACTGAACAGAATTATTGGTCTTTTGCTCCATATCATGGACATTAGACATCAGCAATATGATTGAAGGCTCCACGGAACATTTGATTTGCCTCTTTTTATTTGTACACCTTTTTCAGTCACTGTTATCCTGGAACCCATCCCAAGTCTGATGAATCCCCTGTGTCATGATCTTCTTTAGCAATTTCACAGTTTACTTCATATGCACATAAAAAACCCTTAAGAATTAACACAGTTTGTTTGTTGTGGAGCCGGACAGAGGATATGGATAGAGATGGAAGGCTAAAGAGAGGAAGGCTAAAAGCCGCGTAGAACTGGACCTTGCAAAGGGAATCAAAATCAATAGTAAAAGGTTCTACAGCCACATAAATAAGAAGAAAACAAAGAAAGAAGAAGTGGGGCCGCTATACGCTGAGGATGGAATGGAGGTTAAGGATAACCTAGGCATGGCCCAATATCTAAATAAGTACTTTGCCTCGGTCTTTAATAAGACTAGTGAGGAGTTTAGGGATGATGGAGGGATGACGAACGGGAATCTGGATGTGGTGGTGGATATTACCGTATCTGAGGTAGAGGCCAAACTTGAACAGCTTGATGGGACAAAATCGGAGGGACCGGACAATCTCCACCCGAGGATATTAAAGGAGCTGGCGCGTGAAATTGCGAGCCCATTAGCGAGAATTTTTAAGCAATCGGTAAACTCGGGGGTTGTGCCGTACGACTGGAGAATTGCTAATGTAGTTCCTATTTTTAAGAAAGGGAATAAAAGTGATCCGGGTAATTATAGGCCTGTTAGCTTGACGTCTGTCGTGTGTAAGGTCTTGGAAAAAATTTTAAGGGAGAAAGTAGTTAAGGACATGGAGGTCAATGGTAATTGGGACAAATTGCAACATGGATTTATTAAAGGTAGATCGTGCCAAACCAACCTGATCTCCTCCTTTGAGAAGGTGACGGATTACTTAGACCAGGGCAATGCGGTAGATCTAATTTACCTCGACTTCAGTAAGGCGTTTGACACAGTTCCGCATGGGGAACTGTTAGTTAAATTGGAAAAGATGGGGATGAATGTGAAAGTTGTAAGGTGGATAAGGAACTGGTTAAAGGGGAGACTACAGCGGGTCGTGCTGAAGGGTGAACTGTCAGGATGGAAGGAGGTTACTAGCGGAGTCCCTCAAGGATTGGTTCTTGGACCGACCTTATTTAACCTTTTTATAACTGATCTTGGCACAAAGAGCGGGAATGTGTTAATAAAGTTTGCGGATGACACGAAGCTGGGGGGTATTGCTAACACGGAGAAGGACCGGGATGCTATTCAGGAAGATCTGGACCACCTTGTACGCTGGAGCAATAGTAATCGGATGAAATATAATAGTGAAAAGTGCAAGGTATTAGGGATTAATAATAAGAATTTTACATATACGTTGGGGATGCATCAGTTGGAAACGACGGAGGAGGAGAAGGACCTTGGGGTATTGGTTGATAGCAGGATGACTATGAGCCGCCAATGTGATATGGCTGTTAAAAAAGCAAATGCGGTTTTAGGATGCATCAGGCGAGGTATTTCCAGCAAGGAGAAGGAGGTGTTAGTGCCGTTATATACGGCGCTGGTGAGACCCCACCTGGAATATTGTGTGCAGTTCTGGTGTCCCATGTTTAAGAAGGATGAATTCAAACTGGAACAGGTTCAGAGACGGGCTACTAGGATGATCCGAGGAATGGAAAATCTGCCTTATGAAAGGAGACTCAAAGAGCTTGGCTTGTTTAGCCTGGCCAAAAGAAGGCTCCGGGGGGATATGCTTGCTCTATATAAATATATCAGGGGGATTAACGTTAGGGAGGGAGAGGAATTGTTTAAGTTTAGTACTAATATAGGCACGAGGACGAATGGGTACAAATTGGATATTAGGAAATTTAGACTAGAAATTAGACGAAGGTTTCTAACCATTAGGGGAGTGAAGTTCTGGAATAGCCTTCCGAGGGAAGCAGTGGGGGCAAATGACTTATCTGGCTTTAAGACTAAGCTTGATAAGTATATGGAGGGGATGTTATGATGGGATAGTTTAATTTGAGCAATTGATTTTGGATTATCGGCAGATAAGTCTGCTCAATGGTCTGTGGGAATGCTGGATGGGATGGGAACTGAGTTACTGCAGAGAAATCTTTTTTGGGTGCTGGCTGGTGAGTCTTGCCCACATGCTCAGGGTTTAGCTGATCGCCATATTTGGGGTCGGGAAGGAATTTTCCTCCGGGGCGGATTGGCAGGGGCCACGGAGGTTTTTCGCCTTCCTCTGCAGCGTGGGGCATGGGTCGCTTGCTGGTGGATTCCCTGCAGCTTGAGGTCTTCAAATCTCATTTTTGAGGATTTCAATAACTCAGTCATGGGTTCGGGGTTGTTATAAATGTGTATGGGTAGGGTTTTGTGGCCTGCCTTGTGCGGGAGGTCAGACTAGATGATCATATTGGTCCCTTCTGACCTATGAGTCTATGAGACAGTTGCAAAAATCCACTGACAGCAAGGCCATAATTTCAGTGGCAATACTTGTGTTTTCTGTTACCATGACCTCAGTCTTTCATTTTAGGCAATACAGTAGGATGCATATCTTTGAAATTATATTGACCTCTATTCATTCTATAAGACCATCTTCATCCATATAGTTCACATTGACAATCTCCTTATAAATCTGCATTCATTTTAGGTTCCTGTTGCTTTTTGGAATAGGGCTCTAGTACAAGTGTT
>ML675601.1:71541158-71647386 GCA_007922155.1 Mesoclemmys tuberculata
TTTTAGGTTCCTGTTGCTTTTTGGAATAGGGCTCTAGTACAAGTGTTATATATTTTGAAGAAATATTGCAATATCTTGCCACAAGTTAATTTTGGCTATTGCTTTACTGCAAATTATTTTTAAAATATATTTAAATTATTAGCATTGAAGGAGAGTAAATTACGTGTTATATATTTATTCCATATATATAGAGAGAGAAAGAGCTCAATGTATCTGCTTGTGGCAAGGAGAAAGCTTCTGTTGGTGAGTGTCATCAGCTTCTTGTCTAAAATTTTCTAGCCCTTATAGTTACAAAGTATCCTTCCCATTGTGAGTTGAGTGTTAATGCAGTGCTCTTTACTAAGTCTGCAGATAGTTAGGTCCACAGTCATGGACCTAGACTGACCAGTCTTTTCATAGTGGATGTTCAGAACTTCTGAGTAACTGTGAAACTGACAAAACTCAAGCCAGTTTCACTTTACTTCTGTGGAAAGCAGTGGCTGCTGCTGAAAGAGGATCTAAAGCCATTCATATGGGAGAAGTACACAAATATGGAGGATGAGGTGGACTATGGAGTATTCCGTTACGGGTCTCCCTCAATCTCTTTTGTTGAAGCCATTCCACTTAAATAAATAATGTAATGTTAATTGGGCAAGAGAGAGAGAGAAAATCACTCTGTTGTCCAGGGGTTAGGGCACTGAGAGGTGGGAGAGCCCTGTTCAAAACCCTTCTCCTCATCAGGCAGAGTGGGAAATAGAACCAGGGCCTCTCATGTCCTGCATGAGTGCCATACTCACCGGCCTAAATGTTATAAGGGAGGGTCTCCTCTTTTTCCTCCTGGCTGTTTTGTGTGGAGTTAAGCACCTGCCTAACTCATTCTCACAAAAACCTGGCTTAGGCATCTAAACTGCCTGATTCCAGAAAAAGGGATTACAAGCAGAGATACCTAACTTCATGAGAGGGGAAAGGCTTCAGACAGACCTTTTTTGTCAGCATCTCCCATTGGCTAGTTTAGCGTGTTGGCTTTTATGGATTGCATTCTTAGGTACCTATCTCTCCCCATGCATAATATAGAGAGCCTGTGCACCTAACTTGGTCTTTGTAGATCCCGGTGATTTTCTAGGCACCTAGGTTGACAATGCTTTTTATGTCCTTTTGTGGCCCCAGCTGTTTTATTCCTTTAAATTGCTAGTGGTTGGTCTGATTTTCAGGGTCTAATGTTGGGGTAGCTATTCACAGACATTTTCTCTTTGGCTAGTGCATTTAGTTTTCAAGCTTGTAGGTGCTGGGTACATTTCTCAAGTTGTGGGTTGGTATAGCAGAAAAAATTGAGGACTTTTCATTCCTTTACCTGAATCATTTCCTTACTTAATAATTCTGCTGACTGATGTATAAACCAGAATAGAATCCAGCTCATTCTTCCACAGCTGTAATACATCTACTGTGCTAACAGAAGTCAAAATCAGGAAATAAAGTTGTCAGTGAAATAACCAGTCAAAAATTGAAATACAGATAGTGAGCTATATCTGCTGAGTAAAGACATTAGTTGTGCACAGTTGCTTTTCTAATCTAACTACACAGTAAAGATGATAGTTATTAGTATTTATTTGTTTTAAAATGCACATTTAAAACATTTGAGTAATAGCAACATACTACAAATGTACTGATTATTTTTTCCCAAAAGTCGTTGTGTACAAAAACATCGAAAGGGGGAAACTTACCCATAATTTTAAAATACAACATGGTGGCTTTCTATACGTCCTATAAATTTGGAAGATACTTTAAAAAGTTATCATTTTTATAAGTTACCAAAAAACATAAAATACAGAACTTTTTGGCTGATTGGGTTAAAAAGAACTTTCCCAAGTCAGTAATGATCCCTGTGGTTGAAGGGGAAAAGGTCAGAAAGTATTGACTGCAAAGTGAAACGTACGTGCATTGGCTGCAGTGAGAGCAATTTGTTACAAGACAAGGGTGATGGTTTAAATAGCAATTTAAAGCTGCTCAGAAAAGGTGTAAGGTTTGTTTTTGTTTTGTGTTGTCACTGAAATTGCGAATTTCAATCTTTATTCAAAAATCCCTACTAATTGGTGCATCTCCCAATAGTCAGCACAAATATATTATGAAAAGTAAAAATATTTCATAATAGTCCTAGAAGAATGTGAAAAGTTCTTCTGATCTCAGTTCTTAAATTGGAAGCTTTCTAGGATACTGCACTTTGTAATAGTAGAATGCTAAACATCACTTTCAGTGAGTTGTAGTAGTATCCACATGGGGCATTATTGCATGGCAAGCTGTTGTGCTGTAGATCCATGCCTTGGCTTTCAGCGCAATAATTTGCTGTGTAAATAAGTTCTAGTTCTCCATACTACTCCAGCAGTTAAACTCAATGGCAAAACTCTCATTAACTTCAGTGAGAGCAGGATTGTGCCCTAGCTTGACTATAAAACACTGTGTCTGTATCATAATGGGGCTACAACAATAAGTAAAAGCTTTTTGTAAAGCTGGATTACAGTGCTTGCTCTGTGGGTCTGAACTTGCCAGCCCCCTTCACTTGAAATGCCATTGACTTGATGCTGAATTTCAGGTGTGCAAGGATCTATAGGAATTAGATTATAAATTATAGGAACCTACCATATATGAAGTACTGATTTTATCGTAAAATATGCTTGTGGCTAACTTGAATCAACTCATATTAACAGTATTAATTTTGAAAAACTTGTTAAAATGCCCTTTCAGTCCTTGGAAAATGCCACTGAAGTAGATGACTGTGGGATCAATGACTAGGACAGCTGTATCAAAGCACTTTAAAAGGAACTCAGGTTTTGCCTCTCATCTTCATCTAGAAGTGGCAGAAAGTTGTTGAAAGCTTGGGTTTTTTAATATGTTTCAGCAGCATCATATGCAAATTTTTCCATTGTCCATTACACTGATTGCTTGCTTTACTCTTACGAAAATATTTATCTTTGTTTGAATTGCAGTTGTGTGTGAGAGAATGGCTTGGTGCATACCTAAAATACTTTTTTTTTTTTTAAACATAGCCCTGTTTGTTTTGTTTTGAATGAACGTATAACACTGCTTAGGCTCATTCTCACATTGCAGATATCATGGCATGTAAGAGTTGAAGACCATATTCTGGGGTTTCCCAAATGTTTATATATTATACAGTCTATCATTTCTCCAGGTTGATTCCATCATTTATCTCCGGAAGAAGTTAGAAATATTTCTTGGTTCCTTGCATGGTTTCCTTGTGCTTCCTTCTTCCTCTACACTAGCATGTGATGTCTCAAATTACATTACTGTTGTGTCCCTGTATTCTCCCAGGGAATTATTTAACCATTGAAAAGTATCTTTGCAGTTTTCCATTTGTTATGTCTTTCCTACATGTGGCCGCTGTATTTCTGCCTTTTGTTCTGTCTTCTCATTCTTCCTTTCATGAAGACATTTACCCTAGTGGGGTTTGTAATCCCCATATCAGGAAGAAAACCAGCATTTGGCACTGCATTTTTACATGTACTCTTTTGCTTTAAGGTATATGATTTCAACAGGCTTTCTGATCTCTTGCCCTCTCTCTTTTTAAAAATGTGTTCTAATGATAAAGGCAATTTTTCTTTGACCTTCAAATGGTGTCGGTTTGGGTGTTGATTGGTTTTTTATGTGTTTAATCTTAATGTTTACGAAAGAAGATTCATTCCAGTTTCTTTGAATATTGAGAAAGATGGAGGTTTGTGTCTTGGTGTCCTCAATCAAATAGTTGAAGATGTACCAGGATGGCAAAATCCTCTTATGGAATAATCCAGTAGGGTTATGTTTGTTTTTGTGTGAAGCTGTACTTTGTCTTGTTGCTGTCTGTAGTAAGAAAAATTATTTCGAATCAGTTAGCTGTGATAATCTGTTTAAAAAACAAAAAGTGCTGCCTTCAAGCAAGCCCTTTCAAATTTAAACATATAGATTTTTCCATTATATTTTATTAGTTATATCCTCGACCAGAGAGGAAGCTTCAACATCCTTGAGTCCAACCAGAGAGCACTTTGGTGTGGTTTTTAGGGTCCTGAAGGTGAAATATATTAAAGTTTTAAAACCTTTGTCTATCATTAAAGGTATTAAACATAAGAGAAAATGCAATATTTTCTCTCTAGAAATCATTGAAGGGAAAAAAAGAAGTGTAACTAAAGAATTAGCTGTACTGTCAGCTAATATAGGGAAAACAGCTGAAACCAGTGTATGGAAGGGAGACGAATGCTGCTTTGTACCAAAGAGTCTACAATTCTATGGGAATGTATTCCTGTCTTCATAAATAGCTAGTGAGTAGAGTTTGCGTAATCCAATTTACACATTATACCTGGATTATAAACTGCAGTCAGTTGTGAAGCACTTTCGATTATTTTGTATGTAAAACATGCTATAAAAATAAAAAATAATCAGTATTGATACATCATATATCACAAAACAATGCAATCTGTAACACACTTCACTGGTATTCAATTTGAATTAATTTAATAGAAGTTATTTCACTTTTATCTGTTTCCAGTTACCAAATGCAGCTCTTGAAGCTGATGCTGTATAACACGTGCACTTCAACTGGCAACCGTTTGTTATTTATTCCAAGACAAAAAGATGTTAAGGTTGAGAGTACATATCAGTAATTTACAGGTAAAAATCAAGTCCAAGAATGCTGTAATTATCTTTAAACCAATCATTACAAACCTAGGAAATTGAGAGTTAGACACATTTTCCATATTTTTTCCCTCATGGTGTCATTTTTTATTGGATTTATTTATGTATTCTCAGAAAATTCCTCCTATAATCAGTTCTCATACAGAGCACATAGAGTGCTGTGAGTTTGGGGAAGACATGCTGTGTGTTTCATATGTAAACAAGAGGCTGAATCCCAGCTTTAAGTGCAAAATGGAACTCAAACTTAGGTATGGAGACACAACCAGCAGTGATTTGTAATCAGTATCAGAGTAGTGTCTAGAGAGCAGATAAGCTTTATTGTGTGAGGCACTATTCAAACACGTAGTTAAAGACTGTTCCTAGCCTAAAGATTTTACGTAGCATCTAAGGCCTGGTCTACACTGCCTTACAGTTACAGTAGCTTGCGTAACTCCCATTGATTTTGTAACTTCCCCTTAGTGCACCATCTCCACTGTGTGTACTCGTCGATGTAGCGCTACCTTTTTTGGGGAGGTAGTTTTATTAGATCAACTTCCAGATCAATTAAGCGAGTCTCCACTGCCTCTCAATCGATCTGGATAGATTGATCTGAGGGCGGCAAATTTGCCACCATCAGTGTAGATACAGCCTCAATAGACAAGACACACAATGGGCGGGATGAAAAACAGACACAGAGAGGTGAATTTGCACAACAGGCAGTGGCAGAGCTAGGAGCAGAACTCAGGGTTTCTTGACCCAAATAGTCCAGTGTCTGATCCCCTGTACCGCACTGCATATTCTGAGAAGATTCTGCCATCAGGACTCATGCCATGAATAATTTGCAAGTTCACTTTTTCTAGAATCACCTATTAAAAGCTTGGCAATATTTGTCTTTTATGGAAAGATGGTCTTATGCTTAAGGCACTAGTCTGGAGCCCAGAAGACCTGAGTCCGTCTTTTGGTCTGCCATAGATTTCACATGTGACCCTGTCAAGTTACGTAGTCTGTCTTTGCCTCTGTTCCCCATCTGTAAAGTAGGGATCATAGTACTTTCCTGCCTCATGGGGTGATATGCAGGTAATACATGAATGATTGAGGTGCTCAGATACAGCAGTGTGGGGGCCATATCAGTGGAAAGATTAAAGAGTGCTAAGCAGTTTGTCTAAGTCATCTATCTAATTAATGGATTTCTGAGGATAAGGGGTTGGATTCTCTTTAAGTTTCAGGAGGCTCTGTGGTCAGAGTGCTTACATGTATTACAACAGATTCCAAATTAAATGGGAATGGCATGAGAGAGGAAGAAGTGATGTCAAAGGGAAAACAGAATCTACAGCAAACCTCAGTTTTCTCTTGCCTCACTGACTAGAGGCAATTTCTGGTTGACTTGATTTTTCCATCCTTTGTTGCTGTTTTTTTTTCCCTCTAGAAATGGATCTGACTCTCATGTCCATATCCATTTTCCTGTTTATCTGTTGTTTTTCTGTATTTTCTCTTGTCGGTATCTTCTGTTTTGTTCCTTTTTCTTCCACTCTTCCTTTTCCCCAATCTTTGTGAATGTCCCCTCTTCCCTCCTGCTCTTCATCCGTCTATTCCCTTTTGTTTAATTTCTCACTATTCTTTTGTACTCTTTTCCTGCCCATATGTTCTGTTCCCCATTACCTCCTTTCTCCTGAATCCTTTTTCCCTTTGCTCTTTTTTCATTTGCTTTGCTTCTCTTGTTTTTCCCCCATGCTTCCATTTTCCCTTTCCTTTTGCCTCCCTCATTCTTTTCTTGCTTATTTTTCTCCTCCAGTTGCTGTCTTCCTTGGTGTGGGAATATTCCAAACTATCTGTTCCTTTCCTGCATTACCTCTCACTTCGTTTGAATTAAATGTGCTGGAGCCTTGTCTTTGGGTAGGCTCAAGAATAAAAATAATAGAATAATTGTAGTGTCAGTAGAGGGTCATGTTGGTCCATTTATTTGAATATGCCACATCCTGGGTCAAAAGAGCTAAAGGTTTCTCAAAAGGCCAGTAATATTTAAAATACATAAATAGGCTACTGTGAATTTTGGCTTTGTCAAGTAATAGGAATTTGTAACTTGTAATGTAGAATGCTGTAGCGATACCAATTGTCTTGAAGTTGCTTTTTAGTTATGGAGGTTATCACTGGCCAGGACATGAAGTTAGGATGGTAGAAGGCAGACTAGTTAAGCATCTCTTGGAAGGACATCCTTAGATGTCCAACCTCACGACCAACTAAGGAGAACATAGAGGGATAATATTGAGCAAGACCTAAGAGCGTTTAAGGTGAATTACCATCAGGAGGGAAAATATGCCCTTCATAGAAAGAGAGAAGGAAAAATTGTGAGAGCATCCAAGGGACCTCCAGGGTCTATAGAGACATAGGGTAGAGTAAAATAATAAGCTATCAAATATATTTTATTAAAGAGACATTGGTTAGGTCTAAATATTGGATCTTGCTTTGTCATAACTGAAATGAAGTGGGAAAAGCTGGCATTCTCTTTCAAATGGGTTTATGTTTTTCTGATTCATGTATCTTAAGAACTCTGAAACAATTTTATGTTGGTACATGATCCCCATATACAATCACAATATGAAGAGATATTACTAAGGAATACTTTCTATCATTCCTGTTTGCAAGGCAAGTACAGTGAGAGAACTGGCTGTTCCCAGAGCTTGGACACTAGCACTTTCTGAAAGCTGCGAATAGGGGAAAAGTCAGTCCACTGGTATGTAAACAAGTTCAAGCATAGGATACAATATTTGGAGATAATGTAAGTACCATAGCAAATTGTTACAATATTACTGATTTGCAATTGTGTAATATTTTACTTTAACAAAGACAGTTACTTATAGATCAAAAAAAGTTATTGCTGGAAGAAAAATTCCAGGGTAATCATAATTACATCAGTGTCTTTAGGCATAAGGAAAGGTATTTAGTCTTCAGAGTTTGACAGCATTGCCTGCTTTGTTCTAAAGCCAGCTTTCCATTTTAGTATCCAGTCTCTATCCTAGAGGTCATTAACAGGAAACAGTCCTCTGGGTGTTGAATTGGACTTACTTTGGGAGTCCAAATCAAATTTAAGACTTCTTTAAATACAGTTTCCTGATGCTGATATTGTCAAGTGACTGTGTAGGTATTTATTTGTATAAAGCTTATGGCAACCACAGTCTTCATGTGAATTCTCCATGATGAAGTATTTGTTGTATAACTGTTGTTATTCTACCATGGCTACAAATTATTAAAACATACATGAAGTCGTTAATGTGTGATTTGCCACTGTACTATAGATAAAGCACTAAATCCTCTCTTTACTAACAAACGTCCATTAAATTTTAATGGCAACAAAACAGAGGCCAATAGAAGCATTTTTCATAAGTCTTAGCCAACATTTTCAGCTGTGATTAGTACTCTTCAGTGACCAACTTGAAACGACTTAGAGCCTAGTATTCTGAAAATCAGGCCCCTTTAAGTTGTCTCAGATCAGGCAGCCAGAAAGGAAGACAGCCCAAATCACTAATTTCCAGATCGCTATATTATACTAACTATACCGTTTACTACATGTGTGCACACAGTAGTATATACTGTACTATGCACACATGAACATTTTCTAATTCCCACCATCATTCTCTGTACCTCCAGGCATCTACGTAAAATCTTTTGAGTTTTAAAGATTATACAAATTTAATGCCTCATCCTGCAAACTTTAGCTCACACAGTGGTCTTTACTTTGCATAGAGCAGGATGAGGCCCTAGACTTAAAAGGTCAAGAGGCTCAGGTTTAAAGATGCCAATTTAGACTTTTTTAAAATAAAAGCTTCAGAACATTATTTCACAATTAGATTTTTTTATTAATTTAAATTAATGTGAAAATGTTTTATTAATTTAACATCTGCATAACATCTTGACCCTGCTTGCCTCTCCAACTACCGCCCCTTCTGCCTTTCCTCTCTAAGCTCATTAAACACACTATCACAGTTCAGGGCAGTTGCAGCTCTGATTCCCTTCCATGGTGTAGCAAGAGCACCCACTGTCAGCCTTCCAGCTCCTTGGCCATCACATCTGGGATATGCATCTCTCTCCTTCCTGACTATGGTATTTCCAGGCTTCTCAGTTCCCTGCCTGCACTGTGTGACTTCCTCAGCAAAGTCAGACAGCCTAAGCAGGCCTGATTTTCTTTTCTCCTTAGAGATAATAAACAGTGTAATTGCGTAGTTGGTGCTATACGACTCTTTCTAAGGAAGTAAGTTTATTCTTAAGGTAATAGCAATACTGAGAAAATATATTGAAAACAATAAAAAGAACCTGCATGCATGCTAATCCACTTAACAGAGAGCACCCCATCTCCAGCCAGGGCTCTGGCCAGTCCTTCAAACCCCACTAAGGGGTTTTTCTATGATTACAAGTTTATAACCACTTTGCTCAGAACAAGAGCACTCCTGAATCTATAGTCCTTTATGTCGTTTGGGCCTTTTCATCTTGGGAATAAGTAATTCACAGATAAAAATTCCTCCCTTCTCCCCCTAGGGTAGAGCTTCAAAACATCAGGTCTGGGGACAGTCCTTTACATTACCCTTCCCTGGTCAGAAGGGAGTGGGACCAGGGTCCCTGCCAAGTGACAGGTAATGGCTGGAGACCTGAGACTTGATTGGACCACAAAGGATGCATGCAGGTGCAGTTACCATGAAACTGTCTCACACACTATCTACAGCTACTCTCTGTAATTCCTCTCTTCCAGTTCCATTCTAGACCCTCTCCACTTGCCTTCCATCTCTTGCGTTGCACTGAAACCGTTCTTGCAATAGTCCCTATTGAATTCTTCCTAGCCAAAGCACAGAACCAGTATTCCATCCTCATCCTCCTTGACCCATCAGCCCCTTTGACACAATTGACCATGTTCTTTTTCTTGCAATCATGTCCTAACTTGATTTCTGTGACACTTCCTACCTTTCTAATTACTCCTTCAGCGTGACCTTCAGAGGTTCCTCCTCATTTGCCCTCTAACTCTGTTCTTGATCCCCTTTTCTCTCTCCCTCTATGCCTTATCTTTGAGCAATCTCATCCACAAATGCAAATTCAACTACTGTCTTTGTACTGCTAACTCAGACCTCTCTGCTTCAGACCTGTCTCCTTCTGTCCAAACAAAAATCTCAGCTTGTCTCTGACATCTCTTGTGGATGTCTAGTTGTCAGCTTACGTTCAGCATACCTAAAACAGATCTCTTAATCTTTCTGTCTAAGCCCTCCTTTCCCACCTCCTTTCTCAATTACTGTCCCTAACACCACTACCTGCTTATCGCTCAGGCCTGTAATTTGGACATCAACTTTGACTCGGATATCTCTCCAGGTCCTCCAATCTGTATCCAAGTCTTGAAGTTCTTCTTCGAGTGATGATCCTTATATGTATTCCAAATGTGGGTATGCCAGAGCCATAAGATTTCTGTAGCAGTGTCCATTGGCTCACACATGCGCCATATGTAGCCTCATGATGCAGGTGAGATTATATGAGGCTATGTAGGATGACACCCCTCAGTTCCCTCTTACAGCTGAATGGTCAGGGTTGGAATTCTTGCATCTCTGTACTTATACCTTGCCTGCGAGAACAATTCAACTGTTATATAAAGTTAGTTCCTTCTGTTTTTTGCTATAGTTAGTTCCTGTTGTTAATTAATGTAGTTAATCTCAACTTCACCCCATTTGAGGCCCACCCCTTTTCCCCCTCCCTTCACACTATCGTTGCCTTTACTGGCTTGGAGAAGCCCATCTCACTGTTCACTGGGAGATTCGCAGGTCCTTCTTGCCACATACTTGTGAGGCTCATCTTCTCTGCCTCTGTAAATTCCTCACAGAGCTGGCTTTGTGGCTGCAAAACACTGCAACCCAGGACTCACTGGCAGTGAGTGCCGCACCTAGCAAATCTCATGCCTCAGATCTGGCATACAGGACAAGCCCCAATGCAAGAGTTGAAAACATCGCACAAGTCCCCGTTGCAGACTGCTGCCAAGCGCAGCATTCCCTCCTTGAGCAGCACCCGTTGGGTGAGACATTGTGTGGGCACCGCACCGCACCGCATAGCATCTCACCACGCCACTTAATTGTCCCCATTCTAAGGGTAAAGCCAAGAAGACGAGCAATGTGATGGTTCCGTTGCCGGACACATCAGCTGCCGTCTGAGACTGCCATCTGAGACTTGCTCTGCCAGTGCAACCAATGTCTCCACGCACCCAGATGCCACCACACTGCTGGAGGTTTTAGGGACGTTTCCCAGACCCCTGGCCACATGGAAACTCACCTCCCAGCAGCACAGCTGGACCTGCTGTGCCTACCTTTTCTCCTGCTTGCAGTACCGGAACCCCTTTCTCTGGCAGACACACCACTCCTATTGGGGCATGGACCTTACCCAGCCCTTGGCCATAGACTGACCATACAGACAGCTCCCCCGCTACTGGGAGTCTCCTCCAACACTGATGTCTTGTCAGAGGTAGAGCCGTCTTTCTGTCCCCTGTCCAGGCAAAGCTCAGGCTCTCGTGCACGGCCAGTGCACCCATCAAGGTATGCCCAACCCCTCCTCCCCACCATAGTGCCAGTAACCTTGAGACTCGCTGTACTCCCAGCACTCAACCCCTTGACAAAACTGTCCATCCTTGGGCCCCTATCACCAGTCTTATCTGCTGTCTCAGGCCTCACAACCTTTGGCCCAGACCCCCGCACTGCACCTGTTGGGCTCTGGTTTGGAAGCAGAGCCAGTTCTGCTGGTCCCTATGTCACTACCTCCTCATCAGATGATGCTCTGATCCCCCCCATCATCATGTTGATGCCAACACCCTCAGTAGCTGGATATCCTCCAGCCCAGAGGATCGTCTTGCCTTGAGCTGCCTATTAATGATGCTATCCTGTGGCCTGAAAGGTGGTCTGGTACCCACCCACCTCCTATGCTCCCATGCTCAAATGGGCAGAACTCAGGTACTTTGTTCCTTCTATGGGGGAGGACTTTCTCATCTCCCATCATTGCCTCCCTCTCCCCCATTTCCTTGGTTGTATACACGATGACCGAATGCTTGAGACAGCACACACTTGACTCTATCCCTCCTAAACAGGGCAGCCAAACGCTTGGACCTCCTGGGTTGGAAGGTGTATGCTTCTGCAGCATTGTAGTTTCCCATCGTTGCTGGCAGAGCCTGATAGTTAAAGTATGACTTTACCAACTATGCCAAGCTAGCAGAGTTCCTGGATGACTTGCCACTGGACAAAAGGCAACACTTCCTGGCCCTGGTAGAAGAAGGTTGCCTGACAACCAAGGTGACCCTCCAGGCTGCAGTCAGTGCAGCGGACACCTCCTCCTCCTCCTCCTCCTCCCTCACCACCCGAGTAGTTATGCATCGGGAGTCATGGCTGCAGTCCTCCAGCTTCTCATGGGAGATCCAGACCACCATCCAAGACCTCTCTTTTGATGAGAAGAAGCTGTTCGCAGTGAAGAACAATGAGTCTCTTCACTTCTTGAAGGAATTAAGGGTGACACTTGGGTCTCTTGGGCTATACCCCCTGATACCCCAGCCTAGGCAGCAACAACAACTGTACCAGCCCTGGTCCTATGCATCAAACCAGACTGCCTATCTCACTATCAGGACGCCACACAGAACCAGCATTGGTCCCTTGAGCCCTGGGCCTCAGCCACTGCCACAGCCATCTCTGCCTCCTAGCCTTGGTAACCAACAAAAACACAGTTTTGACGCATACGTCAAGAGCTGCGAGCCCCCACATCACCACCCTTGACCCCCCCCATCACTTTTGGAGGCCATCTTGCCCTTTTTCCCCCAACTGAGGCAAGATCATCACAGACTGTTGTGGGCTGGAGATCATGTGGCACGGTTACTCTATCAGGTTTCTCACCTTCCCGTTGCACTGGCTCCCCCCAGACTCCTACAGGAGGGTTCCTCACATCATGCCATCCCACACACCAAGGTAGACATCCTCCTAGCCAAGAGCTCAATAAAAGCAGTACTTACTCCCTTCATCAGCAAGGGATTCTACCCTCTGTATTTTCTCATCCAAAAGAAGGGCAGAGAGCTCTGCCCTATACTCGATTTCCACCTTCTCAGCAACTTCATCTGAAAGCCCTTGGTTCTGTATGGTGATGCTCACCTCAATCATTCCCTCCCTTCTCCAGGGAGCCTGGTTCGCAGCTCTTAACGTGAAAGACACATACTTTCATATCGACATCTACCGAGCCCACCACACATTTCTTTACTTCTGCCTGGGTGCCAAGCTCTGCCAGTTCAGAGTTCTCCACTTTAGCATCACGATGGCCCCATGGGTCTTCATGAAAGTATTTGTAGTCGTGGCAGCATCGGGGTACTCCATGTTCCCATCTGTGAATAACTGGCTTCTTATCGTGCCCTCCCATGCTGAGCTTATGTCCACCGTTCACACTCTTTGCTCTCTCTTCACCAGTCGCTTCTTAATCAATGAGCAGAAATCTGTGTTCATCCTCACACAAACGATCCACTTTATTGGCTCCTGCCTTGGGTCTATGGCTTTGTGCCTTTCTCCTAGTGGACTGCTTGACCCCACTGACAGCTGTGGTGGTGGATCTACTCCGCAACCCCTGCGCCATAGTGCACATCTGCCTTCTCAGGCACATGGCAGCCTGCACCAATGTCACTCCGCATGCCTTCTTGCACATGTGCTGCCTCCAGCTGTGGCTCCTGTCAGTCATCGGGTCCCACACCGTCCACCTGGATGCCACACTGCTTGTTCCATGGTAGATTCTGGCCTCCCTCATGTGGTGGACCAACCCTTCCAAGGTGCTCATTGGCACCATCTTCGCTGTTCCTGTCCCAGCTGTCTCCTGACCACAGATGCCTCCCTCCCTGGTTAGGGCACTCATCTGTCAGAGCATGCCACTCGGGGGGGTTCAGCCTCAGCACATGCACATCAATGTCCCGGAGCTTAGAGTGGATCAATTGGCCTGCTGCACATTCCTGCCGCTCATCCGTGCCAGCCATGTTCAGAGCCTCTTTAACAATACCACAGCAGTGGCCTATATCAATAGCCCAGGGAGCACCAAGCACGTGTCACTCTGTACAAAATCTGTCTGCCTCTGGAATTGGTGTATCTGCCATCATCTCATACACCATGCAGTCTGCTTCCTACACACTCAGAACTCCCTGCTCGATGCGCTCAGCCAGCATTCAGTCATTAGTGGAACTCCATGACCCCACTCTCCTCTCCTGCTGCTGTGCCTGGGGGCCAGGGCACCCCTCAGTGGGCCTTTTCACCACATGCAACAACAAGAAGTTCCCCCTCTACTGTTCCCGGGGTGGCCACAGAGCCTGGCTCCCAAGGCAATGCTCTCCTCCTGCTTTCATGCAGTCAACTCCGTTACGCCTCCCCCCATTCTCCTCCTTCCCCAGGTCTTACGGAAGATCTGACGAGAGTAGGCCACGATCATCCTAATCGTCCCATTCTAGCTGTGTCAGTTTTGGTTTCTGGATCTCCTCAGGATCTTCACCCATCCCCTGCTCTGCCCGCTCCTGGACTTCCTCCCACAGGACCAGGACAGAATCTGCCACCCCAATGTGCCCCCCTTCATGGCCTGTTTTTTTGAATGGGGCTTGTGCGTAAACACTTGCTTGACACCAGTGCAATTCACCCTTACACATAGTAGGTGGGCCTCCACCAGAACCTGCTACATGGCAAAATGAACGCGTTTCACCTCCTGGGCTCAGCGCCATCACCTTCCCCTGGATGCCATTTCTATTCCTGCTATCCTGGATGATCTCCTCCAACCTCTGGCCTTTCCCTCAGCTCTGTCCTTCCTTCCCCCTGTGGACAGACACTTAATTTTTACTCATCCAACAACTACCTGCTTCCTGAAGGGGCTGCTGAACACCTTCCCACCAGTGCTCTCACCCGCACTTTCCTAAAACCTCAATTTTGTGCTCTCTGCCTTCACCAGACCTCCCCTTTCAGCCCCTGGCCACAAGCTCCTTCTCCTACCTCTCCATGAAGGTCCATTTCCTCATGGCTATCACTTCTGCTTGGCAGGTCAGTGAATTGGTCACCATGTTGGCCAACCCACCTTATACTGTCTTCCATAAGGACAAGGTTTCCTTCTGCCTTCACCCCAAATTTCTCCCAAAGGTGGTCTTGGACTTCCACCTCAACCAGTCAGTCCACCTCCCAGTCTTCCATCCTAAACTGCAAACCACTTTTGTGGACAGAACACTGCACTCGCTTAACATCCGGTGCGCCCTCACCTTCTGCTCAACAAGACTCCTGCCATGCCTCTCCAAGCATCATCTTGGCCATTGAAGCCAAATCATGGGGTCAAGCCCTCTCCTTCCAGCGTATCTCAAAGTGGGTCTCTGCGTGCATTGAGAGTGTTACACGCTGTCTAAAACCATGCCATCAGACAGATTATGGCACACTTCACATGGGCATAAGCAGCCACCTCCACCTCCCTGGCATCCATGTCCTGGCATGACATCTGCCAGGCAGCAATGTTCTGTGTTCCTTGCATACTTTCACTGTCCATTACTCCTTAACCCAGGGGCGGTAGCTGACGCAGCTGTGGGTTGTGCTGTCCTCCAGACTGCGTTACCTCCTGCATCCTTGCACCCCCTTCCGCACTGCTCACTGCTTGCTACTCATACCCATTTGGGACCATCACTCAAAGCAGAAGAGGCGGTTACTTACCTGTAACTGGAAGTCAAGATGTGTGGTCCCTATTTTTATTCCATTGCCCGCCCACCATCCCCTCTGCTATGATCTTTGTTGCTCAGCAGTAAGAGGGTGTTTGAGAGGGCGTTGACCCACACAGCCTCATATAACCTCGCCTGCACCACAAGGCTACATATGGTGCGGATGCAGGCCAATGGACACTGCTTCAGAAAGCTTCTGGCTCTGGCACATGGTGTGCGTGTACACCCATGTTTGGAATACAAATAGGGACCACGCATCTCCAAGAACTTCCAGTTACAGATAAGTAACCTCCTCCTATAATAATTTTATTTATATTTTATAGAATGCTTTTCATCAGTAGATTTCAGAGCACTTCATAATCATTAACAGAGTTATCACCACAACACCCCTGTGACGCAGGCAAGAAGTAGTATTGCCATTTTACAGATTGGGAATGGAGGGACAGAGGAATTAAGTGACTTGCTCAAGGTAATACAGGAAGTTTGTGACAGAGCAGGGAAATGAACCCAGGTCTCCCAAGTCCTAGGGCTAGTGTTCTAATTACTGGTGCTATGGTAATGTAACTAATAATTACTATAATATGTAGTACATGGCATTTAATGTTAAAAAACCCCCAACAATTTATAGGTAGCCATTCTCTTGTAGTTACCAGCACTGCAGAAATGTTCAAATGTATGAAAACCCCAAGTAAAAACAAACTAAAAATAGCCTGCTAAACACTATTGGGGCTGAGAAAAGTGCAAGGGATAAACACACGGCATAAACAATTTTTAAAAAATTAGTTAAACTAACATTTCTTTCCCTATTAATAATAAAAAGTTTAATTAACAGGAGAGGTTTTTATTAAAATATATACAGTTTTATATACAGATAGTGAAGCAAAAGTACTATAGAGGTACTATATATGTATTTAAATTTCATCTACCTTATTAAAATATTTATCAGCCATTTCCGTAGAAATGTAAACTTAGTCTGCAGGTGTGTGAGTGAGGAGGAAAAGTTTCGAGCCCCTGCAGTTTTTAATGGATTGTTCTAAACGAACATACTGAAATAGAAATCTTCACAAAAAGCTGTAATTACAAAAAAAAGTCACATTATGTGCATTAGTAAACCATTTTAGACCTCTTCCAGAGGCTTTTTTAAATGACAGTCTGAATTATTCCTCAGTCTGTTCTGTGAAGTACAGGAGGCAGAGAGAAAACAGAATTTATTTCTATTATTGCTTTTACAAATACAGCTCGTAATATTCCTTTGGACAATATGGGGACTTGTACTTGTCTCATAATAGTTGTGATCTCTAGGTGGAAGAAAAGGAGGTTTTGTTTCTGCGCTTTCTTGAGTATTTGTGCAGATTTCTGTGATACTTTGTAAAGAAATAGCAATTTTGATGTTTGAGAGCCTTCTTTAGAAAAGTATTTATCCAGAAGGAGGTATAACGGAGTGCAGATTATGGTGGTTGGATTGAAAATATAACAGTATAGGATTCTACAACTGAAAAGAATATTTCTAATTGTAGAAAGTTTTTCTGTCAAAGAGGTACTCCAGTTCCTGTCAAACAATAAATATACCTTCATCCTGTCTTTGTAATGAAGAAGTACTGGAAGGTTGCTCAACCACTTTTTTTATTTATATGCAAATAGAATTTTTTAAAATTCTTTCTCTCCTAGAATTCTGGTGCTTGTAACATGGTTCATATCTCTATTTCAGAGCATGTTGGGGTCCTTGTCTAAAATTGACAAGTTTAACTGCGCAGTAGAATAGAATTAATATTAACTGATGGATGATTTTTGGTAATGGAAATTTCAGCTCAGGAGGAAATATTTAATTTAAATTAACTTAAATCCAACCAAAAAGGTTTTTTTAAAAGAGTTTACCAAGTCACAGTCTTTATGAAACAAAACTAAACATGGCTTTTATTTCTACTGAAGTTCTGCTTTCCTTATTCCATAATATCGGATATTACTCTAAGATACATTAGGATGCAACAATTGGTATTTTGGTTAGAAAACTGATTTCCTATGTGGAATCAAATATTGTTTAAACATTTCATAAGGATGTTCAATATCCGAAATTCACGTGCATGTTTGCTGTAAGAATAGAATAGAATTGGCATAAGGCTGTCAGTGCATTGGTAAAATCCTGTTAAGAAAATACTATAACAGGAGGAGCTAGGTCTCTCTTTATTTAAGTGCTTATTTTAAGTAACATGTTAGGCAGGTAGCAACAGTAGTGAAAATTTCAGCCTTTCCTCCTGGAAGGCAACGGCTACAATTATCCAAGTCTTTGTCATTACTGTGGATCAGTATAATGTAGTCATTCTGGGGCAACTCTTCAAGACCACTCAGAAACGTCCACCAACATAAAATGTTCCTGGCGTACTTGCTTGTGTTGATTCAAAGTAGGTATGTGTGCACCACATGCAGAGTCTCCAGAAGGTCTTCCCCTAGTGGTGTCCATAGGGTCAGCTCTGGTGTCCTCTGGAGTCGTGCCCTCTTGGCATCATATACAGGGACTTGCTGACCCCCCACCTCTTCAGTTCCTTTTTACCACCCCTGATGGTCGCTGGAACATCGCTCTTCTCTTGCTTTGCAAGCTGTTCCCCAGTAGATTTTTTCTTATGCACCTGTAAATAGTTAAGATTTAGAATTAGTAGTAGTAGTTCATGGATTAGTTAGAGTAGTAAGGATCCTGCTTACCGGGGTCTTTTCTCCTCTTCCATTGTCCCTGGGGCCGAAGCATGCCTCGATCGCCTGGCTTTAAGCTGTGCAGGGCCTGTAAGAAGCCATGCCAATAAAGGATCTGCATTCAACCTGTCTAAAGTGCCTAGGGGAAACCCATCAAGAGGGGTCCCTGCAAGATCTTGCAGGGGTTCCCCCCAGAATCCAAAAGGAAGGAAACCAGAGACTAAAGTTTATCCTAATGGAGGCAGCTCTTTGACCCCTGGAGCAAAGTCCAGTGGAGCTAAGACGCAGCACTTTGGCTTCAGTGTGGAGCACACTGGTGTCAAGGGATACGGTGCCAAGGAAGGACGCTGTGCATAGAGACGCTCGGTACTGAGGGGTGCTGCGTGTGGAGACAAATGGCCTGGATCTCAATCCCCTGTCCCACATAAAAAGCAAAAGAAGGTGAAGAGAGGATGCTTGCTGACGCCAAAAAGACCTGGGTGTAAAGGCTTGAGTAGAGTGTGACCCACATCAGGCCACTCCAGTTCCAGACCCTCGGGCACAGCACTGTCGACTCCAGCCCCGCTGATGAGTCCATTAAATCCAGTGCCCTTGGACTCTCTGTCCAGGGAGAGCGTGAGGAGTTGCAGCTCCCCTCCATGCCAGAGACCTTTGAGGCAGCAAGAGAGGTTATAGAGGACATGGCACCAACACCTCTTCTTGCACGGGATCAAGACCAGATTACCAGATTCAAAAGAGCTCCTGTTGCTGACTAGGAATAAACAACCATGATACCATGGTCGCCCTCCTGATGGCACTGCTCCCCAGCACCATCCAGAACCGCCCTGCCCTAGTTGCCTAGAAGTGAGCAGTACACCCCTGGCTCCAAGACAGAGTAGTAAAGCTCAAGAAGGAATCAGCACTGTTCAGGCAGATGGCACCAGAGGGTTGAGGCAGCACAACCTTTCTCCATGCCTTGGACTCCCCAATCGCCGATGCCAGCCCAATGGCCATTTCTAACCCAGTGGGCATTCCACCAGGTGCAGAGGTCACATATGGGATGGTCGCTCTTGCTTGTTTCTGAGAGTAGAACACAGCCAACTCATGGGAAAATACCATGAGGCACCAGACACAGCATCGAACCCGGGCCTAAAGCCAGCGTCGAGCCCAGCACCGAGCAGGACTTCAATCCTGGCACTGAGGACGACGAACCAGTACCATGGGACCCTTTCAGTGCTGAAGGCAAGAACAGGGCACGGTGCCCATCAGAGTTTCTTCTTCTTTATCCCTGGATGAGGCAGTGGCAGGAGCAGCGGCCGCACCTACTGTGGATGACAGCAAGGTTCACCAGGAGCTGTTGCACAGGGTGGCATGAAACATGGAGTTCCAAACAGAGGAGGTTTCAGAGGGTGCATATCCTATGGTTGACATTTTAGCTTTGGTGGGTCCTTCCAGAGTCACTTTGCCACTAATAAAGACCACATGCGACACACCCACGAAGTCACTGTGATGAACTCCAGCCTCTCTACCTCCCATGGCAAAGAGAATAGAGAGGAAGTACTTGTGCCCTCCAAGGACCATGAGTACCTTTACACTCATCCTCCACCAGGATTTCTTGTCATGGTGGCAGCTAGTGGGCGTGAGAGGCAGGGTCAACGGGGCCAAAAACGCCAAGAAATTGGACTTTTTGAAAGGAAGGTGTACACTACTGGGGGGCTTCAACTCCTCATTGCAAATCAGCAAGTAATCTTAACCAGATACGCTTTTAACTCTTTGGAATCAATGGCGAAGTTCACAGAGTCAATACTACCAGACTCCAAGTGGGAATTCCCAGCCCTAGTGGATGAAGTCAAGGCTGTGGCAAAGGCCTCACTCCAGACAGCACTCGATGTGGCAGACGTGGCAGCCCATACCATGTCATCCAATGTAGCCATGCGAAGAAGTTCCTGGCTACAAGCCTCAGGCCTCCCTCATGGGGTCTGACAAACTATCCAAGACCTCCACATTAAGGGACCAGTTCTGTTCTCTGAACAGACGGATTCTGAACTCCACAGCCTTAAGGACTCTCAGGGTACCTTGAAAGTCCCTGGACCTCCACTCTCCTGCACCCCAAAGGAGGCATTTCACGCCTCAATCCCTGCCTTGGTTTTATCAACATCAGCCTAGACAGGACTATAATCAGAGGAGAGGCAGGAATTACGGGAGGAAGCCTTCCTTCAATCAATGACTCAGACCTGTGAGACAATCATCCAGTCCCAAACAAAACTTTTGAGGGTGCACCCGAGGATGGTACACCAATCACAGACGCAGATCCACCACCCTTTTATTTTTGAACTGCCTATGTAATTTCTACCATGTGTGAGCACATATCACATCAGATTGCTGGGTACTATGCATGGTGGCACTGGGTTACTCACTCCAATTTTCTTCCCTCCATCCCAAGTGTATAGCCACATTTCTGCGGAGCGGAAGGTTCAAGTCTATCCTTACCTTGACAACTAGCTCATCAAGGGATGCACTAAGGTGCAGGTGGAGGCAGATGTGAACCTCATACGGTCAATGTTCGATGCCCTGGGGCTCTAGGTCAATGAGCAGAAGTCAACTCTCATACCCACTCAGAGAATATAATTCATCAGGGCAATATTAGACTCGGTTCAGACCAGGGCATTCCTCCTGGAATCTCATATCCTGTCCCTATGTGACATGATAGAGAGGCTACCCCACCACCATGGCGTGAAATTACCTGAAGCTATTGGGGCACATGGAGGCATGCATGTACGTAGTTCAGCATGTGAGATTGCACTTCAGGCCACTTCAAGCATGGCTATCCTCAGTGTTCCATCTGACTCAGGACAACATAGACAGAGTGGTCTCATTCCCCCCCTTGGAGATTGAGGTCCTACAGTGGTGACTCATCCCATGCAGGGTATGTGCAGTAGTTCCTTTCTCTGCACCTCACCCCTCACTGTGTCTAGTGATGGATACCTCGGCAGTGGGCTGAGGAGCTCAGCTAGGGGAGCTCAGAAACCAAGGTCTTTGGTCTCATGCAGAACTCTTACTCCACCTCAATATAAGGGAATTGAGAGTGGTTTGCCTGGTCTGTCAGGCTTTCCAAGCCCACCTGGAAGGCAGGCATGTATCAGTCATGACAAACAATACAACAGCAATGTTTTATATAAACAGACAGGATGGAGCACGCTCCTCTCCCCTGTGCCAGGAAGCCCTCAGACTGTGGGACTTCTGCATTGCTCGATTGCTTTAGGAGGAAGGCACCTGGAGGCATCTTACCTTCCCATAGCTCAGAATGAGTTGGCGGACAGCCTCAGCAGATCCTTTTTCCATCACGAGTGGTCTATTTGTCCGGGTGTAGTGAACAACACCTTCCAACGTTGGGGAGTTCCAAGCATAGACTTGTTCGCAAGAAGGCTCAACAGGAAGTGCCTGCATTTCTGTTCCTTCCAGAATCACAGCCCAGGATCAATCGCAGATGCGTTTCTTGTCCCATGGATGGGTCATGCTGTCTTCAGTATCCTCTATCTTGGACTGTTTGTTACATCTGAAGCAACAGGGTCCATCGGTGTCGTTAGTTAAGGTCCGTCTGGCCACCATCTCTGCTTTTCACCCAGGGTTTGCAGGCCGTTTGGTCTTCGCTAACCAATGATCAGGCATTTCCTTAAGAGCCTAGACAGGCTATATCTTCTTGTATGTCAGCCAATTCCCCAATGGGACCTTAACCTCATGCTGTCAAGGCTGATGGTACTGCCATTTGAGTCCCTAGCAGCATGCTCACTCCTCTGTCTGTCCTGGATGGTAGCCTTTCTGGTAGTCATAACTTCAGCCAGGAACTCAAAGCTCTCATGTCTGAGCCTCCCTACACAACTTTCTTCAAGAACAAGGTTCAACTTCATTCCAGCCTTCCTTCCAAAGGTGGTTTCCCAATTCCATATAAACCAGAATATATTCCTCCCAGTTTTCTATCCAAAACCATACGCCAACAGG
The DNA here is from genome assembly GCA_007922155.1 of Mesoclemmys tuberculata. Lineage (NCBI taxonomy): Eukaryota > Metazoa > Chordata > Testudines > Chelidae > Mesoclemmys > Mesoclemmys tuberculata. The sequence goes on from ML675601.1 coordinate 71,563,162, forward strand.
CAGGAGCGCAAGCTGCATTCTCTGGATGGCAGGCGGGCCTTGGCCTTCTATACTGAGAGGAAAGGCCATTCAGGAAAACAACATACCTCTTCATAGCTGTAGCAGATAGGGAGACATTTCATCCTGTTTCTTCTCAAAGAGTTTCTTCTTGGATTACATCATGTATCCAGACGTGTTACGACTTGGCAAGAGTGCCTGCCCCTGCGCTGACAGCTCACTCCACAAGGGTCCAGGCATTTTTGGCAGCATTCCTGGCCCAAGTCCCTTCCCAGGATGTCTGCAGAGCAGCAACATGGTCATATGTTCACACCTTCACTGCACGCTACGCTATTACAAGTGGGCACGTTAGAGACGATGCTGCCTTTGGCAAAGCAGTACTACAATCTGTGGGGCTTTGAACTCCCACCCCTCTTCCAATGCAACAGCTTGGAAATCACCTACTTGGAATCAACATGAGTAAGCATTTGAAGAGGAAAAAAATGTTTTTAACCTTCTTTAACTGTTGTTCTTTGAGATGTGTTGCTCATGGCCATTCAAAGACCCAGCCACCTACCTCTCTGTCAGAGTTAGCTGTCAAGAAGGAACTGAAGATCCATGGGGTAGGCAGGGCCCCATCTACAGTGCTATGAGGGCATGACTCCAGAGGGCACCAGAGCCGACACTAGGGATACCCATAGTGGCGACTGTTCATGCAGCGTGCCCACACCTATTTGGAATGGACATGAGCAACACATCTCGAAGAACAACAGTTACAGAAGATTAGTAACTGTTTTTTCCTGCCCATTTAACACTACTGTTGCATGGAGCCTATTCATCAGTGCTCCTTATGGTTTGTTTTCAAGGTTTAATTGAAAATCAGCACCTTGATTTGTGGTTTGAGTCTTAGCTGTCTTAAAGATTGTCTTTCTTTGTATGCTGTATCCTGACAGCTGACATCATCTGAACCCTTGTGTGCATACACAAGATGCACCAGTTTAAAATGAATTTAAAAAATGAAAAAATTAAACAGTTGCATGTCTGGATATAGAAACTCTTATGTCAGTTTACTGGCTTATATTTGTATTTAGCTTAAATTTGTAAACTTTCAGATAGATACAATTTATACCCATATAAACCAGGTTGAAACCAAATTTAACCTGATATGAAATTTGGGGGTTAACTAACTCCATTTAAACCACACCCTTTAGTTAAACTAGTGCAGACCGTGCCCGAGCCACTCTCACGTCAGAATAGGACCTACAGTTCTGAAATGTTCTTTCCCCATTAGTCCTGACTTCGATCTACAAGGCACATTGCAAGTGAGATCTCTTTTGGGGTGTGGGATATTTTCTTTGAGTCCTTTGAGCGGACACGTCAATAGTATGTTTGATGTGTCGATTAGTTGCGTTTAGTTATGTTTTTAATTTCTGACATATATATATATATGTATATATTTGATGTAAATGTGGTGAGAGGTTGTGATAGGTGCTCTTTAAACACTGGAAATAAAATTGACAAGAAACTTTAAATTTCAGGAAAGACAAAGTAAAGACTGATAATCTGGGGCCATGGCTACACTACAGCGCTGAGAGCGGCTGTGCCGCCGTACTGCTACTAGTGCAGACTCTAAGCCAACAGAAGAGAGCTCCCCCATCAACTTAATTATTCCAACTCCCGCAAGTGGCAGTAGCTGCGTCAGTGAGAGAAGCTCTCCTGCCAACCTAATGCTGTCCATACTGGCGCTTAAGTTGGTGTAACTTACGTCGCTCGGGGGGTGGCTTATTCACACCCCTGAGTAACATAACTTATACTGACGTAAGCTGTAGGGTGCATGTAGCCTGGGTTGACAGAGTAAAAGCTTGTGATCTTTATTATCTCTTGCCATTGTGCCTCCCTCCAGCCCTACCCTTGCAGTGTGAATTGAGAGCATTTATCCTTGGAGAGAGCCATGACTCCACTGACATCAATGGCAAAACTCCAATTGACTTTACTGGGACCAGGATTTCTCCCCCCTTGCCTTTTATTGATTTCCTGCAACTCTGATGTTATTTCATTGTACACTGTTATTGTGAATAAACCCCACATCAGCACAGTTAAAGGTTATGCCACTTGTGCAGTATGGAAAGAATATAGTCCACAAGGCATACAAGAGATGTGTAGGAAAATGAAATGCTCTTCTTTTTGTCAATTAACATGGCTAGCTTTTTTCTTGGAACCTAGTGGTATAGGTGAAGGAGGGAGCGAGTAAATTTGAATATTGTGCAGTACTGTCAAATTAATACAACTTCTAGCGAGGAACACTTGCAATTTTGGTTGGTTTTATATATTTCTTTTACATTCCAGAAAGGCTGTGTACATAGGGTGTATGTTAATGTAATATCAGAAAACTAGTATATTAGAGTTACCATCTTTTGTAACTGCATCTGACTGGCAGACTTGCTTCTCTGACCTGGAGGTTTCTAGTAAACTTTTCTAATCCGAACTATGTTGATATTGAAGTACAATGCATCAATAAAATACGACCATTTAAACCGCATAGTAAGGTTTGTTTCTTCCCTTTTCCTCTTTGTTTCTTCCCTTCATAGAGCCTTTCCATTGACTTCAAAGAGCCTTTGCCCCTATACTTGCTAACAAGCACGCACACAGTCATACTGGTCTCTTTTTAAATATTTTTCATTACTGATTTGAAGTCAGCACTGGGTGCTTATCATTCTTATCGGGGTCATTCTGAGCCAGTGAGTGGTTAAGTGATGTGCCAGGATTTTCCAAAATAATCTAGTTTGTGGTGGTTTGTTTTATCACAGTAGCCTGAGTATCTCTGTAGTACTGTGCTGCTTGCTCCCCAAGTAGTAGAATGGAGCTGGCGACTGTCCTCTGAGGCAGGATCATAGTGGCCTAATGACAATGACGGGGAAGGAAATTGGGGGTTGTGGTCTTGCTTGCCTGAATAATTTTGAGGCCACTGAAAATTTTGAGGCCACTCTTTAGGTGCAAAATATTATCATTCTTTGTGACATTTATGGCCAATGCCCTTGCATAATTTGTGTGTGCCAGATTTGTGCACAGAGATACCCTATGTACATACCAGTCAGGTATTTGTGCAAACCTATAGAAACTAAGCTTTGAACTGATGATGGTCACAAACTTGATTTGTGTATGCATGTTAGGTATTTGCATGCATAAGTGCATACAAGCCTTAGAGGCTTTTTCTTCTTTCTGAAATACTGTCTTGAAATTTAGGAAGTCAGACTGCTGAGGAGTTAACGCTGAGATTTATAAAACAACACTGAAAGAGAGAATTAACATTGCACTGCCTTTTCAGTTGGGCTGAAACTGTGTCTGGTTTATCACCCAACCAAATATATTAGTTTGTATTTGGAGGATAAGTCTGACAGTATGGAAAGAGCTCAGGTCAGTTTTTTTAATAATCTCATTGCAATATTTGTATACTTTATTTGCTTGTTTTGACCTTGAATGGTTTAGACAGATTGTTCAATGTCTATATCATTTATCTGCTTGAACAAATACTTCAATATTTTATTGAATATTTTAAATAATTGTATCTTAAATTTTAATCGTTTAGCTTTCTAGAGTAACTCAGATGACTAATAACACTGAGGATGATGATGATCCAGTTTATCAGTAATATGATGGAAATTCACTGAGTTGGCATGTTGGCATATATTAAAGCAGCTAGTCTCTGGGGTGAGGCTCTCACCTGCATTTCTTGGTACTGGTGAAGAAGTTCTCTTTTTCTTTTTTCAAAATTATTTATTTATTTTAGTGATAAGAAAATTAGAATAATAAAAAGGGCAGCACAGATTAGTGGGGCAGCAATGAAGTAAATAAGATCCGTTAGGCAAATCACTGCTTTGAAAAGCAGATAGGTTGATAAGTGCCCTTGAGTGCCTTGTGTGGGAAAAATTGCTAAAGCACTTGGAAACAACATCATTGAGGTTGGGTTTTTAGTCCATTGTGACTAAAATTAAATGACAGACTTAAAATAGTTCAACTAATGTAAACCTCATTCAGGGTTAGCCAGAGTACTCTGTTTAGTATTTGAACAGTTGTGTCGAAATTTAAGAAGCAGAAGTTGTACACATTCAAGACTCATAAATAAATGTTTTAAATTGCCCAAATCTAAGCAATTGTACATCAAAGGATCTTTGATATAATTTACTTATTAGTAAATAAATTCATCATCAAAGATTATTGTAACAGATTTTGCATTGCAACTTGTATCTTTAGCTAGACTACATTTTAATTATGAATTTGATACTGGATTAATGTATACTGCATGCACTTGAAACATTTCACATCTCCACTAGCTCCTGGCTTTGCAACCATGCTCATCTCCTTGAGCATTTATTGTTAAAAAAAAAAAAAAAAAGGAAAATGCATTGATATTTTTTTAATTTATTTTTCTGGGCAATCTATCTTGAAAGTGTTCTTACTTTTCAAGATACAACATATACATAAATTAGCTATCTTAAAAACACACTAATACCAATGGGGAAATTATCTTTCACCAACCCCACTCTATCAGCACACACATAGTTAGATGAGACTGCGTAATCTCCCACAAATTGGCACATTCCACCCATATACACACACACCACCATATTTTCTATATCTTCCCCTTCCCGCCCCCAAAAAAGAAAGGTAACACAAATGTAGTCAAAAGATAGTGAGAAATGGCATAAGATGTGGAAATGTGAATGCAGCAATCATATACATTTATGATGTTTTCCAGTGATTTTCAGTTATAATGTTCTTAAACCCACCTTTCGTTTATGATTAATAATGAAAATCTTACTGTAAAAATGCATTACAATATCCATGAAGAGAAGAGAATGATTATCCAGGTTTGCTTACTCTGTCAAAAAGACATATGCCACTAGTCAAAGGCCTGATGGAATGTTTCAGATAGGACTGCCTGTTTCCTCTGAACTGCCCACAGCTGTAACTCGGCCAATAACTGAAAGAATGTACAAAATTTCTCTGTTGCTATAGCTGTGATGTCACACACTGATACTAACATGTGGTTGGTTATTTTATGTTTCAGATCACTGCCTGTAGTTGAGCACAAAGAAAACGACGAGACTCCCACATCTTTCAGTGAGAAGAAAGGAACCAGCAGAGCAGATTAATACGGACTTCTGTCTGGTGGCCTTTTTGTACAAAGGCTGCCTTTAAAAAAGAAACAGTGTTATTTAATGAGCTGTGAGATGAGGCGCTGCTGCTAACGCTCCAATTCCAAGATTCATCTGCTATTCATTGTGCTTAATGTACATGTTTCTACACCGTGCATTTAGAAGCTCCCTGAGAAGAATCCAAAACGGCTGCGGGGGAAAGACCACCAAACATGCCTACAGAAACACTACAGACAGGTAGCATGGTGAAACCTGTCAGTCCTGCTGTCACTTTCACATCTGCCGTTCCTCTTCGCATCTTAAACAAAGGACCGGACTATTTTCGCAGGCAGGCAGAGCCTAATCCCAAAAGGCTTAGTGCTGTGGAGAGACTAGAAGCTGATAAGGCAAAATATGTAAAGAGTCAAGAGGTCATCAATGCCAAACAGGAGCCTGTAAAGCCAGCAGTGCTTGCAAAGCCACCGGTTTGCCCTGCCACCAAGCGAGCATTGGGTAGCCCTACTTTGAAAGTGTTCAACAACAATGCAAAGACTGAGAGTGGTGTCCAGAGAGAGAATTTAAAACTAGAGATTTTGAAAAACATCATTAATAGCTCTGAAGGCTCCAGCTCAGGTTCAGTTCACAAACATAGTTCACGAAACTGGCCTCCCCACAGATCTGATTCAGCAGAATTGAACCGGCATTCATTTGCAGAATCTTTAAAGGTCTACCCCACCCAGGGCCGGAGCAGCCCTCAAGAAAGCAATTCCAACATAAGCAGAAGGCTCTTAGAACAGTCAGCGGAGACTTTCTTGCATGTTTCCCATAGCTCATCAGACATTAGAAAAGTAACTAGTGGTAAGCCCTTAAAAGCAATACCTTGCAGTAGTTCAGCCCCACCTCTGCCTCCAAAACCCAAAATTACTGCCATCGCCACCTTGAAATCCCCGGAGATCGACACAGTAGAATCCAGTTGTGGAGTCAGTCGACGACCCTCCTTACAACGCTCCAAATCAGACTTAAGTGACAGATACTTTCGTGTTGATGCAGATGTGGAACGATTCTTTAACTACTGTGGACTGGATCCTGAAGAGCTTGAAAACCTTGGGATGGAAAATTTTGCGAGGGCTAACTCTGACATCATATCCCTCAACTTTCGCAGTGCAAGCATGATTAGCTCAGACTGTGAACAGTCTCAGGACAGCAACAGTGACCTTAGAAATGATGACAGTGCCAATGACCGTGTGCCATACGGCATTTCTGCAATTGAAAGAAATGCCAGAATCATCAAGTGGTTATATAGCATCAAGCAAGCTAGAGAGTCACAGAAAGTGTCCCATGTGTGAGAGGAAATCCACAATAAAATAAGCAAGGACTGTATCTGTGTCTGTGAATATTCAGTTGTGAAGGGTTGTGAAGTCTACTTGAAGTCTTGTACACTTCTCAAATCTCTTTGTGTTGCTTGTTGTGCAATGTTTTTAAGTTGCATGCCTGTCAACATGTGAACTGACCTGGCTTCCACTTGAACAAGAACTAATTACAAATCCTGGCTGAGCATACACACTATCTGCCAAAAGTTTAAGACAAGAATCTAATTAGGGCTTCATTATAATCAAGTTGTTTACATGAAAAAGTTCTATGACTTCTTCAATATTTATATAGTTCCTTGTGGTTTTTATATCTCACATTTTTGTGTCTTAAATACAGATATTGTCAACTGACATTACTATCTTTTAAGTTGAAACAAAACGCTTTTGAAAGAAAAGGCAAAATTGGCCAAAATAAGAGATTTAGATGTACAACAATAGGCAAAGAAACTTGATCTTCTGTGGAATGGGATTTATTGGCTCACATAAAACTGTTTCTAAACTGAAGAGAAAAATGCATCCTTTGTTAAAATATATGAATCCACCTTTATTAAAGGATTGTTTGTGGTATGATGGTTTTCATATTCTAAGTTACCTCATTTTTACAGCAAAAGTGGTCTAGCAAAGCTGCTTGACCTTTCATAGCCTAAATGAGTCTTGAGTTTGAGTCAGTGTAAAAATATTAATGGTTTTGTGTTACACTGATGGATAGGTTAAAAAGAGTCAAAGCTGACTGATGGAAATGTCGTCTTCAGTGGTGTGTTGGTTTTTGTTTTGTTTTTGTTCCTTTGTTTCATTTCTTATTGATAAAGATTCCTAGTCTTAAACTTTTGACAGGAATGATTAGATCCTATAGCTGATATTGAATGCCTTTATTAGTCAAGCACATCATGACTACAAACTCCATGCTGTCTTCTAAGTTTTTGTAGATCTGTTTGAATAGTTCATGAACAAAAATGGAAACACACAGCCATATCAGTATAAAGCCTCCTATTCAGAAGTAAAAACACTCAATAGCTGAATTATATGAGAAATTGTGATTATGTCGTCTTGCATATGTTATATCTAAGGCTGTGAAAGCTTGTTACAGCTCTAGGAAAGTGTAGAAACATGACAGTATGTAACTTTTTTTTCCTTATGATGGTTAGTGCTGCACGTCAATCTGTTACAATTTTGTTGACGATCTGTGTCTTCCCAATGGTTTAATTAACTGTCATTCCAACTGACGGTTGTGGTGTGGTAGCAGAGAAGTTGAAAGTACAGTGGTCAGCTTCATTATTATTGTATTCATGCTTTGAAGTACATTGCAGCACTACCTTATACTTCATCAGCTAATAGGAAACTTTTTTTATCGTGTAAATGCTGTAAGACTTTGTATATACTTCAGTTGTTATGAAATCTTTAAAAAAGAAGAGTGTTATGGTAATAAATAGCTCCTGGTGCAAGTATTGGTGGTGGTTTTCCTTTGTGTTAGATTTTTTTAAAAACTTTTCTTTACAAAATAATGGGAAATTAATTTCAGTGCTATGGTAAGTCCTGGTTAAATAGTAGCTCCAGTAGAAGGTTTCTCCCCAAAAACACTTTGAAGAAGATTAATTCTTTTAACTGTAGCTATAGAAACATAAACTTGCTGTAGAACTAGAAGAGTTTATCAGGACTCCTAAAATAGCCTGCTTCTTCCTTACTTACTGCACACTTACCTGGCATTTTTATTGTTCCCTTGCATGATACCTGTTTCCAATGAACCTCTGATTTCTTCTGAATCGTTCTTCAGTAATGAATATCTATACATTTCAGTATTAGAGGTGTTTACAAAGTTAGGCTTTATTTTGTTTCAAGGAGCCTCTATATCTTTAGCACCACTGTTCTCAACTGAACATAGCTGTCTTACTTTTAGGGAAGTTTCAGTTCTTTTCCAGCATGGAAGACCTGGCACAAGGCTGGAATTGGAATACAAAGAAAGAGCAGTGGACTCAGTTATTGGATACAGAACTTAATACAAATCGTGAGGTTTTTTTATGTTTACAGAGTGATTATTCAACAAAAGAAAACACATCTTCTGCTTCTAAAAGCAACGTACCTTTTTACACGTTGTTATGGGTGATTTTATGGCAAAGACCTATGCTATTTCCAGCAAAGGTTAAAAAAAAAAAGAGAGAGAGAGAGTGAGCTTTAAGCTACAAGCACATTTGTGCCATATTTTAAACTTGGTGGATTTGAGCTGGCATTGACATTACTTTGGTTTTTCAAGCATATTTTCCTACTGTGAATTCTACCCAGTTCAGTTACTGTTTTGCCAAAGAAAGTAATTCTTTAAGGGATTAAAGCCAAATGTAATGCAGATGTACCGCTAAGAAATAAAGAACTTAAAACCAAAATTAAAATGCTCTCACGTTGTTGTCTATTAAATGGTGCATTTCAAGATGACGATAACCAGGCTATCTCTAACCATTGGTGGCCAAAAATAATAATCAGGAAAGCTTTATAAAATTAGATGATTGAGTAGGACATAAGCTAGTATTCTACACTTGCTTCCTAGGATTCCTTTTGAAGCAATGGGGTACAAGTTTAACTAATTTTCTTTTACTATCACATATGGTTTGGGCTGATGAAGGATCTATAATGCAGCATTTCCCCATACAAACGCTTATGTGGCACCTTTGACAGTGTAGCAAGAGTCTGATGCTGTCATTCCTGTTTATGCAAGTATCTGAACTAATCCCATTAAAATCAGTGCGACTACTGCTGTAAGATTTTCAGAATCAGGTCCTAACTTTCATATCAGCTGTGCTTACAACAGTGGTGAGTTTGCTGTGATTAAAAAAAAAAAAGATTATCGAGAAGATTAATTTATTAATAAATGTTTACTTTTAATCAACTGAGAAAATGAGTGACTTTTTTATTCCTTGACAATTTCTGCAGAGGAGATTTATTTATTAGCAATTCTTACCATTACCATATTTGACTCTTAGGAATGAGTCAAATCATAGTTCCAGTTTTGTTTGTTTGTTTAAATAGAAACAGCAATTTTGTCTTTGTACCCAGTTGGTCCACACAATTAGTGAGTGTCAATTCTTTTATCAGTGCTTTGGGATCCTTCTGAAATTCTTTTGTATAAATACAAGTTAGTGGTATTATCCTGAGAATGCAAGTGCTATCATCCTAAACATCTAGCAAACATTTGCAGATCCTGACACTTGCCTCTAAAAGGACCTTCTAAAAAGCACATTGAAGTCAAATTCCTATTGATCAAGTGCAAAGTGCCCACCAAAATGTCTACATGTCAATAGAAACTCTGGAGCAAAATTAAGAAACAGAATCTTGCTAATGAAAGAACTGAGCATCATGTCTGGTAAACAGGTGACACACAGAGTGAAGGAGAGTACAGGTATGTTTCCAGCAGAGGGAGCTCTAATTTGTCTCAAAAAAGATACCACTGTTTTGTTTTAATGTAATTGATCTGACAGGGTGCACGTAATCTTGAATCTGTTTACAGTGGTACACATATTGGGGGATATTGTTGTTTAACTCTGGGTGCATGAAAGAGGTCAACAGAAAAACTTGCTACTTCATATTTTAGAACAAATTAATAACATGGAAGTTAAGAAATATATGATCCTAGTTACTAAATGAAATTATGATCAATGTGTTTTGATGGATGCTGAGATGATATGGAGTTATGAATTAAATTCTTGCATTAGAGAGTGTTATGTTAAAAAGGAGATGTACCATCTGATTGAGCAAGGGCTTTTGAAGGGTAAACACACAAGGATAATGTTTTTGGCAGGAATTCAACAATCAGAAGACACATATAGACAATGCAGCCAATCAGTATTGCTGACTTCTCACTTTTCACTGCAATTTCATCCATCCAGAGAAACTGTATATGTTGGATTCAAGTCACTGTGTTCATTCAATAGGAAACAAAGTGCTTAACGGCGCTCTGGGACACGGAGCTGAATATCTCTGTTACAGGAAAGGACCAAGTGTCTGGACCAGAAGCAGATTATCTTACAACTACTTATTGTAAAGAGAAAATATTTGACTGCAGACATTGACACACTTGTTTATGCACAACATTTCTGAGGAGTAGTAGGTGACAAATAAGGCTCCTTTATACCGTTTCGGCAGTATGTGTAAACACACACCCACTTCAAAGCACCTTCACACTGCCAGAGCTGGGCAAAGGGCCTTAGTGTAAATGAGAACAAGGGTCCTGTCTTGAGAACTGTAACATAAATCCATGCAAAATCCTAGATCCTTACGATCAAGATCCTGATCCAGCACCCATTGAAATCAACATGCAGACTCCAATTAATTGCAGTGGAGCTCAGTCAAGCCTTAGCTTTATGAGAAAGGTCATAAGAATTTGTTCCTCACTGTTAAGATACATTATTTGCATTATCTTCAATGATGGAATATGTCAACTTTGTGGAACTGTACCAGGAATACATTTCTTACTGAGTGCTTTACCTGTCACCACCCTCTACTTGTCACCATGGAAATCCTAATCGCTAACAATAATATCTATTGTGCTAATAGTGTCTATTGTAGCAAGAATACATTCACTTTAAAAGCTTTGAATGATGCTGTCCTTTTTGGGGTTTAGTGTATTCTGAAAGGATGCATCCACACCTCGCAGCCTACTGTGCTAATGAATGTGAACATGAAAATGTGTCACTCAAATATTTCATATTTAAATATTTAAAATGTTGGATATGTTTTAAAATAGTCTTCCTATCAGCACTCTGTAGTAGCTGGAAAAGTTAAAGAATATTCCATGTATTTTTTCCTCTTTTTATGAAAAAATTGGAATTCTGTAACAAGAACTGTCTGCATTTAAATGCCATAGTTCTGAAACTTATTGGCTGGTAGTAATTTTCAGCAATTACGGTCTTGAGACGAGTAAGAGTTCTGTTATCTGTGCAATCTGCTTTTGACATCGTCAGTCATATCTACCTTCTCAACATCTTGACGTCTCTGGGTTTTCACAGCTCGTTCTTCTCTATGTTCTTCCTCCTCGTCTCTGGTCATTCTTTCATTCTCTTTCTTTTGGTGGTTCCTTCATCTTCCACTCTTTGTAGGGCTCCAGCTGAGATCCCTTCTTTTTCCCCTTTATAACTTTTTCTTGAGTGACATCACCCACTCATAGTTTCAACTGCCATATTTATGGCTGGCTCCCAAACGTACCTGTCCATTCACCTGTTTCCCTTGATCCAGATGCATTTCAGCTTCTCTCCAAATCATCTCTTTCGTGTTCTAGTTTTGTCAATAAGGCAGATAAATCCCCGAAGTTTTTCAATAACAGTATTTATTTCAGATATCCAAGTTATTACAAATAGGGCTGCAGCACTGACTTCTTCCTTATCTTTTTGCCATTGTGATCTGCCCTCTGAGCTGTTCTGACTTCTTCATCCTGTTACACAAGATGTTGCACAGCCCAGGCTCTTGAAGATTCCAGATTCAGCTCCCGCTTGTGGGTGGGAAGCTGTCTCTCCTAACATCCCCATTGTTAAGTCTAAGACAATATACCTAAGTAACAGAATGTGGATAAAATACCATATAACAAATACTAGAACAGTACTTAATGGAATTTATGCAACAATAGTTGACGTCGTTTGGGAGGGTCAATGATTTACCATTCACTCAGTACAAGTACTTTGCTTTAGCAAGATCATGTAGGCTTTTTCTATTGTAGATATCTGGTAATGAGCCCAAAATAGCACCTTGTTTTAATTGGTTGGGTCTATTCATATGCAAAGTTTTCTTGGTTGTTCTTTGTCTACCATGTTGCTTATCCATTTCTGTAGATTCATTCACTTTGGCAATAATGCCATCCTTCTCCATTTGTTTTATTGCCTTCGGTATTTTTTCTTTTCATGCTATAGGGACTCTGCATGTTTGGTGTTGCATTGGCTGGATGGTTTTTTTCTATTTGTAAGGGTACTGTGCCTGGGAAGCACAAAAGTCCTTCGCATCATTGTTGATCCTCAGGATGTGAGCCATGGAGATGGCCCCTGGTTGCATTTGTCCGTGTGCATTGGTTTCTTCTGACTGTGAGTTTATTACTTGAGTTGTAGGTGAGAGGTTTAATGTCAATTGGGTTAATGGGTTCGCTTGTACTGGCTGATAGAAGTGATTTCTGTCTGGAGTACACAACCCAAAATTCTAACTGATATTTCTTCCCTTGGTGTTCTGCCTGTAATGCACATTACCCTAATAATGTGAGGATGGGTATTGGGTATTGTGGTATTGCATGGCTGCAATTTTGCTGCTCTGTATTGCGTAGGGAAGTCCTTGTAGCCCATTACATTTACAGATGTTCCACTCTTTGGCGTTCTATTTCTTGCTTGTGCCAGTGATTCAGTGTTACATTGTCAGGTGCGAGTATGAACTTAACAAACCATTTTAGTGATATCAGATACGCAAAGGCTCTCATTATCTGAATTGCTGCTCAGCTCAGCGCTGTTCTTCTCGACCATATGGTGTGTTGCTTTCCTTTGCTTTCTTTGCCTGCACACTCGTGCATAGTGGTTCCTCTTTCCACAATTTCTGTACGTATTGCTGTAAGCTGGGCATTTGCCTGCTTCATGTCTTCTACCACAATATCCACAGCTTTCCTTGTGAGGTGTGCTTGCCTCATCCCTGTACATACAGAGTGGGATTTTTTTTTCATTTTCTATGGATTCCAGTGTGTGTTTTGTTTATAGAATGCATACTCTGTCTTCTGTGTGCTTAATGTCCTCATTGGAGTGAGAGGTTGTTTGCTCACATTGCACGTTTTATGGCCCCTGCCACTGTGCTAAGGTGGGGTTTCTGAGTATTCTCTGAACTCCCTTGTCGGTTCCTCTGGCTAAATGATCTTGTATCAACTCCTCTTTCCCTTTCCATACTCACATGAATCTGCCATTCTGTGCAGGTTGGCTATATACTGGTCAGTAGTTTCCGTTGACACTTGCTCACTCTTGCTGAAGACATGGCGTTCACATAGAGCATTTCTTGTAAGTTCAAAATGTTATTAGAGAGTGTCCAAAATTTTGGAGGGATTTCTGCAGTCTGCATATCCAAGTATTGCTAGAGCATGTGGCATTCTTTCCGCATCGCTGAGAGCAGGGTTGTGGCCCTTTTTCTTTTATCTTTTTCATTCAGTCCTGTGGCAACTTCATAACTTTCTCATTGTGCTCTGAAGAACAGCCAGTTGTTGAAGACATCCCCTTCCATGTCAATGCATCCAGGAACTGGAATCAGGCTTGCTGCTATGGCAGAGATTTGTGTTTAGCTGTCTGATTATGTAAATCTAACAATCAGATGTGCTACTTGCTTTCTCCTCATGGGCACATTTACTTCTGGCACCACATTCTGGTTCTGTCAATGGAGCACAGAAAGCTTTTCAACAACAAACTTTTATTTCATATATGTAAGACAGTGCAAACAGGGCTCTGGCACTGACTATTTCCTTATCTTTTGTCCCTGTGATGTGCCCTCTGACCTGAGTGCTAACTATCTACATCCTGTTAAACAAGATGTTGCACAGCTCAGACCCTTGGAGGTTCTAGCTGAAGCTCCCCCTTGTGGGTGGGAAATTGTCTTTCCTAGCGCTGGATGTCTTGCCAGCATTGTAAATTTACTAGGGCCAATACTGAACTCCTTTTTTTCTTTTCAAGCCCTCTCCATTCCACACGCTCACCATTATTATTGATACCACCACCATTCTCCCTGGTATTCAGACCCATACACTGAAAGTCATCTTCAGCTCCTACCTCTTCATTCACACGTCCATCTGGTTGTGTCCAAATCTTGCTGCTCTTGAGTCTATACAGTTTTTAGGAATCCAGCCTTTTTTTTCCCATCCACACATTGTTTTTATTTTTAATGTACCGTTTGTCTTACATAAGTCAAGTAACGGCACTTTCCACTGCAACTTTGAATGGCCAAGGGATTTCATTAGAAATATATGGGGGATTGTGCAATTATTTCTTCTGTGCATCTGCATAATAATTGTGAATTACATTCTGGGTAATGGCCAAACTTGGAAAGTGCCATGCCCCAGAGCAAAGCACTCCCTGTGGTAATGTCATTCAGCAAGTTCCATCTTGTCCTTGATTGGCATGTGCATGGGGCTATTAAAAGGACTAATGAGGAAGCATTGCTCATGGTGTCTTCAGCCTGTGATAGTGCATATCTCCCTGATTGTTAGCTTAACCAGAAAGAGGTTAAATCCCAGGGGAGGGCAGTGGCCCTATTACCCCTTTTGTTCCCCCCTTCACCCTCCCCTCCCCCCGATTCAGAGGGAACAGCTGAGCATCTTTTCCAGTGTCTAACTGAGATTGGGATATGGATGAGAGCAGCACGCTGGCTGGGAGCCATAGCTGGCACAGCGTATGGCTGCCTGCTTGTGAAGCAAGGCATCTTGCCATCAGCATCATTCCCCAGTGCTGTGATTTGAACTGTCTGCCTGTGGCTTCCAGGGGCAGTGCGGCTTTGGAGCTGTAAAGCCACAAACAGACGGCGACATTCCTGCTTTAGAGACGGACCCCACGTTGCTGCAGCGGAGAGCAACCCAGGTGAAGCTGCTGAAGGAGCTGATTTGAGCTGAAGGCGCTTCCTCTGTAAAAAGTGCGGGAGCTGCCAGCTTTGGAAATGGTTTCAGAATCTTCATCCATTTTTGGTGCAAAATAGCCCATACTGTTGACTTGGGCTCTTCTTTATGCAGACCGTGGGGGCAATATTGAAGGAAGGAGGGGGGTTAATTATTAAGGATACCTAAGATGATAAACCTTTTTTGTCTGTCTGTTTAAAAGTATTAAAAAAAAAAAAAAAGTAATAATTCTCATTCTTGTGTATTATTTGGTTAGCTTCAACAGGGTTGTCAACATTGTACCAGGCGCAAAACGAGTTTGTCCATGACCTGCAGAGCTTATAATGGAAAAGGCAAAGGAGAAAGTGGATGGGAGATACTGGCTAATTGAGAGGAGGGAGTGGCAGATGTTCTCCTCTGCATGTATGTGCTCAAAATATGAGTGTACCAGGGATGAAGTAATCCTTTTAAACTAAGGATCTGAATGGAGAGAAAGCAATGGGCTTGCAAACCAAGGCCCCAAACCATGTGCATAGGTCCACCCATTCGGTTCTGATTGTAGGATAGAGGCGCCATGGGGGGACAAGTAACATACAATAAGTATTTAAATAATTATACAGAAGGAGAAGAAAGGCATGTCCTGTATGTTATTTCCAAAAGCATTAAGGTTAATGGCATAACTGGTGTCTTTATACTGGTAGGTATATTGTGATGGGGGCAGAAGTCAATTGTATTGATGGGCAACTTGCATTTTAAGAGGAGGAAAAAGAAAAAAGAATCTTGGAACTACTGGAGATTTGGGACTAGGTATAAGATGTTTAAGCAAATATCTTTAGAAGAGATGCTGTTTAAAAGAAATGTCAATATTTGAAGCTTTAAAAGGATATTTTTAAATGTGACCTGCTTTTCAAACATATTATTCCTTTATGAAGTCCGTCTTGCTATTGTGAGATTACACAATCTTTGCTCTTTCAAGCTTTGGAGACATTTATGGAAGATACAGACAGTGATTTTTGGTTTACTTAAGTAATAGAATATAATACTGCTTAGCTGAAAAGAACTTTATTTCACCAAATAAATTTGGGGGGGGGTTGTTTTGTTTTGGGGCGGTGAGGGGGTGTAGATAAGACAATTCACACATTCTTCTGCATTAATTTTGACCTGCTAATGACTTAGGAAAGTGAGTGCTGCAAATATGTTGAGCTGCATGAAATTTATAATATTAAGTCTCAACAAAAGCTTGATTTGCTTTATCCATGTTATGCATATCTTGGAGCATATCGGCTTACAAGTATCTGGCACAAAACTAACTCATTCTCCCTGCAAGTCCTTCCTATGAGCTTATGGATTTGAGTCCATCTGTTGACTTTTTTTCTTTTGTTTAAAGAATTTGTGAATAAAAAGCTGTCATATCTGAATTTCCCAAGGCAACTGGTACATCGCAAATATAATAAAATGGCCTAAATGAATATAGAAGCTGTATTTAAAAGTGTTCTCATCATATGCTGAATTTCCAGACAACTTTAATCCAGGCAAGGAAGTCAAATTACAACCTACTGTTTTTTTCTAATTCAATTGCTGGTCATTTTTCCCCCTCTACCTTTCATATGGTGAAACTGAAAAAAACCAAACTAACATGCCATGCCAGGATTCATAGCCAACTAGTAATGCAAACAGTTAAAACGGGGGGCCAAATTCTCAAGTGCTTCCTCAGTGTTTACTCAGCCCTTACTCTCGGTGAATGTCAAAACTTTACGCGCTGAAGCGTCTGCTGCAGTGGCTTCACGGTGCTGGTTCCTGAGCTGGCCAGATTAAAGCTATCTTGGGTATGTCTACATGAGCTGCAGTCACACCCTGTAAGGCAGCGCAAACATACCGGAGAGTGAAATCCTTGCCTTACTGAAGTCAAAGGGAGTTTTCCCATTGACGTCACTGAGGCCAGTACTTCATCATGAGTCAAGACTTCAGGTTTGGTCCCTGGTTTTTACTGTAAATATTTAGCATGTGGCAGCTATTTTAGTCATTTGGGGTAACCTTTCTAGAAATGCCTAATTTCCTTAGGCTCCTAAGTGTCATTTCCAAAGCATCTAAGTCATTTGAGAGCCTGAGTCCTGAGCACTGTGTGTGTGTGGCTGATTATCAAACACCGCAGATCCTCTCATCATAAGGTATCAAAGCCAAAGTGACTTGTGCCTCTCAACATGCAACCAATAATACTCTAGAAAGTGTACGGCTTGCAACACAGAGGGGGAAAACACGTCAGCTCATCTAGTCTATCACTCGAACTAGGCAAGATTGTACTACAGCGTTTTCCCAAATGCAGTATTCTTTTTCTTTAAGGCTCTGCTTTTTAAAACTATTTAGACATTGCTGAATTCAGCATTGCAATGCCTAATGGGTTTAGGAGCCTGTCTCATTTTCAGAAGCAATTTAGGCACTTAGGAGTCAAAATCCCATTGACAGTCAATAGGATTTAGGCTTCTAAGTGTCTTAATCACTTTTGAAAATGAGACTTCGGCTTCTAAACCACTTAGACGTTGTTGCATTCATTGCTGCAAAGTGCCTTCTTTTTGTTATGAATTGGAATATATTTTTCAAAATTCAAATATATTATAACGGTAATAAAATGAAACAGATGCAGGGCCAGAGGCTAACTGCATATAATAGATACAGGTCTAACGTTGTGCTTCCCTAGCTGCAAATTAGAGTGCACTATTTCTAAATTTTCCTAAATTAATTGGTGCTAAGCACTTAATAGGCACAAGCACACAAAGGTGTATGAAATGTACTGCACATAATGAAGCTTTCTGTAGCTGACATCACCCAGAAAGTACAGTAATACAGACTCCATAGTGAAGCAAGGGCCGAATGTATTTTCTGAGAAATACAAAGACAGATTAGTGTTCGGAGTGTGTTTTTAATTGATAAATAATTATTCAAGCACCCTGCAACTTAAGAGTAATTGGTAGGCAAGTGGGACAGCAAGAAAACAATCCAGTGAGCAAAGCTTAGTGTGTCAGCACTATTTTTCTCATAAGCACTAAAAATATATTCACCTATAGCAGTAGATTTTCCTTCAAGATAAAGATCTGACTGACTAGCTATGACTGCACAGAATATAAGAAAAAATCCCAGTGAATATTTAATACAAAGATGAAAAATCCCAAACATCTCGCGTCATAAAATTGCCATAAGCAGGTCTCTACGTATGTCTCTTTCCCTTTACACATCTGAGAGAAGCAAGAGATAAATGATGGCAGTGTATCCTTGTGTTGCTTGGCTTTTCAATTCCGTTTGTCGTATTTATCACTAAAAGGATTTTCTGCTGTTCTGAGCTATCTTAATGAAAAATAAATCTGCATATTGAGCTGCAAGATAAGCCAGAGACGAAACATGGTAAGCTACAATTTAGCAAGTTACTAGAGCTGGATACCAATATTGTGAGCAAATATGGAGAATTTCTTGATCTGTCACCAAAACCCTAATTAACTGCGTTGCTATACCTAATGTGCATCTTGTTTGCAATATATATAATCCATTATTTAAATGGCTATCATTCTTTTTATGCCCCACACTTGGAGTTGCCTAAGTCTAATGAGGATTAATCTAAATTTGTGCTAAGTCAAATGCAGATTTTACTGAGATATGTTAGAAGCATTGACTGACTAAGGACATGTCTACACATACAGTGCTGAAGCAGTGCAGCTGTACTGATGCAGCTGTGCTGCTGTGGCACGTATGGTGAAGATGCTTTATGCCAATGGGAGAGAGCTTTCCCATCAGAATAATAAAACCATCTCCATGAGCAGCAGAAGCTATGTTGGTGGGAGAAGCTCTCTCACTGACAGCTCTGTACACACAAGCGCTTATGTTGGTGTAACTTATTCACATCCCTGAATAAGTCCTGCTGACATAAGCTGTAGCGTAGACATAGCCTAGATCCGTTTTCACATGCAGATATAAAGGTTAGGTTTTCTGTTCTATACAGATGCCAATGGACCCTTATCACAAACTATTTAAGTGTCATAGAAAACTGCAAAGGTGGTGGACAAAACCTGCACACAGCATCAAAAATAATTGTTGATGGTGATTGTTATTTCTGGGATAAGGCCTGGTCTACACGCGCTGCGAAATTCAGCAGCAGTCGACGGGAGACACACAAGCTACAGAGAGTAGCTTGCATATCTCCCATCGACTTCCTAAATTCTAATTAGCGCAGCATCTCCACTACGCTGCGCCATCAGGAAATGCCCTCCCACCAGAGCAGCATTAATCTTTTTGCAGGGGTGGATTTATTGAGTCGACTTCCGGATCAATTGAGTGGGTCTCCACTTCCGCTCAATCAATCCCGAAGAATCGATCCGGAAGCACCAAATGTTCCACTGTGAGTGAAGACATACCCTCACTATCCAAACACGTGAGGACAATCCCTGCTTTGAGGAGCTCACAATCTGAAACCAAGCATGGGGGGTTGTCACTTTTTTTGGGGGGGGGAGGGGTCATTAAAGCCTGAAATATTTTCAAAGGGGATCCCAGAAAAAATGTTTGAGAACCCCTGCTCTAAAGACAGTGGTAAGAAAACCTGCTAGACTGAGCTGGGTCCACACTGACGGCGGCATATTCACCACCGTCAGATTGATTGCTCTGGATCAACTGAGTAGTCTGTATAGAAGCGCTCAGTCGATCCAGCACGCGACGCAGCAAAACCACCCCGGTAAGTGGCGTAGCGCTGCATCGAAGGGAACACTGTTCCCTTCAACGCAGCGCAGTGTGGACGGCGCACAGAGGAGATGCTGCAAAGTCTACTGGAGATACGCAACTGATTCACGTCACTTGCATATCTCCCGTCGACTGCCACCGAATCGCAAAGCTAAGTGTAGACCGGGCCATAGAGACTAATTGTTCTAGACTCTTTAATTATTTAAATAGAGCTACTGGTGATAAATTAAGCTGGTACAGTTAAGAAAAAAGTTGAACTTCAGTATTCAGAAGAACTTCAGAACTTTCTAATAAAAAAGAAAAGGCAGATGTAATGATAATAGGAACTTTGGAATAGGAGCCAAAGTTACTCACTTTTCCCTCGGCCAGGTCAAGCAGCAAGGACTTCAGCTCAGCATTCTTGCTCTCATGGCGCTGTGTGACCAGTGAGAACTGGGGAAAAGGAGCAGGAATGCTTCCCCTGCCAGTCTGCAGAGGGAGAGGCAGGTGTTTAACAGACAGGGAGGATGAGCTAATTTCAGACATAGATTGGCGCCGTAGCAGAACAGGAAGGATGGGGGAGGAGCTCCCCCAAACCCAGAGCTGCGGAAGGAGGCACTTTGCAGTAGAAGGGGTGAAGGATCAAATTTCAAGCTCATCTCCAAGCTGTAGCAGGCAGGCAAGAACAGGTCAGAAGGCATCTCCCTCCTTCCAGGTGGCCATAGCAGTCATGGTAGAGCAGGTGGAGAGGGACTTTCAAACTCATCCCAGGGTGGATGAAGTGGGGCAGGTGGAGCCATGGGAGACCATGGGATGGGACCATACAATCGTAGGACTGGAAGAGACTGCGTTTCTGCACCACTAGTCCTTGGATAAGACTATGAGAGAGGAATGGGGCTTTATAGCTATCAACAAGAATCAAATATTTAACAAATTATTTCCCAGTATTGCTGGTCCTTCTCCACAAGAAAGAAAGAAACATCACTTTGAGAGGAAAGCATTTCCTTTTGCTGTAAAAAAAACTGTTCAGAATAAATGGCTAATATGGATGGCAGCAGAAATAGTTCCTCTCAGCCTTCATAAAGACAACTTAAATATAGGAAGGTTGTGTTGCATTAGATAGCTCTACATTTTTCTAAAAGGCTTAAGCCTATTCAAATTCTACGAATCTCTGATGTGCATGCATGCATCCATGCACTTGTGTGTACACACACACTCTCTCCCTGGGTTTTAAATTGATCTAATGCATAAACAGATGTCTAATGGCATAAAAATGCAGAACATATTGAAAATGTATGCAAACTGGGCGTCCTGACCATTCATTTATTGAATACAAAGTGAGCATTCAGCTGTTTTTAAATTATGACAGACTATTCAGACTTGATAAATGGCAGGTGAAATCCTGCAGTCTGATTGGCTGATGCAGTCATATACCCCAATGTTATATAAAGGCAAAGAAATAGCTGGATATGATCATGACAAGTTTTAAGATCTTGTGCTATTTTTTTAATCATATCAGATCTATTATTCTGAACTGTGGTCACTCCTTGCACAGATGCAATGGTGATGTTAGTGGTGCTGGGCATAGGCTCCCAAAGTAAGGGTCACGTTCCCAAATGGGGTTGCACAATCATCAGATTGGGATCCCAAATCCAGTGGGCCAGATTTGGCCCATGAGATGATGTCCTTTGCCCTCAAACATGTTCAGATCTGCTCCACAAATGCCGCACAAGAAGGCCCCCATTCTGATCTACATAGTGTTGGCCCCCGCACAGAGTGACCTAGCACATATGGTGCGTGCAAGGTTATGCTGTGTGGAGGCTGCCATTTGGTACATCAGAATGGGGGCCTCCTCAAGGCATGACCTCCCATGTATTGTGCAGTGTTCTGCTGTGGCATTTGTGGTGCAGGTCTGGATACAGTGGCTGTGTGGATGTCAGTTTGGCCATTTGTTGGGCAAATATCCAGCTGAGGGACTTGAAAGCAGAAGATTCTTATCTATGGGTGGCAGCCTCATCAACAGAGCATCCTTTCTGATCGAGCTGGTAGAAGCCTGTGCTACCCTTTTCTATTGTGGCTTGTAAGCTTCTTCAGGCAGGGACCATATCTTCTTTTATGGCCCCTTGAGGTGCCACTCAAGGATAAAGAATCATTGTAAGTCATTATCTCTGTTCTGCCCTATTATCACAACACAGGGCTTTCCTGAATCCTGGCCCCTTTTGCATAATAGTGATTTCCTTTTTCTGATTTGTGATTTGGCACAGTGGACTCATTTTTATGCAGAGCATCTGCTTCAACCCCCAGCAGTGAGTCTAGTGGACTCACTACATGATTCGCAGAGAATAACTGGCATCTCAAGCTCTGAGTCCAGAGCTAGGTAACGTTTGCAACAGGTCTTGTCTATCATGAACTACATCAGCCTCTTGGCACATGTCTGTTTATAAAACTCTGTGAAGGAATGGAGTCTGATCGCAATGTGTGGTGGTTTTCCACGCTGAAGCTTGTTGGCATTCAAGAGGAAAAGTACTGGGACAATTTTCTGAATGGAGAGACAAGCTGTATGCCTGTGCACTGGACTGCAAAAAGAGTGCATTTGATTTTCCATATGACCAAAGGGAGATATGCCTTCTTGCCTATATCACAAACATATCTGAGAGACTGAATAAATTGAATACAGGTCTACAAGAAAAGAACACCCACATCCTTCAGCTGAGCAATTGAATCACAGGATTCAAGAAGAAAATTGTTGTCTGAAAGAATAATCTGTGGAAGACAAAGTATGAATCCTTCCCACAGCTTTGCAAGCTCTTGGCTGACAATGAAATTATTCAGCCTCCCACACAGGTGACTGCTGAGCATCTCAGCTGACTGGAGAAACAGTTTGCATCCTTTTGTCATGTCAGTGGGGTGTGAGACCCCTTTCAGTGCAACTCTGGTGCCCTGGATTTATCAGCTGCTGAAATCGAACAGCTCATCAAAGTTTCTTGCGATCAGTTCTCGTGGGGAACGTATGCCCAACTTGCTCCCCCAAGAGGTCTAGTTCACGATCAAGAATGAATATCCTGCACTCTCAATGGATGCCTTTGTAGCTTTTTGCAGTTTGCTTTGGAATTAACTATCTTGAGTAGTTTTGTATCCTCTGCAAATTTTGCCACCTCACTGTTTACCTCTTTTCCAGCTCATTTATGAATACGTTGAACAGTACTGGTCCCAATACATACCCCTGAAGGACATTACTATTTACCTCTCTCCATTCTGAAAACTGAGGGGACTGCCTGTGACTCTAGGGTAAAACTCCATGGTTACAGTGCTTTAGCAGGTCACACTTGTTACTGGGGTGGTGAAATCTAATTATAGAACATACAGCCTGTTTGGGGTGGCTGCCCTTCTTCTTCACAGTCTGCTCTGAGATAGCAGTCTCGGTCATGAGCCATTCCAAAGAGTGTGACAACCAGAATATAAATGAACTGCACATCAGAGTCACGTCTGATCCAAAACCAAGAAACAAACTCTTGATCCCCACAAAATAAAAGAAGAGAAGTGTGACAAAAATTTGGGAAACAAGGCAGAATACAAAGTGGGAATGGGATAAACAATTTGGTTAAGGGGGAAATGAAACCTCATAAGGGGAGAGTTACTGAAGGGAAAAGAAGAAAAGGGAATGAGCTACTGATTTTGCATGATACAATATCAAATACTTTGTTAAAAATAATGCACAAACATTTCAAGAGAACAGGTTAACTTGGGCCACCTCTAACTCGAAAGTGGCTATTTTTCCTCTCCACACACAATTTTGTAGGTGTTGAGTCAATTATGTGCCTTTGAGAAATAAAAATGGCAGTTGGGAAACGAACAGTTGGAATTACATTACACATTCCATTTGCTAATCAACATTTTATCATTTTTACTATGCAACACAAATGCATACAGCCTGTGTAACATCTGCATTGCTCAGATGGACAGGAATGGCTCCAAAGCACTTCCCAATAATCTGTTTCTAAAATGTCCCATATATTTACTATTTATCCAACTTTGTCAGTAGTTCATATTGATTCAGTAGAGCATCTACATATTTACTGGATAGATTAGTAGAGTAGCTACATAGGAGTTAACATGATAATTAGATTCTTTCAAAGTACATAGCAAAAAATGCTCAAACAAATAAATTCTGAAACCAGAGGAAACTCAAAGGTTAAAATTACCAAAAAAAGGAAGATTAATGGTCTGGGCTTATTAATGAAAACAATGACACCATTCAAACTTCCCTATCTTGTCACCCAGGCAAGCTGGATTTACTGATAGTTGGTTGCTATTCACCAAACATCACAAAAGATTCAAGTTGCTTCCAATACCAACGGACCAGTCACTTACCTCAGGTCAATTTGTATCTAGATCTCACACCAAAGACAACACTTGTAGCCAATCCTGTAATAAAGAACTAAAGACTTATTAACTAAAAAAAAATGTTATTACAAGATTAAAGCAAGCAATCATATATAAGCAAATTAATTACAGTCTATGGTTTTAAAAGGTGACACAGTTGTAGTAATCTATCAGCTCTGAATGACTCTTAGGGCTAACCCAGGTTGACCCGGGGGTCTCTGCTTCTGTTTTGTAGCTCCTGTCCTGTAAAAGTCCAACAACAAAAGAGAGACGAAAAAAGTTTTTGTCACCAGTTTTTATCTTCTTCCAGAATTCAAGCTGATGGATGGCATTAACGCATGTAGCCTCTTCATTGGTGTGAAGGGGCAATTAACAAAGTCTTTGTCTTGGGATGTGTTCATGGGAATGTTGTAAAAAAGGCACAAGCAGTAATTCCTCCACTCTACTCCATGCTAATTAGGGCTTAGCAGGAGTATTGTGTCCAGTTCTGGGTGTCACATCAGGAAAGATGCGGACAAACTCAGAGCAGGAGGACAGCAAGAATTTTCCAGAGAAGAGCAACAAAAATTATTAAATATCTAGAAAACATGACCTGTGAGGGAAAATTGAAGAAATAGGGTTTGTTTAGTCTGGAGAAGAAAAGACTGATGGAGGACGTGATAACCGTTTGCAAGTACATAAAAAGTTGTTACAAGAAAGAGGGAGAAAAATTGTTCTTGATAACCTCTGAGGATAGGACAAGAAGCAATGGGCTTAAACTGAAGCAAGGGAGGTGTAAGTTGGACATTAGAAAAAACTTCCTAACTGCTAGAATAGATAAGCACTGGAATAAATTATCTAGGGAGGTTAGGGAATGTCCATCACTGGAGATTTTTCGGACCAGGTTAAACAAACACCGGTCAGGTATGGTCTAGATAATATTAGCCCTGCCACGAGTGCAGGGGACTGGACTAGATGACCTATGAAGGTCCCTTCCAGTCAACGCTTAATTTGTGCCAGGGCTTGCCAGGGTTATACTCTGGCACCGCTAGGCTTGGCAGTTCATAGCCCTGACACCGCTGGCCTTGCTGCATCAGTTATGAATGTAAAAAATTTGCTTGAGCCCTGGCACCTCTTTCATTACAAATTAAGCACAGTTTCCAGTCCTATGATTCTTTGAAAATGGCCCATTTAATTTTGATAGGCCTTCTTGATGATTAGACAATGATCCCTTCTGACTGCATTCATGGTTTCAGAGCAAACATTTCTATAGCTATACAGAAAAAACTTAAATATTACCTTATAGCATGTGATCAAGATATTGTGCATGAGATTAATACATGTAGCAATTTATAAGCATTTAATAACGTCTAAACACATGGTTATAAATTCAATATCCATCTTAACCACACTAACATATAGGTGGGCTGGACTGGTTTCCAGCAATGAATTTGTAAGTGCTCAGCTGAGGCTTAAAGCCTGGCCAAGGCCGGCACCTGGCCTGCCAGTGTCACACTGGTAACCTGGGAAACACCTTAGGATGGAATTTGATTAACTGTTGTCAAACCAGTCACCACTTTGAGCTGCAAATTTGTCACATCACTTAAAATATCCTGAGTCAGGCCTGGTCAGTGTCTGAATACAGACCTTCCCCAAAAATATGCCATGTGAAATTTCAAACATTTACCTGATACAATTCTAGAGTTAACCTCGCTAATCTGTAATGCCCAGTGTCAGCCTTCCTGAGAGACTTTTAAAAGACAGATACAATATTTATTACTCTTCATTACTCCAGTATAGTAGCTGATTTGAATGAGAGTTTGCATGTTTTTCTTAGTAGCTCAGTCACTTCATTCTTAGATTGCATCAGAATTCGTGGATGAATATCATCCAGTCCTGGTGTCTAATACGTATGAGGCCTTAAGAATGATTAGGGCTTCTTTGCACTAGCAATATTTAGACCTATAAAGCGTCAGAAGGCATAGCAATGGTGGAAACACAGTGTCAACATGGCCCAAGCATTTTTACTGCCATATCATTTAGCATTGCTCTCAGGATCAGTTAAATTGTTTGTGCAGCATGGAACTGCTAAGAGAGCATAAGAGCAGCACAATCTGGTGCAATATATGTGCAATTGTCCAGTTACAGTTGCTGGAGCTATCTTAACTTTGAATATCCTAACTTTTAGATACTTGTTCATGCAACCTCAAATTTGAGTTAACAGGATTTGAGGTTGTTTGACTTCATTTCCTGTGTGTCTTTCTTTAAAGACAATCTGGAGTGAATTCACTTGAACAGAGAAGCATATCAACTTTGTTCCTCATCCCTCTGCCATGAGCAGTTGACAAATTCTGCTGGCTTTGCCAGGGGGATGCTAGATTCTTTGAATCCACAAAGGCTTACACCGCATGCACCTGTAGACTTCAGAACGTTGTTATCTACTGCACATGCTGAATGAGGACTTAAGAAGTCAAGATTTTGCTCTGGTTTCATCCAAAAACCCTGGCATTTTCTAAAACGGAAAAATGGTTGCTTTTTCACTCAGATCATACTCCAAACTTGTATGCCAATTTCCCAATAAAGAAAAATCAGAACATCAGCATTTGGACCAGAGACTATGCTCAGAAAATTTCAACCCGAAAGTTAAAGTTTTCCAATGCTATCAACATGTGATGATGAATTTATAGCTGAAACAACGTAGAAACCTCACCTTGGGTGCCACCCAAGTGGTCACTAGGATATAAATCTGTAGCTACCTATATTTTGGCTCAGTGGATTTTTTTATGCATGTAAAATCCTCTCACTGTTTTTGTTTCTACATTTTACTATCCTCTCCATTTGGTAATTGACTCACTCCTCCCAGTGTAATTACCAGTCTTTCAGACAATACTTATTAAAAACAAATTCAGTTATTCCAAGCTTTGGTGCTTTTATTATGACACAGATTGATATAAATCACAGTTAACAAGCTCCTCATTGTTTAATTTTATAATCCCTAAATGTGAACCACTTTACAGTGCTGCAATCATTGCTGCAATGATATAATCCCACCTATTAATACTCACCCCCACTATAAACTAGAATAGAACCGTAAAATAGAATTTGGGGCTGTATGAAGAGGTTGAAGAGAAGATTGCACTTAAGATAACTATTAATCATGGAGACTTAGGGAGTGAGTATCTCTGGAGGGGCGGAAACTTTCAGAAAGCTGAGGAAGAGCTGGCAAATAGCAATACCAAAAACTAATAAATGTCATTCCAAAAAATCTTATCAGAACAGTTGCAGAGTATAATTTGGCCACACTATAAAGAAACAAACAAAAATTATCATCTAAATAAGAGAGCAGCTATTTTTTTAAGAAGTCCAAGCCAATGTATGAAAAGCAAACAGTTTGGACAAGTTGCTGTCTTTCATACAGAAGCATCTTTGTAATACATTTCTATTTAATTGCTTCTAGCACTAAATTAAAGCCTTCCATGGTAATGAAGCACATGATTGCATGTACTAATTCCCTGAAATAGACTTCAGTGACTCTACAAATCACATATTGCTGTTGCCTATGAAGATTGCACCAAATATTTACAGTAACATGATGTCTATTCCCCCATGGCTCTAAAGATAAGTAACAGATCTTTCACGTGCCACCTATATGTGCGTTGACCTACCTGAGCTTGTTTGCAAGGCCATACTGATTCTGGGTGAAACTATGGCCCCATAGAAGTCAGTGGGAAATTTGCTATTAACTTCAGTGAAGTCAGGATTTCACCTTCCATATTTAAGGTCTTTAAAAATTCACTTTTACAGTGCTGCCTCTTGTGAATATTGTTGATCTGTAAATTTTAAATGTCCCCTTTTCTTGTTCCCCTGCCCCTAACCTTGCTCTATTTTCTGTCTTTCCTCAGGCTGTGAGCTTCCTGGGGCAGGGCTCATCCCTTCTTGCATGTCTGGAAAACATCTGTTGTACTGCAGGTAATGTAAACAAATAAGAAATAATAATAGTAACACCACTTACTCTTTGAGTTATTTTATAAGCTTAACTTCTCAGGAGCTCTGTATGTACGTTATCATATGTTAAAAGAAACTCACCCTAACCTGAGACTTTTAAATGTGCAAGATGAGAAATTTAATAATGCAAAAGAACATTTCCATAGCAACTACTACTTGTCTTCTTTGCCCATGAATAGTATTTTGTCTTGTGACAAAATTTTAATCCTTTTTTAACATGATGTGGTCAAGTTGTAGCTGTGGGTAAAAAAACCTTTGAATTTCTGGCTAGTTGGGTGTTTAAAATCTCAAGTATAGCGTTGCCATGAAGGGTGGCTATTGAGTTGACATTTTCAATGTTCAGTAAAGCAAATGAATAATTATCTCAAGGGCAAATCTTGCCACTCAGCAGGCATGGAACGCAGAGAATGCATCACACAGGAGATAAAATATGTGTTAGTTGAGCAGAAGGTCCTATCAAAGGAGGCTTAATATAAAACTAACTGGAATGTCTTGTATAAGTATCTGTACACAGGAACTTTAGCGTACTGTTTGTAGTTTGAGAAATGTGTCTTTATCTGCGTGGTCAGACACTAGCATAATGACCATGAAAGGGGGCTGAGCTAGGCGGGGTGTCTTCATTCTTAACTTCCAAATTCCCTGATTTTTGAACGTGTAAGAGCCCAACACTAATGTTCAATTAGCAAAAATTGGTTTTGAATAATGATGAAGTTATTGAAATACCTTTTCAAGAGAAAAAGCTTAAACAGATCTCTGGCTTTGTAGAAGTTTGAAGATGGACAACAAGGTCAACAGGCCTCTCGATTTTGATTTGTGAAGCATACTGCTTAAAATATAGGTGTTTTCTAATAGTTATAGCACAGGGATGTAAGCCAGGGTTTTGATAGACCTAATACTATCTCTTACACTGACTCCTTCTGGCCCTTGAACATGTTACTAACCTTCTTGCCTTAGTTTTCCCAGCTGTAATACTGACTAACTTGAAGATTAATATTGGGTAGATATCCAGCACCACCACTTGAGACACAGCTTTATTTATAGTTTAAAAAACATAATTTAAACATGTTAAAATAGTCAATAAGTGGCTAAAGCATTTGGCCTCAACGCCAAAGTGCCAGACATCTGGAAAAACTACATCCGGTGTCTTTTGTTATTGCTTATATCATCTGTCCTTTGCATTACTCCCATCAGAGCCCACTACCTTCTTTTGGGATGAGTTAGTCTGATGGAGTGTAACTATTAACACAGTTCTATTTATTTTGTACTGTAAAAGATCACTTAAATAGCATTTATAGTCTGGGGGCCTGAATAAGTAATGGTCAATAGAGTCTTTCTTCTCTAGATCACTGACTTTAGGTCACTCCTCCAGCATAGTCAGTAGTAACTGACACTTACTCCCATCACATATTTCCTGTGTTCAGTGTCTTATGAGTCGTATACTTGGAAGTCTCAATTCAGTCACCTGTTGACTCCCCATTGATTGACTGCTTGACAGCAGCCTTAGGAGAGAAGACAAGGATTGAATGAGCATCCAGTATGAACTATCTTCTTACCCTAGAGGGGGTTTCTCCAGGTCTGGACCTAAGCACTTTGGCAGGTGTGGGAAATATGCACTCTGTTGGCTACAATATAGGATGTCTGTCTTTAAATTCCTGAGTGCTAAATTCTCTCACACAGAGTAAAGTTTAGAGTTTAATAGAGTATTTTTCCTCCATTATTCTTAATACCTAATAGACCAAAATTAAAATCTTTAACTTTTCATTTTTTTCCTGTTTACGTTTGGCAAATCTTCATTGCTTTTTTCCCCTGTGTTTTGAAAACAGTTTAAAACTGGCCATTCCTGTTTCTGTTCCACAAAACCAGCTTCATTTTTTCCAGTATTGGTCTCAGAATTGCACTAACAGAAGAGCATAGGTTTTGTAAGTCCCGCAAATAAAAATTATATTGCCACAGCTATTTTAGAATGTGCACGTCTCCGTTTTAATCGTTAATTAAAAAAAAAACAGGCATAGCTATTTCTAAAAGATATTCCAACTAGATTACAATCATATAAAACTATCTGACATTCTTTCTTGTAACTTCTCCATTGAATTATACTACATTGATGGGCTTGAAAACTTGTAGAAAATCACAGACATGGAAATGGCTCGCCAGGTATTACAGATTTGATAAAATGTGTTTCTATCTCTCTAATTTAGAATGTTGTCAGCTAACTTGCCTTTCTCTGACCTTTCTGCATCAACAGATGGTATATGACATGCATTTATCTAAAGAAAAGCATTAAAAATAGTAGATTCTGGTCCAGTTTAGGGTTGATGCCAGAAACAAAAATAACCCCATCACCGGCTGGATGTGTACTTGCTACAGGCAATGGTACTTTAAGCATTATCATCTCTATAGTTATACTAGATTCACAGTCTTAAACTGAAACTGTTGAAACTGAAACTGCTTTATTGTGCAAAAAGAATAATTGTTTTAACAGGTTTTATCTTTTGTTTTCCTCATATAGCTCCTCTATTCCCATACTCCCCCACAGTCTAACTTTTGCT
The DNA here is from genome assembly GCA_007922155.1 of Mesoclemmys tuberculata. NCBI lineage: Eukaryota > Metazoa > Chordata > Testudines > Chelidae > Mesoclemmys > Mesoclemmys tuberculata. The sequence goes on from ML675601.1 coordinate 71,593,832, forward strand.
GTGGCTCATTAGCAATTTGAGAAGATGTAGAAACAAGTTATGATGCCACTTTTACTCCATATCTGCTGATTCAAAATAAATCCTCTCTTCTTGCCCTGGAAAACAGATTAAATAAAAGAACCAAACTGATAGTGGACTGTGTTTAAAAGAAAAGGTTTCTCCAGAAACGTGTTTATTTTTAATGTTATTTTAGCAGGTAGGAAGCAGCCTATTTACACAAGGATAGAAAAGCTGAGCGCTAGGTTTGTTTTAAACATCCTTAAATGTTACCAAAATGTCGCATTATGTAGAAATGCTTTCAAAGTTGAAAAGAAGATGTATTCTATCCTGATGTGCCAGTTTCATATTCTTGTGACATTTACATTCTAATGATAACTAAACTTTGATCTTTCTGGAAATTATACAGATAAAAGGCTGATTTCCCTGATTCCCTCCCCACCCCAGGGAACCAAGACACAGCCTTCAAATCTCACAAGGGTTACACAAACAAAGAGCATGTGATGAGACTGGGAAAAGGTGACTGTTTATATCTAATGTGTGCACATGCAAGTTATGGGAATTAACCATAGTGGAAATTGTGGTTGGTCTATAGGGTAGGTACACTGCAGCCAAGGCAAGCAAACATTGAATAGACACAAAGGATGGGTGAGTCAGGAGCAATAGCGTGGAACTGAATTTCTTAATTTTTTTTTTATTTGCACTGAGGCATTGGAGGGGTTTGTGCTTGGGGGGTATAATGGGGGACCTGGGGACAAAGAAGGACCTGGTAATAGTATCAGTGGAGAAAGGGAAATTGAGATGTTCACAAACCTGTGAAATACTTTAATAGGAGAGAATAAGGGATTTTGGGGTGGGATTCAGTAGAACGCTGATCAAATCAGAGCTGTTCATAGAGTGAATGCGTTGCAATACTTGGGTGCCTTCTCTAGGTGCGTATGCATGTGTACCAGCCTTAAACATCCCTTTTACCACAGACTCTTCAGGGTTTCTGCAAGACACAGAAAATATTTGCATTGCTAGTGAAATATTGACATGCAGATGTTGCTATGAGTCAAGTTCTCAGTTCAGTTTATATCCTCAGAGCCCAGAAAATGCTTTGCCTTCAGTAACTCCTTTCTTTAAAAAAGCTCAACAGTGATTCAGTTTTAAGGGATTATTCTATTTGCTTTGAGCCTCTGGGAAAATAACTGCACTGAGCATGAGTGGCTATAAAAGACACTTGTACCTGGAATTGTATAGATGGGGTGTTTGGGTATGGGCAGACAAATGCTCATAAATATGTTCCATGCAACAAGGAGGGTCTTTGTAGATGGTGTAGCCAGTGCCTAAGGGGGTATGGTCAAGGTTTCTCTTTGCCTCGGTGAACCTCTGATATTATAATTGCTCTGTGGGTTATTTGCTGCTAATGTAATTTTAAAAAGCCTTCAAACTTTTCTAATTTATGCCAGAGACCAGCCTGATATCCAGGTGAACCAGGATCTAGAGGGGAGAAGTTGCAATTGGCAATTTTACATGCCCCTTCCTCAGAATCTAGGCTTTATCAAATGCCCTTCAGACAAAATCTAGGATCAAGGCCTAAGTAGGAGAGCACTCAACAACTAAAATTTGAATAAAACAGAATAACATATTAAAATATAGTCACTTCTTTGCTGGAGATCTTGTAATAAGGGTTAATTTAGCATTTTTTTACCATCACAGATATTGAAGAATGAGAACTCATTAGGTCCCCTACTCTATCTCCCTGCAAAGAACAAATCTGCAGTACATTCTCCAGTGCTTTTCTCTAATTTGAAATTATTCTTCAAGTCTTGGGGATGACTTTGGGAGACTTTCCCACTGTTTAAGTAAGATGAAATATATAATTGCTCATATTAAATGGGGCAAAAGTATCAATCATTGATACAGGATGTGTGTCATTTGTAGGAATAACTAATACAGGAGTTCTACAAGTATCCTTGTGATGGGGTGTATAAACCCTGCACTGTGCAAGAGGGTTAACCCAAGCTCCCACATCTCTGCTGCCCATGCTTTCTATGGGAGGCAACTGGTGAGCTCAGTCAGGGCTTGCTGGGGAGGAGGAAGGACATGTGTTTTAGGATCTGGCAAAAGAATCGCCGCCTCTGCAGACCGCCAAGGCTGTGGCCCCTCACTCCACTGTGGAGCACCAGTTGACCACAGAGACTGATGGGGACGCCAAGCCACCACCAATTGAGGAGACGTCCGAGGGAGGCTTAAAGGTAAGAACTGACCCAGGGAATGTGATGGGAGTTGATAGTTTAAACCTTGAACAGGGAGTTTACCAATTCCATATGGCCCTGGGTTGGAACCCAGAAGAGTAGGGTGGGCCCAGGTTTCCCTACCCCCCTCCCATACTTGCCACTGGGCATTGCCACCAGGGATCTTTGATGCAGATTGTTTGTATGCGCCACTCTGCCCAGAGGATTGGAGCCCACAGAATGCCTTTATTTGCCCCAGCTCAGTGACCAAGGGGCCAGAGACCATTTGATTGCTCCACCCTACCCTGTGAGCCAGAAGCCCTGATCATGACTGCTTGACCCGGCAAGGCATCTAAATGAATATGTGATGGGATGTAAAAAGCCCACACTGGGTAAATGGGGGTGACCTCTACTGAACACTCAGAGCCCCTGTGGCAATCCTGTATTTCCTATATTATAACACTATATTTCATAAAGCAATCAGATTCTTAAACATCTAAAACTGGATATGCCCTGTAAGACTGGCTTGGACTAAAGTCATGGAAACTGAAAACAATTATATTTCCACTAGAAAGGAAGTTCTGCAAAAGTGAATATGAAACTTTTAAAGAAATTGCTTTTGGTCAGCTTCATTAACAATATCAAGTTAACTACTGTTTTATATTTATTTACCACATATCACAGTATCATTATTTCAAATATGTTTAAAATCTAATAGTCTGCAGAATGTTCAGCAATTGCCTTCTGTGCCTGAGACTCTCTCCAACTTCTTAATCTTTTGTAATGTAAGTGCAGGAAGAAGAATTAAATATATGTACACACAGGGAGAGACACTAGAACATTTTGTCTATTCATTGGCGCTGGATAGCCTACATGACAAGAAAAATTAAACTGGGATTTGGAGACTTCTTTTTTTTTTTTTTTTTACCCTGTAGAATTAAGAGCTTTCAAGATTTAACCTTAAGTACCATCTTGTTCAGCTTTTTATTTGTTGCCTAAAATCATCAATAATGACTTTTGTCTTCCATTTTCTGTTGCCAGAAATCTCTTGAGCAAAATAGTTCCCTTCAGGTTAGAGCAGAATAGATCCAGAGACAATAGAACAGAAGAGTTTAGGAAACAGATTATATTTTAAAAAAAGAAAGAAAATACAGTTGATCCACATGATATTATTTAAATACTTTCTTTTGTCTTGTCCCACCTCCCTACAAAATTAAGAAAATTCTCTTATCTGCCTCACTGTGGAAGTTACCACAATGTAACATCAAGTTGTCAGGGCTCACAATGTAACACAGACTGTAGGTCACCAGACCTGAGCTGAGTACAGACTAGCTCTTTTCATCTTAAAATACACATCAGTGCTTTTCCACTGGTACTAGACAAACCACTAGCTATTAGAAAACATGGTGGTTAAAACATCATTGGCACGAACACCATCTCTCTGTTAGCATCCTGACTATTGCAAACAATGATGGGGAGTTTTAAGAAAAATGTTAGTGTAGAGAAGGCCTTTGTGTCTAGAGATTTTTCTTAAAACAAATGTTTGACTTGGCATAGAGAATTGGAATGGTGATGTGACCCATTCTCGCTTAGTGTGTGGCTTTGTAAACCCTCCCCAACTCCTCCCCTTGCAATGGCTAGGCCCCATCTCGAGGTTTATGAGTTTGCTGCAGCCAGCAAGTTTATAGCTGTTCAAAGAGAACAGTATAATATATTTAGATCCACAGGTCCCAGGTTTAATTTCTGCAGATGAGCCAGAGACATAGAACGTCACGATCACCAATTTAAATTGGGCCCAGTTTAAGAGTGAACTAAAGTTGCCATAGGATTAGAGTCCTATATGAAATGGGTTGGTGGTTTCCATCCAGTTCCAGATAGAAATTAGTAAACCATAACCATCAAAACTGTCATTAACTGACAGTATTTTAGGCAGTTTCAATAGAAAAATCAAAGACTGAATAAGCTTGTAGCTTAAAATACCCTCCTACCACTAGATGTGGATGACATTCCAGGGTGCAATCCAGACCTGTGAGGGGCTGTCACTCCTGTCTTGCAGATTTGGGTGCCTCATAGTGCTTTGCTGTTGTAGCTTCTAACATAGGTCATGCACAATCAGCAGGCCAGCATGTGCGTCACACTCCAAGTGTCTCTGTATAGTTTCATCCTACAGCATGCCAGCACATTCTAGTCCCACTCTGGTTTCCACCAGCCTTGGTTACCATTTTCTCAAGGTGACACCAACACACGCCCAATCCTGAATTTCCTCTCAAAATGTGTGTTCTGCATTCTGCCACCCGCTTCTGGACAGGTCAGATATTTTAGGTCTGTTGCCCTCTAAGGAGATCAATATCCAGCAGTTTGCTACGTTAAATGGAGTTACCCACACAATTCAGTTTAAACACAACATTGGATTAGTTTTGATTAAAGAATAAAACAAGTTTATTTAACTACAAAGAGAGAGGTCTTTAATGAGTACAAGTATAAGGCATTAAGGTCAGAAATGGTTACGAGAGAAATAAAGATAAAAGGCTTTCTAGTAAGCCAACTAGACTTGGTTCAAGGTAAAATATCTTACTACATGTTCCCAATAACATTGCTGACCAAATTCCCAGACCAGAATCAGCTCCTAAAGTCCAAAGACCGTTTTTTTTGTCTTAGGTAAATGAGAGAGATGGATAGGGAGAGAGATACTTTGGGTTGTTTTTGCCTTTTATAGCCCACCCCTCCTTTGAAATGCATTTCCTTGAGGGCTACCCCTACATAAAGTTGATTCCTGTTGTGTGGACAGAGACAAGGGGGTCTCATGTGAAGGTTCCATGCTGTTGTTTACTATGATGCAGATCTATTTGTTCCTGCCCCACTTCCTTGTTAAAGAATGTCTACTTGATAGGTGATTGCCCATCAACTTTGCAGATACCTGGCTGGAGGTATTAGCTTGTCCTTTGTCTTTGAGAAACTGGTTTACCCAGGTTTGTCTGCTAAGCACATTTTAGACCTAATTTCAATTTATGTTTATAACTTTAGGTATTATGTTGCTACATGCATTTCATCATATTATCGACCAATGAGTTATTAATTTTCAACTAAAACCTCCCAAGGCATATTTTGTACAAAGATTACTACAATAATGTGTAGGGTGTGGATACAATGGTACATTCACTCAAATGTGTTCTGTCCAAAATATGGTTGAGGCACAAAGATTATCCGTCCTATCTATTTATTCCACACCCTTCACTGTGGTATCTAAGCTCCAGGCAGTGTGGGGAAACTTCAGTTGTCACTGACATTGCTTCACCTTTTCTGTGGCTAGACAGTGAACTTCATTCACCAAGGCTGTCATTCTGGTACCTGAAGTTTTAAAGTACAAGTATAGGAGATGCTCTGCTGTCAACATACCACTGTCACTTGGAGGTGTAGATTTTTCGCATCCCTGAGTGACATAGTTATGCTGATATAAGTCTGTAGTGTAGACCCAGCCTGAGTTAGTTTCTCAGACCTGAAGAAGAGCGCTGTGGAAGCTTGTCGCGCTCACCAACAGAAGTTAGTCCAAAAAAAGATATCACTTCACCCATCTTATCTCTCTGATGTGTTAACATAGGCCAGTTATATGCACATTTGCATTCAATCAGTTTTCAGTGTTAAACTATGCTTTAATTGACTACAGTAGATTTTGGATCAATCCTTAAATGAAGAAACACAATACACAATTTCAGGATCAGAGGCAGGTCAATCAGATAAACTCTTATTATGTGCTAGATTGAATTTATAGGCTCAGTCTTAAGTATGGGGTAAGGCATAAAAAGGAGTGCAATATTATTTTAAACTGTTCTGGATTATGATGTGGTTCTCTTGTTTGCCAGGTCTCTGGCTTTCTTTGTCTTTCTGGTATATTGTATCACCACTGTAAATATCTTGTGTTGTAATGGGAGCTGTTGTACTTCTAGTATGTCAATAATCTACTTATAACTTCCTTTATGTGATGTGTGCACAGGTATGAATCATGATGAATCATGTTTCAGAAGTGGTTTATGAGAACACACTGTTGCCTAACTGTAAGGAGAATGAGGCAGTCTCTTGGAAATGTTCAAACATTTGGAGTCTGCTATGTGTTTCAGTAAACGTCCCTTTTTAGAGTGACTGCTGACGCCAGTGTTAATCAATGACAAGTCACTAGGGATGGGGTAAAAATAAATGTTAAAATGGATAATATCAATATTTTATTACAGAATATCACACAAAAATAATGTAGCCGTTCTGTTGAAATAAAGTAATGCTTTCATGCTGGAAAGGATTAAGCCACTTTCAACACAAAGAGAAGAAGGGACAAGAAAGTTTGGTGAAGCCACCTAACTGCTGCTTCAAAAGTTTTCCCAGACATCTCCATCACTAGCATTGCATAGCATACCCCGTTTACTAAGAAGAAAAGCTTCTAGAGTCAGGGGATTTGAAAGAACAGGATTATTTAGAACAGTTATTCTACCAGTTGCCAGATGTTACTTCACCATATTAGCCTGTGTGAAGATAAAGAAAGATTTTGTAGTCCGTTCACATGCCATACTGGTGTGACAGGAGTAAGTTACATGATTGTTCTTTTGAAAATAAGTAGAGATCTCCTATCTGGATAGCTTTAGGATTGCTCAACCACCTGTGGAATTCACTGTTGCAGGAATTCCTTGTAATGTGTTTGCACTATATACACTTTTTTCTTTTGTTATGCTTGCCTGGGTATATCCTGTAGGTAGTGGCCCAGAAATTGAGGATCTATTCCAGGAAGATATCATGCAGAGAACAAGCTACAATGGTGCCCACAAAGCTTCTAAAATAACTGAATTACAACAATGCTTCTCAAACTGCCTTTACCTTTAGTTAAGCAAAACTTGGTAAATGATCTATGCTAGCAACATCTGGTATCCCTCAATAATATCACAACCATTGATAATAAATTGTTTATAGGTTTTAACAGGGGACAAATATTTTGACCAATAATAACCCTTGCAGTTATACACACCAATAAACCTTATTGTTTCAGCTGTTTATTGCCAGGGGCAGGAAAGAATTCCCTATCTCCCATGCACATCAATGGACAGGTGCATTATTTGCAGGGGAGATGTCTCCTTTTCCTCAGAAGTATGAGACAGAGAGCCATTGTCAAAGGCAGGATTCCTGAGCTGGGGGAACAATGGTTTGATGTAGCAGATCAAATCCTATGTTTAAATTGGTAATCTTCCAAATTCCCATCTTCTGTCTGCCTAATATTACTGCACATTCTCCAGTGAAGAAAAACATACTGCATCTTGGCCCATCTGGATGAGAGAAATCAGTTTCATTGCCAAAAAACTGGAATTGCTAAGGTAGAAAGTCACTGTTTGTTCTAATACTGGAGCCTTGATACAAAAAGCTGCATGAATACTGTTTTGTATCTACTATCTTGGGATACTATAGGAAACATAATGTGGAAATCAAACAGCTGGAATGGTTTTTTCCACACTTGACAATAGGTTTATTCAAGGGACAGAAAAGGGAACAAAAAATCTGTATCTGATGATGAGGGCAATATGTTGATGCCTAATCTTTAAAGAAATTGCATATAAACAATACATCTCTATGTCAAAGGTTTTTTCTGTAATGCTGCCAAGGTCATTAAATGCATAAATCCATTGAGAACACAGCCCTTGAAAGAAAGCTGCACTCCTTTTGCTCAGCACAGCATTCTCAGAGCTTAAATGGTAGGAAGTATTTCTTGTCCTGTCTGAATGGATAACTACATTTGAAAATAAAGTTTTCAAGATTTTGAGGGAGACTAGTTTATCCTTGCTCCCCATCTTCATGTTGGCAGGACTACTTATTTCAGAGACCCCACCTGTGAATTCCCTCCACTTCTGCCAGCATCTCTCTGTGACTTTGTTCGAGGTTCATTGCAAGACTTTTTTTATTCAGGTCAGTCCATTCTCAGTTTTTCCTCCATTCCTGTTTTCTGGAGCAGGGCTTAGGTGTGATCCTGAGCACCTTCCTCCCTTCACTGGCTAGATGGCTCAGAATCCCTTTTGTGCAGCCAGCACGCTCCCCACTTCACAGCTCATATGGCTTCAGACAGGAAGGGCAAGATTTTCTCCTCTTTTTGAATATCCTGTAAATTGCTATAATCGTTAAGCATTAAAACGTAACATGTGTTGATGGCAACAGCTCTATGATCCCGAGTAGAGGGCTTCTAGGGTGTTTATAGCTGGTTCTGATAAAGATTCCATTTTTTAGCAAGAGCTTCAGAAATGCCAGTCTTTGCACCTCCTGAACTTTCAATTTGCTACATTGATCTTGAAGGAGGGGTTATTACTATCTTTGAATGTACTGATTCCTTTGACCAGAACGGAAGCTATTGGGTCCAATTCTGAACACACCTCCAATTAAGTAAACTGAGCAATTCTGTAGCCATAAATGGAGTTACTTCCCACATAAGTGAGATCAGAATCAGAGCCATTGTTAGCCGTATTTACAATGATCTTTACAAAGTTACCCAAAATCCTTGCTATTGCCTGCCTGCTAGGTTGGCTACATTAAAAGGATTGCCTTTGATTTAACCACACGGCAGCATCAGCAGCACATTCTGCGTATGTAAAACAGCTCCACTGAGCAGACCAGCTGAGGTGTTGTTTTTTTACTAAGAGCCCCATGCAACAGAAACTGGAGAAATAAATAATGCTGTATAGCTTTGAAAATGTGCTGAAGTGGTTCAAAGTTCCTAAGTAGAACCATCCCAAATAAAAATAGTAAAACAAGCAACTCACTTTATTCCTACTTTAAAACTCATTCTAGTTTGCCAGACACATGCAGCTGCAGCCTCCATGATGATGGAAATTGATTAAGGAATATAGGAAACAACTGGAAGCAATGATGCCACAACGGGGGAGGTAATCAGATTTCAGGTGTTACTGCTAAGAGGAGGAAGTCTGTTTCTTGCACTGCGCATTCTGTCATAATGTGCTGAACACACACACTGCTTCAGTCAGCATTTCATTAAGCCCCAAAACTTGCATGGAGATAAAATTGTATTGCTTTTAAAATATAGTGTCTGGTGTTCTTAGGGAATTAATAGGACTAGGCAGCAAGATGCGTTGTTCCCTAGCAAACCAGCTTGTGAAGCCTGCTATTTTGGGAGCATGGGCTTCCCATTATTTATGTAGCATGGAGAAGATCAGAAAGGGCTTAATCCCATGGATGGCCAAGGGAATACTTCCCCATCCTTGCATAGCGGTCATTGCAATGGGCCCTTCTTTTGTCAACTTGAGGTGTTTCTACATGGGGGTAGTGGTGGGGATAAGAACCCAGGGCAACAGCCAGTCTGCATGGTCTGTTGGGCAATATATTGCATGCTACTGGTCATTTGGGACCTACAATATTTAAAGCATCACAATATTGCTGCAGCAGCAACAGTTACTTCTCCTTTGTTGCTTTTCAACACAGCGGTGGGGCTCTCCTTGTGCAGGATGAGGCATACTTAGGCATATCTTCTGGCAATGCCACAAAACTAAAAGACCCTCAGAGGCAGAAGGTTGACATGCAGAAGACCATGGATCTCCCCTATTGAGCCTAAGCCCTGCATCCTAGAAAGGTCCATGCCAGAAGAGGACAATGCAGCAGAACCACAGCTTCTCAGGGGCTATGATCTACCTTCCCCTTCTAAGGCTCATAAGACATGAATGGGAGTATTTGGCTATGTTTTAATGATGCTTGGCCAAATTCACATCTCTGGCTAAAAAGGAAAATTTCTTGATGTTTGTCTTATATAAAATATTTAGGCAAATATACTATAAACATTCTGTTTCTGTGGTGATTTTATAGTGGTCGTTCAATGGTTTTCAGACTAACAAACTGCAACTTTCAACTGCAACTTGTGCATAAAGAAATGTAGCCCATACAGAATATCCTGATAGTCTGAAGAGCCTGATGAGAAATAGAAAGCTTTGCCCAGGAAAATATAACCTAACAAACAGACTAAAAACTACAAGAGGTATCTGGATACTAGCAACACGTTTTTGCTATCAGCTACAAATAACTTGGCTCAGCAACAGAGCATCCCCTCATATAATTGTATTAACAAAAAGGGAATTTGGAAGTGCATTTCTTTATTCAGTCATGGTCAGGATGATCTATACAGCTGGATGGAGGCTGTGGAGGAGATCCCGCTTAAGAAAAGAAAATCCTTTCCAGCTAGGAGGATTATTTTGTAGTTTTTGTTTTGTGCAAGCAAAATAACATAGAATCATAGAAGATTAGGGTTAGAAGGGACTGCAGGAGGTCATCTAGTCCCACTCGCTGCTCAAAGCAGGACCAACCCCAACTAAGTCATCCCAGCCGGGGCTTTGTCAAGCTGCACCTTAAAAACCTCTAAGGATGGAGATTCCACCAACTCCCTAGGTAACCCATTCCAGTGCTTCACCACCCTCCTAGTGAAAACGTGTTTCCTCATATCCAACCTAGATCTCCCCCACTGCAACTTGAGACCATTGCTCCTTGTTCTGCCATCTACTAACACTGAAAACACCCTAGTTGTATCCTCCCTGGAGCCCCCTTTCAGGCAGTTAAAGGCTGCTATCAAATCCCCACTCATTTTTCTCTTCTGCAGACTAAACAGGCCTAGTTCCCTCAGCCTCTCCTCATAAGTCATGTGCTCCAGCCCCCTAATAATTTTTGTTGCCCTCCGCTGGACTATTTCCAATTTCTCCACATCTCTTCTGTAGTGGGGGGCCCAAAACTGGACAAAGTTCTTCAAATGAGGCCTCACAGTGCCAAGTAGAGGGGAATAATCACTTCCCTCCATTTGCTGTCAATGCTCCTATTAATGCAGCTCACTATGCCATTAGCCTTCTTGGCAATAAGGGACACTGTTGACTCCTATCCATCTTCTTGTCCACTGTAACCCCCAGGTCCTTTTCTGCAGAACTGCTGCCTAGCTCGTTGGTCCCCAGTCTGTAGCTGTGCATGGGATTCTTCCGTCTTAAGTGCAGGACTCTGCACTTGTCCTTGCTGAACCTCATCAGATTTCTTTTAACCCAATCCTCTAATTTGTCTAGGTCATTTTGTATCCTATCCCTAACTTCTAAGGTATCTACCACTCCCCCAGCTTAGTGTCATCTGCAAATTTGCTAAGGGTGCAATCTACCCCCTCTTCCAGATCATTAATGAAGATGTTGAACAAAACTGGCTCCAACACCGACCGCGGGGCACTCTGCTTGTTACTGGCTGCCAACTAGACATCAAGTCATTGATCACTCCTGAGGAGCTACCCAGCTTTCTATCCATCTTATAGACCATTCATCCAACTCACCCTACTTTAACTTACTGATAAGAATATTGTGGGAGACTGTATCAAACACATATACAAAAATGGTTGCACTATCTGGCTACCTTCCCTTCAGCTTAAATCCTTAAACTAAAAGAAAAAATAAACAAAAAAACCCCTTTATCCAGAGACTTCCCTGGACAGATATAAACACTAAAACAGCTGTTCTTTTATATTTCCAGACAACCCTCTTGCCCACCTTTCAGGCCTCAAATCCCCTTTTCTTTCCCACACAGAAGTAGGGTTCTAAAATCATTAAGGCACCTGATCTTTTAGCTAAGGATGTCCCAGATGGGACTCTTAGGATACGTCTACAGAGCAAAAAAAGACCCACGGAAGTGAGTCTCAGAGCCTGGATCAACTGACTCAGGCTTGTGTGGCTAAAATTAGCAGTCTAGATATTGGGGCTTGGGCTGGAGCCCAGGCTCTGAAACCTGGCGGGGGTGAAGGGGCTGGTCTCAGAGGCAAGACTCCAGCCCAAGCCTGAATGTCTACACTTCTATTTTGAGCACCCAGTCTTGAATCTGTTGACTCTGGCTCTGAGATTCACTGCCATGTGAGTTTTTTTGCAGCATAGAGGTACCCTTAAAGTCCCTTCTGGAATTTCAACCCAAGCTTCCACAATAGTCTGGCTTGGTATGGCCTCCTAGTAGGAGTTCCATAAGCATTGGGTGTGCTAATGTTTGGGAAGCCCAGTCAGGTGACCAGACATCATATGTTTGCTTCTGGAATAGCACGGTGTAGCATTTGCATTATATAAAAGCATTTACGTTAAATTGCTTGGGATGTTTAAAAACAGGTCTAGACAAAGCATAAGAAAGCATACCATAAGGAACCAAACCTGCCAAAGCAGGCAGGTAGAATAGATGAGCTAATGGATCCTTCCTATTTTTAACTTCTATGATTCTGTGAAATTATATGAAACAATTTATCAAATAACTAGGAGCAAAGAAAAATAATTCAGTGAATTGGTGATTGAAAGTTACAATTTACAGACACACATACACATCCTGAGCCAACAGAGGATTGTGTTTTTTAATTATAACATGAGCAAACCATACCTCTTCTCCTTTTGTCCAACTAATTGTAGACATATTTTACGGCCATAGTGAGCAAATCCTGTTTATATATTAAATTCTTGGGATTTATATGGAGGGGAGGGGGTAGCGGGTAAGCTTCCTCCATTGCTATACATGAATATTTTTACGTTATTTTCTCCTCTTCTATTTTTCATTCTTCACCCATTTAAATGAGAATGCTTTCCTTCTGTGGAGCACTCTCCTGTTGTTCTTGTACTTCAGAAATAGAATGGGTTGTCCTGTGTGGTGTTTTGTTTTTAAAACAGTCTATTTTTTTGCAGACACTCCAGAGGAAATGATCTGGTATGGACGATGTTTGTTTTATTAAATTGCAAGCTTCTGAATACATGAGCCAGGGAGCTGTTGGTTCTACAGGCAGCCAAAGCTATGTATATAAGTAAATTGTAGCTAAAGACTTTACTAGTTTCTGGAGATGAATAATCACAAATTTGAAATTGGTGATTTATGGGTATTCTGCAGTATTCATGTAACATTAACTGTTTCAGTGAACATGCCTGTCAATAATCTCATTTACTACAAGATTTGCCAAAAACAGAACCTAAGGGATGTAAATTCCCTTGTCAAAGCAATTTCTGTTAAAAAGTCAAACCAATTTTCAGGGAAAATCATGTGCAGCTTTCACCCAGCTATAGCTCTGTCGAAGCTCTTATATAGTCCTCATTACCACACTATCTGAGCACCTCAACAATTTTTGCTTTACAATACTTCTATGAGGCTATTATCCCCCATCTCACAACTAGAGAAACTGACAGGGTAGATTAAGTGACTTGCCCAAGATCACATAGAACATCTGTGAAAGAACAAGGAATTGAACCCAAGTCTCCTGAGTCTCATGCTAGCACACTAACCACTTGGCAATATTTCCTTTTCTGTGTCCTGCTGAGTACTCTCACCCTGCCACATAAGCATGCATACCAGGCATATTCAAATATGTGCACAGATCCCTCTTTAAAATATTACTTGTGCTCACAATGATTATAAGTGGAGTAGAACCAAGACAGCTTAAACAGGGATCAGGTCCCCATTGGGGTAGGCAGTGTAGACACACAATGAAAAGACTGTCTACAGTCGAAATAGAGACAATAGATGGGTGCAACAAACAGGCAGCAAGAGTACAAGGTAACAGTAAGAATGCTATGATTATTTTGCAAGTGCAAATTCCATGCCTGTTAACTAGCATACATATAGGAGTGAGACTTCTTTAAATTCACACCCAGGGCGTTGCTCCTGCAAACTTCAGATGCATGTAGATACCTGCACAAATTGGTGCACACACAGAGTCGAGGAACACCTGAATCTTTGTTGTGTTACTTGTTCATATTGGTTTGGCCAACAAAGACCAAGCCACAGCTGGCAGCAATAGAGCAGATTTCAAGTTGTTCAATTTCTAAGGGAAGTGGATCTCTAGCTGAATGGCACCGCTTCTCCTCAAATCTTGGCACGTTGTTGTTCAGCGATATTATTGCTGCTTCTAAAAGCAGAATAAATCTATTATGCTCCGAAGATTTTCTTGCTGGTTGTTTTTACTAAATGAGATTTCCAGACATTAACTAATACATTTTTAGGTGAGTTCACAACAGGCTATCTATTGATTTTTTTCCCCAGTAAATTTATTAAATTTGAAACGAGCTAGATTGATTAGCATAGCAAGCAAAGTGTTCTATTCCCAGAACAGTACAGAAGGGGCACTGGAGCTTCTTTCTTTTCTGGAGTTTCCATCACTGTAAGATGAGAAGGATGTTCCATCTCTAGACCCATGTAGTCTGGGATTTCTCTACAGAAACAGCCAAAATGGGTACCACGCACAGCCTCTGGGTATGTATATTCACTTGCCGGCAATGAGACTGAGAGAACCAGTTCATTTCAAATATGCCAATGAAAACCTCTCAGATGCCTCAAGAGGAAATTTTGTATGCCCCATTACCGAGCTCTGAGTCATTCAATTCTCCAATCAGTAGGGCTACTTTGAATTATTCTTGGCATAACCACAGAGATAATTTTTGGCAGATGAACAGCCCAATTAACTTCATTGGTTTTGTAACAGAGCAAAATGTGGCCTTACACTTACAAACCAAATTGTAGCTTCAAAGCTCCCTCTAATAAAACAACCAAAAGCATTGTTCATGATAGTCAAATGAACTATGACTATCACTTGCAGGTTTGGTTTTAAAAGAGCAGCTTTCTAGTACAAAATACTGTTTTATACTGGGAAAGGGTGCATCAAATAAATGCACTTGTATCTCCTGATCTCTGTCCCCCAGGCAATCAGCTCAATATTTCTCCAAGTCAACATCTCACTATGAAGATGTACATGGCCAATGACTGTGGTTGCACAAATTAACAACAACACAAAAATGTGCCAGAAAGCAGTTGAGATTTTCATGTCTACCATGATTTATTTGCCCAGAAAAAACACACAAATTTTTAATGTCAAATTTTGAAAATGAAGTTTATTCACTATGAAATTATTTTTGTATGAATATAGGAAACAATAAAATAGTAATTATACAAAGATCGCTTTGCCTTCAAAGGATACAATCTATATTGAATTGAAATGATGATAAAATACCATAAACCTACTGAGCTAGGTAATGAAAACAACACTGCAATTTAGTCATTTGTTTCTGAGTCACTGTAAATAGTTTAAATGGTTTTTATTGTGGTGGGGTTTTTTATGGTTGTGCAATTGCGGTAACTGAAACTAGACTGTAAAAATGATTCTTGTCCAGGTAATTCCAGAAAGAAAAATTAGATTGAATCTAAATGATATTTTGCCCACAAAAAAATGGGAGTGATACTTTTAATATAATAATATAATAATATAGCTATTATGTCTGTGGCAGTCATCTAATGATGTTAATTAACATTAATTATCTTAAGTCAAGTAATATTGAGGTGGAAATACAAAATAAATACAGTTGAGTGTAATCAAAGATGTGGTTGATGCTGTCCTTGTTAACCCCATTGTTTTCAAGCCTAGGCAAATCATACAATCATAAACACAATTTAATTTTCAATATAATCGTTCATATAAACATGTCATGGGAGACTCAATGGCCTATTCTATTCAGGTTCTTATACCATGCCCACCACCTTGGTACCTGATCATTTCCCAATACAGCAATAAATGATGTGATTAGCATCTAACATATAAGGTCTGAACCACAGTTGGCTCATTTTCGTGTTAGACAATGGAAAAGGGCACACGTAATGTGGGCTATCAATATATCAGATAGGGCATCTATAAAAGTAGTTGGGTCTAGTCAAAGAGGGTTCAGTGAAATGGCTATGTTTCATGTGGAGGATAACAGCATAGAAAAACTAGACGGCTCATGGAATAGGCTACAGAAGGGAAAGAATTAAAAGTCAAAGGCCAACGAGAAGACATGGGCCTTCACATTATGTTTAAAATGACTTGGGGAGATAAGTAGATGCATACAAGACTGTACCAAATGGTTAGGGAAACACAGAAGTAGGGTTTATTGATCACTTCAAATATATACAGAGGTGATGGAAAGACTGCAGGTACCAGAAGAGTATAAGTAATGAGTTTGAGAATACAAAGAGAGAGTTTCAGGAAGATGGGAAAGGAGGACTAGCCCATGGAGGTGCATGAGTTCATGAATCAGAGATATTTTTTTTCTGGGTTCTGAAATGGACAGGAAACTAATAGCAAGAGCTAAGGTTCAGGGTGCAGTTCTTCCATTTCTAGGAATGGATGAGCATTCTGGACAAATTGAACATCTGCGCTTGAGGATTTACATTTGTCAAGATATGAAGAAAAAGAAGTTTGGGCGAAGGAGTGGTCAAGAGAGTGTCCCACGCGGACAATATGTGGTGCATTATAGAAAGCACATGTATAAACCTAGGGAATATGAGAAAAGAGAACTATGTGAGAACATTGGAGATGGAAGAGAAAGACTTACTGTATTTGAGAAATGGTAGGCGGTGAAAAGAGAATCATCTGCAAATTGATAAATATTATATCTAAATCAGAGGGGGTGAAAGAGAGAGATAAACTGGGTGAAATCTGATTTACATCCTATCTGGATGAATTTACATCAGTGACATTACCAATAACGTAAGTCAGGGCAAAACTGTAACAATGAAAGCCAAAGAGGTCACAGGGGAGAGAACACCAGCAAGAACTGAAAAAGACTCTAAAATCAGATTTCTCCCTTGCAAGTTTGGTTGAGCTACCCAACCTCTCATCTTTTAAACTAGATTTTGGGAGGTAGGTTTCCCTGCCAAATTAAAAAGAAATGAATGCACTGACATGTTAAGTCAATCTTGAAAATATATTGGGGCATTAGTAGGAAAAGTCTTTGTGTAATCTAGATGCTGTGAAAGTGCAGTACCCACTTTTCAAGTCTGATATTTCAAAAGTAAATAAAATAGAAGTAAAAGTCTATAAAACAATGCACTGAAAATATCAAAACCAATGAGATTATACTGTACACTTACTTGTGTTCCAAATTTCATTTTGTAAATAAAAACCATTATTGAATTTTTTAGCAGAAATGATCTCTTGGATCAAGGAGGGTCTGATATTTAAGCACCCAAAAAAACCCAAAAGAAGTCTTTATACATGAAACAGCTTCATCTGTGTCACCATCATTAGCAGGCATCACATGACATTGCAGCAGACTGGAGAGAGAGGTTTCTTAGCAATAAACAAGGCATTTCATCCCAATGCTATCTGCAAATTTCTGATTTTGCATATTGTGTGGTGAGCTAATTTTTCAAAGTGTTCTTTGAATCCAAACTCTTCTGTTAGCATTTATATAAGCAACATATACAAACTGTTTGAACTGCAAGTTCATTAGTACATCGGTATAACATGCCACCTGAACAAAAGGAAGCACACACAAGTGAGAAGAGAAGCTGTGTGGAATGGGTGAGAGATCAGCAAAAAGATGGTAAATAGCAATAATAGCACTAGCACCAAAGATAACAATAGTTTCTGTGTTTTCAATTGATTGCTCTAATAAGATTCCCACATTTCAAGATGAAGGATTTTGATCTAAAATCAGACCACTAAGAAGCCAACCAGCAACAGAGTAAAGATAGTAATAATGAGTGCAATCAAAAGGGAAATTTGAATTAATCATTATAAAACATCCAAAACATTAACCAACCAGAGAGCAGGGAAAAGCAAAGAGGAGAGTTCTTGAAGTAGTCTTGATGCTTAAAGGTTACAACAAGGTGAAGACTTCCTGTAATAAAATGCAACAACTGCTATAAATAATGAGTACCAAGAGATCCAAGAAAATTGATGGCTGTGCATGTGCAATATTCCTATTTATGACTGAAATTCATGGAAGATCTAATTAAGAAAATGAAAGCTGATCACTGCAAAGAAAGATGGAGGAGGGAGACATCAAGGAAAGCTAGATGCTAACTGAATAATAAAAAGGAAATAGACATTTAGCAATTTAACTTTCATACTCCCAACAGGTTCCCTGTCCCTGATATGACAGAGGAAAAACCAGCTGCCAATTGTTGATCATGAGCTGTCAACTAACTGGGTGCTGCCAAAAAGAAAGGCTCCTGATTGGTGAAGAATCTGAACCATGATATCCAAGACCCAAATCAAATATACAGGATGGTTATTGTCTCTTGGATTGTAAAATGTGTGATCACAGTTAAGAAGAGTTGGCATCCTAAAGAATGCTGAAGTGTTTCAATGTGAGAATACATGACACGAGCAAAGGAAGGTTGTAAAGAAGACACATCAGGGACACAAGAAGGAAGGTGGAGATGAAGTGAAGCAAGCAGTCTTAGAGATCCAGTAAAAAGTTCAAAGAACAGAGGAGAATGATACTGGCAGCCAACTCTGGGTGGGTAGATGGCTGATGGATGCTGATTCCTAGAACAGTTTCTGTGGTGACAGCGTGGCTGGATTCATAATCTGTGCTTAAGCAGGATTTGGTAGAGGGCCTTAGCTAGGTAAGAAAAAGGAGAAAGATACTTTTGTTTAACTTAAATAATCCTGCAGCTGAAACGACCACATAAAGTAAGGCAGAAGGTAGATTTGTTCTGAAAATAAAATATATGCAGAATGAGTATAAATGTACCATAATGGCTATATGCAAATATAAGGGCCTGGGAAACAAGCAAGCAAAACCAGAAGTGTTATTAACTGATGGTGATTGTGATCTAGAGCATTACTGAAGCCTGGTGGGAAGATTTTCAAAGGGATAGCTCCTTCAAGGTGCTGAGGGATCTCTGTAACTCCAAAGAAGTTATGACTATGTGAAGGTATAATGAAATATAATAATATACAAATAGGTAAGAAAGGCTTTTATAAATACATCAGAGGAAAAACCACTTGGGAGAAAACAAGCATTAATAAACAAGGAGGGAGATTAAATTGATGACGACTCAAAAATGGCTGAGGCATTGAACTGTTTTAAATTGTTTTGTTGAAGTCATAGAAATCTGCACAATTACAACGTGAGATAAAGAAACAGGTAACTTTTCCACCCCTGCCCGGTCCTTCCCACTGTTTTCTAACAAACTTTGCTATTTCCTGTCCCCGAGAGAGAGAGAAAAGCAGGCATTCTGGTTTTGTATTTAAAAATCTTTGGTTTAGTCACTTACCTTTTTGATAACACTGTGTCTGGTTCTTCTTTGTGACGCCAGCATCCATCTGTGCTATAATCCCAGGTAGTCACCGGGGTGGTTCATGACATTTTTACACCTTTCAGTTTACTAGTATGTTGACTTTCTGTGATATGGATAAATCATATCATCTCACAAGTGCAAGCAGCAGATGGAATGGGAACAAAACTATTTCTTTCAAGAGCTAGACTGCTCTGAACAAGTCTGGGAAAGCTCCCTCAAACAAAGGGCTTGCTTAAGTCTTCACTGAAGATCTTATGGTGTTTGAACACTTCTGTGACGACCTGAAACAGACCACACCTTTGCATTTAGCAACACAAATTGTGTTCATCCAGGTGTCAGCTGGTCATGACTAAACCCTGAGGGCTGGAGGAATTAATATAGAGACACCATGCAGTAGCCATTCAGTTAGAACTAAGGCATCTAAGTAACTGAATTGATTTTTAAAGATTATATTATATTTCTTCTCAAGAGTTAAGTTTCTTTCAGTGCTTTAACCATACATGGCTATGTCTTAACATGTTTAGATTTCTTTTGAACTTCAACATTAACTTAACACAAATGTCATGGGTTTGTAATGCTTGTTTTTGGGATAGTCACAACATCCCTGTAATGCTTTTTTTATCCTTGAATGACTGATATGTACTCACAACCTTAACTCGTGCTTAATATGTCCCCACAAAAAAAAGAACTAGATTAATGAGAGTTAAGCTTGCACATCGTGGAAAGAACATATCCCATTCCCTAACTGTTCGCTTGAAATTATAGCCTGCCACCAGCTGCTCTTGACTCTAGACAAGAATAAATCTTAGCAGGTTAGCACAAAACAGCTGTATGGAGGGTTGAATTTTTCTGGTCTTAATTGGCTATTTTGATAGCACATGCCATGTGATCTTGGAATACAGCTCATCTAGTCATATTGCTGCTTTCTAAGTTTGTAATGTTCAGATTAATATATTTTTATTATAGATTCGATCATATAATATGTTATATACACTCTCACGTTAGATATTTAAATATACACTCATATACAGACAAAAAGCATACTAATGTATAATGGCTTCCTTTAAAAACTTTCCAGAGCTTTCAATTAAAGAACATTACCATGGTATTTGCAATAAAATCTAAACTTTCTTATATGATACTGTAATATAATTTACAATTAATATGGGGGTAATGGCAATGCCTGATATCCTTGTCCTATGCAGTACATTAGACAAACCGCAGCAGGAAGTCTGTATTACTGCCATTCCCCAGGCACAGACTACATATCTACTGCCACCTCAAGCATATATCTGTGGGAGGGCAGTAGCATGAAGGGACCAGAAATAACCCCAATTCTGTGCACCTTCAGAGGAGCATGAGTAAGGAGGTGAAACACTGTGGCTGATCAGAAGCTCTGGACCTCCAGTCTAATATCTGTGGGCACTGTTAATATTCACTTGATTTTATGCTTCCCCCCATTGTTCAATGTGCCACAGAATTTTGCAATGGAAAATGCGCAACTGCATTGCAGAGATCGTGAGGGAGCAGCTGGAAGCCTTGACACACGGGTGGAGTCTGCTGTAACCTATACCCAGCTACGTATGGCTCCTTGGCGCTGCTCTCACAGCTGGAGAATCACTGAAGTGCAGGGGCACTCTGGACATGCCCTCTTTTTGCTGGCCACAACCTGACAGTGGGGTCCAGGAAGGAGAGAATCCTGAAAATGCCAGATGCAAGATGTTTCCAGGTGCTTTTTACAGTTGGAGGGGATCTGAGAACAGTATTCCCAAACCTAACAGTGGAGATTGGCTTAAAATGATGAGATTTATTTTTTTTAAATATAGTATGTTTGGGGTTTATTTTATCTGTGCTCTGATTTTTAAGTCTTTAGGATACACTGAGGTCATGTTTTCAAGCTTCAGGCTTTTCCTAGCAATTTTCCATGAGAGCTGATCCCCACCCCTCTTTTATGCCCTTGCAGTGTAGTTAGAGAGAGAGAATGCTTATCTACTTTAGCACCTTAAATGAAAGCTCTCTTCTCTTTTACTCTGGCATAATTTCTTATGCCTTTTCTCTTGCAGTCTTGCTCTCCTTATAACCCATTCTTTAATGCAACTTCTACTTTTGTTCTCTCTCACTGTGAAGTATTTTAAGACTTTCTGTTTGAAAAAGGCTATAAAAATAGACTGAACTCAATAAATAGCTCTTCTCATGTTTTGGTGTCTCCTTGGTACTGTGCTGTGAGGATAGTCTGAGATTCTGAAACATGAGAAACACATGAGAGTCAACAACTATATTCCTTTTAAAATACTGTATTTTCTGGTCTCCAGCTCTCTTAGCCAACTCTTACCAGTATCATGACAGCTGAGGTCCTCTCATTGCAGCATCTGAGGGGCAGTGGGGCAAATGTGTATTGGGACCGAAGAGGATAAGTTCCTCAGAACAGCGACATTTGCTTTTATTTCCCTGGAAAATCTCATGAATAATTATCGTGTCACAGAAACAATAAGTCACAATAGCAATAAAAACAGCTCAGGGTAAGTCCTGACTTACTGTTACTGACTTGCTGTATAACTTTGGGAAAATCATTTTTTCTTTATAATGAGATTATTAATGTGTGCTTTCATTTTTAAAGCACCTTCAGATGCATGGATGAAATTTGCTATGCAAGTATTATGTCATTTTAATTTTGAAAGCCCTTAATATATGATATGATATCAAATGAATTTTTATACCCTTACAGATATAAAATCAAAAATGCTTTGCTGGTCAGATATTGCTAAAGAACCATTTATTTCATTTTCCTACCTTTGTTCACTTAAAAATGATGTTGATTGACGGATGGAGTGAGAATGACATGAAGTAGCACAGTGTTTCCAATGTTAAATCAAATTCTAGTTTCTGTTCTGCCTAGCAGGCATTATTCTGAAACTCAAAGACTCCCATCCACCCTCGCAAAACCTGCAATTCTATTACACAAAATTACACCCAATTCCACTGAAAAGTCTTAGAATGCCTTAAACTATTGAGGGATATGTAATTTTTTAAAATTGATTTGAAGCAATTGTTTCAATGTTTGTAGTCCTCTTCATTTCCAATGTTTTCCCCAAAGCCACCCTACAATGTTGCCTGTGGGGGTCGGCACAAAGCAACAGAAACACACTGAACATATCGATTGCCAAGTAAAATGGTTACCCTAGCAACTAGAACCCTATGTAAGGTCTTAGAACTTCCTTCCCTTTTCCTTCCCTTTCTCCCCCACCCCCAATGGTTTCAGAAATCACAGATGACAGATACAAAAGTACCAAATGTATTGCTTTTGAGAAAAGCTGATTTGGGTCTAGATTATCTGTTCCATTAGGAATATGACTATGCGCATTGCTGCCTGGTAATATGGCATTTTTCTACCTAGCAGTCAAATTTTCTAATGCTTCAAATTTCTAATGCTTCTAATCCATCGCCCATCCATCAGCTCTTTAGAATTGTATTCAGATATGAATTAAGAAAGAGAATTCAAGGCCAAAAACCAGACTCTTTCAACAATGCCAGTTGCAGGTAAGATTAGCAGCTGGAAAGAGTTGTTATTTATACAGCACCCAAAAGTGTTCTTTGTTCTTTACAGAACAAAGACAAGATATGGCCCCTATCCTGCAGACTTCACAATCTGATTTTAGCCAAACACGACAAGGGAGAGTAACAAACCAAGTAGAGGAAAAAAATGAGGACAAAGACAACAGCAATAAAATCATGCGGTTAATCAGGCTTGTTATGTGCAGAACCTGATTATTCTGTTACATTTACAAGTGTGCATGTGTGTTAAAATATACCATTGTTGTGGCCATTTATAAGCAATTGAAGAAGACTTCTTTCTCCATCTCCTATTTCAGTTTAACCCTAAAATAAACAGAGTGCTACTTATTTAACATTCAAATAAATCCAATAAACAGGCTTAGTTTTTACATTTTCAGCCATTTTGATGTTTCAGAAGGAATTCCCTCCCCAAGCACTAGGCAGATACTTGCTGGAACATTCATTTGTAAGCAGTTGCTGTAATTAAACTATGGGAAAGGGGAAAAAAAGATGTGATAGTGATTACATTAAGGTTTCTTTCCCAGTCTAAGTTGGGAATTCAGAAAACAGGGCAGCATTGTTCCAGCTTTGACACGTTTTTTTTTCTTCTGCCAAATTGTGGTGGTTGTTTTTGTCCCCACTGCACTGGCTTTCCCCAATTCCAAATAAAAATTGTTTTGAAAAGCTGTAATTACAGAGGTTACAAATAATGTGACTCAACACAGCTGGTCCTGGAACATTTCCAGAACGTAATCACCTGTCGTGTGCACTAATTCCTGCCATGATTACAGCCCATTATTTCCAGCCGCATCCAATAGCTCTATTGTTAAAAATGTTATCCATTAACAGAGCACGTTTAGACTTGTCTGAGCTCTAGCTCGCAATGTTTCCTATGTCAGTTTGAGTTAAGAGGGTATGTTATTGCTTTGAATGGTAGCTTTTTATTTGTCCCAGGCTAGTATTGTCAATAGGAGACTGAAGAAAATGTGATTAAGCTACATGGAACGACAGATTAGCCAGCCATGAACCAAAATGACACAAGCAAAACTTTCCAGTAAACATTATCTTAAAAAGAGCTGAATAGGCTGCAGAGCATAAACATATTCATAATAGTTCATTTTTATGGGTGGAATACTATTATTTCTGTGCTACAAAAGGCAACATTATACCTCTCAATCTGAAGAGATGTTTAGCTTGTATTTTCCTTTGTTTTGTCTGTCAGTTGTGAGGACAAATGGTACATTTTCTAAGAAGAACTGCTAATGTCCTTCTAATATGAAGTTTTATTGGATTTTTTTTACTTGAGCCCCATTTTATGGGGCTTGCATTCCTTGTCTCATGCACAAGTTGAAATAAAAATCCTTGTAATTTCCCCTAAACAGGTGCCTTCCACTGGGAAAGACAAGGATGATAAGATGGAGTTGTTAAAATTTGACATTTACCTGCTATACTTCTTAATAGCTCCAGCAAATTGACAGAGCTTATATGTGCGTTTTGTGGAGCAACTCTCTGAAATATTTTCCACCACCAACAGCTGTCTGCCCTGATCACGCCACCATGCACATGGCCAGCTTGAGAATCTTAATGCAAATCAGCAGGTGAGTCTTTGGTAGACACCCCAAAACTAACTGATTGTCTGTCAGAGGTATGTGAGATATTTAAAGCCTGCCTTGTATTGCCCCCTCCCCACCCCAGCCTGAGTACAGTGGCAGAGTCCAGCTGCTTGTGTTGAGGTCTCTGCCTACTTGCTAACCTTTGCAAAGGACAAAACTGGGAGGGTACAAAAGCTGCTAGTCCTCAGACAGGGAAGAGCTTTGTGCCTGTCTGGTGAACTTTGCCCAAGGGCAGCTGGCAATGCTCAGTCCCCCTCAGGCCTCTGGGTATCACTATAAACACAGAGTCTGCACTTGTGGCGATTCTGAAGGATGATGTGGGTGCTGGGTTTGATTTGCCTTGCTGAAGAGTGAGCAGGAGTTTTGGCCTTCCAACCCCATATCTGTCCCAAAAGCCATGAATATATTCCACATACCCCAGAATCACTGCAGAAGCCTAAGATATTTTCACATGGAGCCTCTCCCCTGGTAGTTCCTGTCTCTGCCGGTAGCATGATTCCCTATGGAGCTATGCTGACATTGCCTCCCCCAAACACTGGGGGGGCCCTCTACTCAATAGATGCTATGGAGGCAGGAGTGGAAACTCAGGGGAGTTAATGCTGAAATAGTCACTGGTCATTCATGCAGGTCTTTGCTTATGCATTTGGTGGAGGACAATTTGTTAGAAGAGCAGCTTTCCCCCAGCCATGGAAGGGCTCCTGTGAGAGTGGAGGAAGATGCAATGATTTCTTAGAATTACTTTTATTCTCTGCTTTTGAGCAGTGTTGGTGGTAGTTTCAATACTTTCATCTCCTTTGTGGGAATGAGCTATCCTTTATTTATTAAGAATATTAAGGGTATGCCAGTGGGAGGAATAATTATTGCATAACCATGTCTTTCAAGTCTACAAAGGCAATCCAGTCACTGGTCATGAACGTTAACAACCGAGATTGCTTTATGACCACTAGACAGTTCTTTAAGAGGAGTCCCTACAGTAAGGACGAGAGGCGGGGACGTGGAACATCTGCTAGTGCTGATGGCCACAACTCACTGTAGATGTTTACATGGGGGAAGGGCCAGAAGAGTGTGTAGAAGAAAAGGGAGAGAACTGTCTAATGTCATAAATAAAAGCAGATACTGTAATGAAATAGTCAGATGTGTCATATTATCAGTAGTGTATCAAACATCCTTAAGCAACTGGGTTTTATCTCTCCCATGTTACTTCTTAATATAATGACACCTGTTCTCACAGAAGTAAAAAAAAAAAAAAAACTGTAGTGGATGCATCCGTGAAGCCCTTTTATCCTTTGGGATTGTTTGTTGTCTTAATATGTTCTGGTGTTTCATAGAAAATACTTCCTGGAACTAATATAGTGAAAAGTGCAACAGACTATTATTAGTATTATTCTTTTTTAAAAGGAAGGGAAAATCTGTAATATTTCTCTTTGGCCCTGTCTACACTTATCTTGGAGATTCGGCTGCAGTTGACCGAAGTTCCACAAACTACGCAAAAAACTTGCGTAACTCCTGTCGACTTCTCTGCTTTTGTTCTGCTAACCATCTTCCCTGCACTGCACCAACGGGAACCACGTTCCCATCAACACAGCGCTATACCACTTGAGAAGGTGGTCTTAATACATCGATTTCTGGATCAACTGAGCGGGTCTTCATTGACCGCTCAGTCGATCCAGATAAGTCAATCTGATGGCAGCAAATTTGCCGCAGTCAGTGAAGACATAGCTTTTGTTTCCTTCTTACCAGGCTCTCAACATTCACTGCATGATTCACAGGGATTCCCCCAACCCTCAGAAAAGTACTAATGAGCTCTATTCGTCTGTTATATTAATTAGTCCTGCCAGAAGCTCCCAGCTGTTATAATCTATGCCCTTTTAGAAAAATTTAAAAAGTTAGCAAGGAAACCAGGAATCTGATTATAGCATGAAGGAATATCGTTTGGAATTCAATAACACACTCTGTTCTTACAGTTATCAAATTACCTAGTAGCAAGCTAACAACATTCTTAGACATATTGGGAATGGAAGACTCTTTCATTCAGTTTCACAAGTGTAAGAGGCAGTAAAACAAGTACATTGTCTAAGCATTGTTGTGTTCTTCTTTCAGACAACTCTTCATAACGTACCAAAAGTTCCTTTTTAGGCCTAGGTATCTGTACCAATGAGGAAAAAAAAAGAATTGATGTGAAATGCAGACATTGAATTCAGAGGGCCTGGTTTTCTGTTGCTCTGAACTTTATGTGGTCATTTACTCTAACACAAAATGGGTGCAAAATGAGAGTAGTAGAGTGGAATAAATTATGGCATGAAGCACAGAGCTATAGAGGGTCAGGTGGGCACTACATTTTAAAATATCATTCAGTCTTTGAGACCGAGCTGAAGTTCTTCCAATATCTTGGCATAACAAAACAGGTTAAGGATGAAATGTCAGCTTCAACTTTACATATCTTAGCTTGGCTTGGTTCCTGTGCTTTTTTCTGCCTGAGGAAAGAGGTGAAGTCCCCCATGTGATTACCTCACCCGCTAGAGGCTCTGCATCATAGAAACCTTTCCCTTTGAATGAAGCAATGGATCTTCCTTTGAAATAATTTCAATCAGTTTAAATTTCTCTCACACCAACAAGGTAAGTCACTGCAGGGGGATGCAAGTCACCCACTCTCCTCAGGGGTAAAGTACACTTCCTCCTCAGCTATCTGCATCCTCAGTGCCTCGGGCAAGACAAGACTCCACCTGAGATCAGTGCTCAGGGGTCATATGCCTGCATATACACTAACCATAAGAGGGCAGCTATCCTTTCCTATGCTTTTTGGTTATGATCTGTCACAGAACGCATCATTTTAAGCAACTGGTTCTTCCCAGTGGTTATGATCCCTCCACTCAGTTAATGGATTATTGACTCTTATTCCAGAGTCAATATTCTGTGCTTCAGAATAAGTACAGTTTGTCATATCGGCAAAGCTAGCGTGCATGCACGTAAGCCCCAAAATCTTGGCCCTTGAGACTAAAGTGCAAGACCATTAATCTTTATGAATGTGCTAAAGAGAAAGTAAATAGTTTTCTTTTTGCTCTTTTCGTGTGAGTTTAGATTTATCATTTCTTTATTCCAGAATCTGGGAATGAATCTGGATAATCACAATGAATTTATGCCAGTGTTTGTGGTGTCGTTTCTGAGCACTCTTTAAAACAGAGTAATCTGAGGCTCTTACACAATGAAGGCACTCATAAGTAAGTTTATGCATGTGAGTAGTCCTCTTGAATTTACACAGTTTATGCCCCAGTTGCCAGAAGAACCAAAAATTAGTGATGGCTCTTTGGCTTCTGTCTTGGGGACCCAGACATACACATTGTCTGGTTTATTCAGGGTTCAACAGAATCCAGATACACATGCCCAGGGACTAAAAATGTTATGTGAGTTAGAGGAAGCTGGTGTCTTTCTGCTGCTATAATCTAGCAGATACATAAAAGCCTCCTGAAATCTAGACTGGGAGAGGGATTCGGGGGGGTAGTGGATATTTTCAGAACTGAGGATGAAAGCTTGGCCCCATGGCAGCACTCCCATTGGCTTCAATGGGGGCCAGGATTTCACCCAAGTATTTTTGTAAAGAGGGTTTCCCTTGCTGAAAGAACCCTTTATTAGCCAAAGCCTCTCTGTGAAAGCTAATTTATAATCTGGTCAGGATGTGTGGATGGATGTGTGTACATTCATGTGTCAGTCACAAAAAATCTTCTACCAACTTTGTCTAGTCTGCTCTCCAACAGACTGGAAACTGGCAGAGCTGCTAATCGCTGTTCACTAAAGAAAAATCTGCTATTTTAATTAATGCCTGATTTCAGAGTGTTACTGTTATTTCAGTTGTAATAGCAGAAAAGAGTTTGCTCAGGATAGCTATGCTAGGTCTCTGCCTTTTCTTTGCCATGTTTCAAACAATGGTGCATTCTTCACTCTCGGAATTAATCGATAGACTTTCAATGTTACAGTTAGCACATGCAATTGGACACAGATGCATGGCCATCTAAGTTATGAATGCAAATATCTGATGTGAGAGCACAAAGCATGTGTGCACAAATGGCTAGTTAGTTAGGTTTACAAATATCTGATTTGTGCATGCAAATGGGACATATCTTTATACTTTTAAGTTATTTTCCTAAAGAAAGGTTGATTCTCATTATTTGATAATCATTAAAATACCGGTATGTTGTTTTGCAACTAAATATAGACTTTGTACTAAATTTGGTAACCAAGAGGATACACTGTATCTGTACATATTCATAGAAGATGTTATATATATTTTAACTTACATTTATCCAAATTTTTATTTTTACATTTTTAAAATTATTTTAGAAAATAATGAGTTTCTTATTTATTAGATGATTAATTTTTTTCACTTGTGATTTGTGTCAAGCTATATTTGGATGGAAAATCAAATTCAAATAAAAAATGAACAAAACCAGAAGTTTTTATTTTTATTAAATAAAATTACCTTTTTCAAAATATGTTTTGCTTTTAAAACTAAATGATTTACTACACACAGGAAGAATTGTCTGTAGTTAGTGAATTGAACTGATTGTTTCTGGTCACTATGACTTTGAAGATATTAGAACTAGTAGATTTCATCCTCTCAGACCCAGTTTATATTCATATATTGGAAAAGGAATACAAGCTTTCCTGTTTTTTAACTCTCACCTGCTTGCTTAACTTCAAAAGAGCTGGTCACTGAACTGAACTAGTTGAATAAGTTCATATGAAGAAAATAGTCTCTTTGCACCTGCAGAAGAGACTGCTGATGTCAAAAGCTAATTTAGCAGTTCAGCAAACTCTGGTTCCAAATGCTTAACCAGTGATTTCTGGCAGTTCAGTGGTTTCACTTTCTTTAAAACTTGGAAAAACAGGTACTGCTTAATATTATGATTTTTATTTAATTTAAATGCTTTTGGCAGATTATAATAAGATTAGGCCTTAACATAAATTGTCCATTTAAAATTTAATTTTGAATAGGTTTATTTTAAAACAAACAAAACTATTTAATTTAAATTTTAAAAACTCAAATTTTTTTATTTTTTTAAATCAAGTTTTCTCCACTCTGTTAAACATACATCTGCAAGTGCCTGAGTTTGAACAACCAGCCAGATATACTTTGTGAAGGTATGATGGGAACCCTTAAGTTATCTTCCCATTTTAAGGCCTGGTCTAGACTACAAAGTTAGGTCAACATAAGCTGTCTTGAGTCAATCTAGCTGTGCATGTGTCTACACTTCAATTTGTCTCCCACTGATGTAAGTGCCTCATTATAGTGATGCGGTATCACCACCTCCTTGAGCAGTGCTGATGTACTGAGATCAACGCAACAAGAGTGTAGACAGTGCATTACTCATGTCAACCCTAATGGTCCTTCAGCAGCTGTCCCACAATGCCTGACACTTTGACCCCTCTGGTCACAACTATGAACTCTACTGCCCAGGGGTCATGAAGACCAGAATGCCTCCCTCCACTTTAAAGCCCTATGAATTTTTGAAATACCTTTTTCTGATCATCCTGCTTGTCAAGTACACCTAGCAGCTCTCCCTTGTTGTGTGACTGCACATGTGCCCGTGCATGCTACACACTCCAGATGCACTCCAGCTTGGAAAACACAGGAGATATTGGATCTCTGGGCCTCTGGGGAAAAGAGGCCATGCAAACATAGTTACAGAGCAGTCATAGAAATGTGGACATCTACAAGCAGGTTAAATGGGAGAAAAGGTATGACAGGGACCAGCCACAGTGCCACATGAAAGCACATGGGATATGGTTATATCTATAATCAGGTTATAGTTACAAGCATATATACCTTATAATATAAATATGTAGAAATATAAATATAAAGCATATATATCATATAATGCATATATATCTACATGCAGATTATATGGTTATATCTACAAGCAGGTTATATGGGAGAAAAGGTATGACAGGGACCAGCCGCAGTGCCACGTGAAAGCAAAGGAGCTGCATCACGCATATTAGAAGGTCAAGGAGGCCAACAGTCAACCCGGTGTCAAGCCATAGACCTGCTTCTTTTACATGTATGCATGCTATACTTGGCAGAGACCACACTACCAGCCTACCCACCATAGATTCCTGGCATGAACAGAAAGAATGAGGGAGATGGAGGAAGAAGAAGAGGAAGAGGATGGGGGACATGTGACTGGGGAGTCCAGCTATGCTGCATGCCAGGCCCTGTTTGAGACTCCACTACAGTCCAGGCACTACTGACAGTCGAGCACAGGCGAGCCTGTTGCAGAGGAAAGAGCCTTGGGTAAGTGTGTAAATGATGTACTGACGGTGCACCCAACTTAACAGAACACAACCATCACTTTTCATTAATTTACTCATAGCAAAAGTAGTAGTGGTACAACAAAGAGCGATAGCATTGTATTCTGCTTTTTGTTCCGCTGCAGAGGTAGGCGGGATGTGGGCGGCGAGGGGGCAGTTTGTTTAGATACACAGGGATGTCCCTTGAATCCTTCTGAGAGATCTCAATGAAAATTTGATGGAGGTACTTTTCAGTCCTCTCCTGAAGGTTTCTAGGGATGGCAGCCTTATTTCTTCCTCCATAGGAGGACAATTTTCCACACCAGCCAGTGATAACTTCAGCAAGCACTGTTGCAGTACACAGGCGAGCAGCATATGGGCCCAGGCAGCTTCAGAATCCCATCTGTAGCTATGTTCTCTCTGTCGCTCTTACCCTCAGGAGTGAGATATCAGCTAAAATCACCACCGCCTGTGGAAAACAGTGCCAGTGTTCAGTGCCATTGCCCTATAACCATAGTTACAGGCAACTGAGCAATTCCCTCCTCATTTCCCTTACTCCTGGTGGGCCATACTCATCATGGCCGGTGCTGTGAGTGGTACCGGTGCACAAGTACGCCAAAGCAGAAATGTCAACAAGCACGTCTTGCTTAAAATGTTAGGGTAGCAAGGGAAGGGAGTTCTGAATCGTAACTTTCACTTTTCATTGTGACTACATTGACAATGGTACCTCTGTGTTTTATCTGCAGCTGCTGCCATTGTGGCCTTGGGGGTTTCCCCTCCACACCTGTTGAATGCTTGAGCCAGACAAGGCGGAGAAAGAAGAGGTTTCGGGAGGACATGTTGAATGAGAGCCTGCAAGCCAATGCTGCATCAGATCATGAGCAAAAGGCTGGAGGGTGAATGTTGCAGGCAACCTGGAGAAGGAAAGTGAGGACAGGAGCCAGGCCAAGGAATACCAGCAGGAGAAGGAGAGGGAGATGCACCAGAACATAATGGGGTTTCTCCGGCAGCAAAAGCAGCTGCTGCAGACTTTTGTGGACCTACAAGTTCAACAATCACAAGCTCATCTTCCTTTGCACTCAGTGAACAACACCATTACAGCACCGCCCTGCCAACTGCCACCTCAACGTTCCACATGGTATCAGAGACCGTATCCATGCCCCTGCCATTCCACTTCAGGGGACCTTAAAGATAACCACAGCTTCACAGACACTGACCTGTGAAAACTATGCTTGTAGGTAAAATGAACAGGAATGTTCTTTTCTCTTGATAAGGTCTTTTTTTTTAATTAAGTTTTTAATTGATTTGCTTTTAAATTGCACAGATTTTTCTTTGCCCTGGTTTTGTTACGGAATAAAGTTCTATTATTTAAAAAATAATTCACTCTTATTAGCTCACAACAGGTGCTGCAGAGGGCCTAGCAGTTCTGAAAGCACCCAGTTATTTGCTAGCGTGCAGTGTGACACAACTCATAGGACCAGTGACAAACACAGTGTAATAATCATAAGTGTACAGCAGGCACCACAAAATTAATAGGTGCTTTGGCGATATTCTATTAATAGATGCACACGAAGCACCACACAATTCCTAGCAGGCCCCAAAACAGCAGGCCAGGTAGAACACAGTCGGCCAGAATGCATTACTCTGGCTCAATGTTAAGAATTCTTTCAAGGCTTCCCTGAGCCGGGGAGCTCTGCACTGAGCTCTTCTAATAGACCTTGTGTCTGGCTGTTCAAACTCAGCAGAAAGCCACTCCACCTCTGCCCTCAGCCCTGCTGGCAAATTTTCCCCTTTGCTTCACAGGCATTATATAGGACACAGCAGACAGCTGTAACCATTGGGGTGTTGCATTTTTCACTGAGTTACAGACTTGTGAGCAAACAATGCCAGAACCCTTCAATCGACCAAACGCGCATTCAACTGTCATGCTGCACTCGCTGAGCTGGGACCTGAAACTTTCCGTGGTGCTGTCGCAGTGGCTGGTTCATAGCTTCCTGAACCAGGGGTAGACTCAGTTCCCCAGGCTCACTGTTGGCATTTCAACATCGCCAATGGCAATCTGCTAGTCAGGACATCACGTTCCTGGTTTTAGCTTTCTGAACAGTCCTGTGTTCTCAAAGATGGGACTGTCATGTACCTTCCCTGAGCAGCCCACACTGATGTCAGTGAAGCGACCCCACTGACCCATCAATGCCTGCATTACTATAGAACCCTTTCTGCTGATGAACACTGTGGCACAAATAGGCTAAATAGGGATATGTGTGCCATCCATTGCTCCACCACAGCTTAGGAACCCCATTGCTGCACACCCATCTCTTATGTCCTGCACATTACTGAGAATTACAGTCTTGTGTAGCAGAATTAAGGGCCCTGCACACTTGCATGACAATGGGGCCTCCACAACAGATTTTCCAACTCCAAAACGATTTCCCACTGACCAACGGCAATCTGCCGTTGCAAGTTGCAATCGCCACCTCATTTCTCCACTGTCAGTGCACGTCTCATTTTGGCGTTCCTGTGCTGGAGTGCTGGGGCGAGCTCATCAGCGCACAGGTACAGGAATCATGCAGCCAAACATTCTGACACTGCTTATCATCCCTAGCCTTCATTATGATGTGATCTCACCAGTCAGTGCTTGGTCCTCTGGCCCAGAAGTGGCACGCCACCATTTGCAGCTGGTCTGTGAATGTCACCAGCAACCTGGACTTGTCACTATGTCCCACAGCAATCTGTCCTCCAAGAAATCGTCATGTCCCCCATTTGTTCAGTTCTTCTTACTGTTCTGCAAGTACCGGAGAATTGCAGGGTCTGTGCATGCAATACTTATTACAAAAGAGTAGAGCTAGACAGGCTCCATGCATCTGTCAGAGCTGGTGTACAGCGAAGAGGCCACACAGGTTTGTGGATTTTTTTAAAAAAGGTGTAAAAATTATGAGATCTAGACGGCATTTTGGATGGAGACAGTTGCACACTGGGAAGTTGACCCCTTGCTCCCCTGGAACTCATTTCTGCCCCATTATGCATTGCCAAAATTTCCCAAAAGACAGTGCACTGGATGATGGTGAGTTGCACCACACTGTGTATTGTCACAAGCACTCCTGGTGAGCATGCTCAGTGGCAACACAAAGAGACAAGTATGCACATACACAAGCAATATACTAACTGCATCAGCTTTATGCAACATAACTTGAGTTGACCAAAGTTTTTAGTTTAGACATGGCCTAAGCCTGAACATTAAAATATGGAGCTTCGGTCTCCTCTCAATTACACCATATAAGTCAGACGTAACACTCTTGAACTCAGTGTTAGATCCTCATTTGCAGCAGCAAAAGTGAAAGGCGAATCAGGGCCTTTGTTCTTTTGCGTACTTTTAAAATATGTCTGTAGAATAGCAGGCACTTTAGAAAGGGCTTGAAAAACCAGCAACCTGTTAAAGAATTTGTATATTGTGTATTAGCCGCGGACACGTGGAGGATCAAATTTACAATGATTGATCTGCAAATTAGAAACTGGGATGCTGCATAGATGCACCCAAAAGAAAAATATGTGCTTAAAACTGATGAAAAGTCATTAATAGATTGAAAGCACAAACAACTTCCACTTTTACACTGAAGTATAGTCAGTAAGCAAGATTTTCCTGCTCCGATTTTTAAAAACTAGCCTATCACTGAATATGTTTATAAAAGGTCCTGGTATAGTATAATATCAATTACAGCATTATATATTACAGGGGTGGCCAAACCGTGGCTTGTGAGTCACACACAGATCTTTTACAGTTAAAGCGTGGCTCATGGAGCCCCCAACTCCCCCATCTTCGCCTACCATACTGAGGTGGGGAGCTTGGAGCATCTGCCCTGCAGCAAGTTGGCGGGGCTACAGGATCAGGGAGCGGGGTTTGAGGAGCTAGTAAGTTTGGTCACCCCTGCTATATTAGATGGTATCGTATGTAATTTGAAAACCCCGACAAGTTGAAATGAGAGAGTGACCCACACAAACAGCTTGGATGTTAAAATCCCCAAACTCTGAGGAAGTTTCTGTGCAGATCTGTCCAAATCGAGTTAAAAACTTCCAACCTGCATCAGTAACGATCAGTTTAAATGAAACCAGAACTTGACATTTGTAAGAAAGATTGACTCCAACTCACGTTGAAGGCCATAGAAAAACTCCAACCAAGTTGAAAGAGGGTTGGCTCAGACTCATAACATAACCGAAAAAAAAGTTTCAAAGGAGCTAAACAGTCTTGTCTATTTCACTTGAACTTAATGTAAAATAAAGCCATCCACCAAAGTGCAGAAGTATAACTGAGTGCATATTCCAGGTGTCACATGGTATCAAAACTGAAAATATGCTTCCTTTATTTTTACACAGATAGAATTGTTTGGCTTTAGACCAGTTAGATTCATCTCACACATTCCTTTGCTACGTATAGCGGTTATGTACTGATTGTTAAGCCATGTTCCACTCTTCAAAAGATTAAAGTTTTGCTTTGAAAAGATGTCTTAAGCTGTGTCCGAATGAATGTATTCATCAGCTGTGATTTGAATGACACTTTTATAGCATGATCTTATTTTTTATAGCCTGCATATCATTGAATATGAGCACACAAGTATCCCAGACTACAGAAATAATCTCTTCACTTAAAAGGTAAACGCAACTGAATGCAGGCATAAAGTGAAGTGACGGAGCATCCCATCCAATTTACCTACTCTGAGTTCTACCGCATGCTAAATGGTGGCTTTTCCCTTCTCTTTGAACTGAAAAAGCAAGACTATTTACTGCCAGCCACAGAACTTCAAATATGCTTTAATCAACTCCAGTGTTCATCCCCATGCAAAGACTCTGCTTGAATAAGTAACTTTGAATGCCACAAAGATCCAGTTTAATAATTCCTTGAGAGCCAGACCCAATGAACATGTATTCTATCACTTTGAATGCAGCACATCTCCTCAGACATTTCCGTGCTGCACTGCTCCCACCAATTCTGGGGGCAGCCAGTGGCCAACACAGCACCCAAAGTGTTAAACCATTCGTAGGGTCCCTCTAATTTATGTTGACTGGTAATCAGAGGACCACAGAAATGTAGGGCTGGAAGGGACTTCAAGAGGCAGGCTTAAGTATACTGTGCCTCCCTTACGGTATGTCAATGTTGCATTGTAAACCCATATCTGTGGGACCTGCACTTGTGGAGTCTGTTTCCAAGCCTGCACTTGAGCATCCTCACTGCATTGTAAGCCCGGGCTTACAATGCTGGACCTGGGTTTCACAGCTGTGCTATCGCATCCATGCTGCACTATGCAGACCTTCTGAGTGGGGTCTGTGGCTTGAGCTGCTTCCACAATGAAAAATGACAGGACTTGGATGTGAGTCACAGTGAGACTCAGGCTCCGAGACTCACTCCCACTATCCACACTGCAACAGAACACCAAAACACAGCCATGTCTGGCCCAGGTCAGCTGACTCTGGCTGCAGGGCTAAAACTTCAGTGTACATGCTCAGGCTACGGCCTGGGCTCTGAAACCCCACGAGTGGCATGGTTTTCAGAGCCTGGGGGCCAGCCCAAACCCAAACAGCTACACTGCAATTTTTAGCCCCATGCGCCAGAGCCAATTGACCCTGGCTCTGAGACTTGGTGCTTTGCTGCAGTGTAGCGGTACCCACAGGGTCCTGGGACCCAGACCCTGACTGCTTGCTGACCCGAGTCAGTCTGATCTGAGTATGGCTGGAAAGGGGGCTTGGGCTCAAACCTGAGACAGAGCCTAGTTCTTCATGTTAGTGAAAAATACTTGAGAGTCTGTCTACACAGCAAAAACAAGTCAACCAACCAACCTGTGGCATTGTGCCTCAGAGCCTGTGTCTACACTACAACCCTAAAACTAGTCATACAGATGTTTGGGGAGCTTGCGCTCTGAAACCCTTACGCCCCTCCCCAGGCTTCTGAACACAAGCTCTAGCCACAGTCCTAACATATGTGGGGCTATTTTTAGCATTGGAGTGCAAGACCTGCGAGCCCAAATCTCTAGACCCAGGCTTTGAGACTTGCTGCCAAAGGTGTGGGGTCTTGTTTTTGTTTTATTATACAGACATACCTTTAGAGGCCATCATGTGGCCAAGATTTATCAGAGCACAGGGTGCTCCGGGCACATAAACCTTTCACATCCTCTGCTGATGGTGGTGAGGGAGGGAGGTGCAGTTGAAAGTGGCTAGCATAGAGCCAAAATGTTGCACCTGTGAATTCCCCTGCTGCAAAAGGGATGTTGCAGGGACTGAGATGATGGCCCCTTGACTCTAGTTTTTATCACTACCCCAGCTTAGTACACCAGAGACCATACGCTTTCTGGTGGGACCTTTTATACACTATATAAATCCACCTATAATTGTAACAGAGCATGTCAGAATGAAGCTAGGGAAACTCTTCTATGCTTTGACAAGGTTAGGCCTTTGGATTATATTTTATACTTAATTTGCTGATGGCCATGGAAACTACTATAAAACATTAAGCTTAATAAATCTATTGCACATATTCAGGAATGGAGCTCAGCAGTCTAAGACCACTTGCTTATGTGCTGTTTGTCTTTTAGGAAGCAAAATAATGAGTTCTACTTGTAAGGGCTGAAGTATGTATTCAAATTAGAGGTGGCTCTGAGCTGTGGAACTCGAATCTGGGGGTGAAACCAAATTTTCCTCCAATTTGGTATGTTCAGGTTCAATTTCTGGTTTGATCCTTTGCTGAAGGAAGCCTAAGCCCCGAAGTTCAACTCCAGACCAGCGTTTGGGGGATTTGTTCTCTTTCAAGATCCTTTCAAATGATAATGCTTTCAAAGGAAGGACTTCACTCTGTTTGAAACAGCTTTCCATGTGGATCCTTTCATCCCAAATAGAGCCATGTGAAACAGTCACGTCCAACTGGAGACGCAACTCAGACTGAATGTTGGGTTCAAGGCTGAGTGAATTTGTGAACCTCAGCTCATGTTTGCAAAAGCCTGAAAAATGCAGGTAGAATATGTTTACACTTTGAAGACATGGGCAAACTTCCCTTTGCCCCACAAGCTGCCTGAAATCTTCCAAGGGAAGAAAGAAGTAGAAAAAGGCTTTGTGGTAGTGAGGGGTGCAACTGAAGCTTGAGAGTTAAAACATGTTGAATTTAAATCTCCACGCAAAACAGCAGGGATTGATTAATTCCATCTGTGAATCAAACTGCAGGATTTGTATGGCATTAATCCCCCAACTCTTTCCAAATGTTCCATACACCCCTTTCTCAGTACTGAAGCAGAGCAGAAATGGGGTAAGAGAATGTATGGCAAAGAATGTGCCAAATGCTTGAATCAAGATCAAAAGCCATAACTCAACATGTTGTAGCATAAATATGTGCGTGTGTAACACTGAGCAGGACGGGTGGGAGGGGGATGACTGCTTATTGGCTGGATTTAGTTTTTAAGAGTGAGAACATATATCTCCATGGCAAACAAGTTGTGGAGGTGGAAGGAACTTGAGTTGGATCCCTTTTGACATACGAGATATGGAAGTGTTAAGATGGCCCAAGGAGGGGCCCTTCGCTATCAAATTCATTCCCCTACTTTGAGCCAATATAGCCCAACTTTGCTGACCACCAAAGGGTCTTGCAAGAATTATCTTTTATAGATACCTTTGGGGAAAGGCGATATCCACTGAGGATCCAAAATAGAGGGAGGGCAAGGTACTTTCCTTATTTCTCCTTTGTTATACAGTTTAATAAGTTACTGTCAGATATTGTGGGTAATGGTGATTTTGCCTTTATGGCTGATATGCACTAAAGGAAAGATTTCCAGAGCATGTGGTGGCAGGGCCCAAGCATATTTTTTTCTGATGCACTATAAACTTGAAACATGGGCCTCCTCCCACACACATACCCATGAGGGTTATAGCCTAGGCTGGGCCTTCCAGGCCCCGGTAAAGTGTACCCTTTCCCACCCACACACGGGGCCCTGCGTGATGCTGGCCTAACTCTGCTCCCATGGAAGTTTTTGTGTCTAGGTTGCTTACCGTTGAAAATAAGATAATTTATTAGCTCTTCTTAAAAATCCAAACAAATAAGTAAAATCAAATCAATATTAGTGTTCTGCTGAAGTTTGTGAACTTTCAGTATTAGAGCTATAAGAAATGCTTGAAAAAGGCTACAGGCAAATAATTTAACACTCTTATCTGTCACATCAAGGACAAGCTGCTGTTCTTGGTAATAATACTTTGGCTGACCCTAAGGAGAAAGAAGAGTCAATGATATGAAGCCCATTCAACTCTAGTTGTTGCATGGTCAATTTCAGGGCAAAGCTGCTGTGTTTAGGTAGAGTAACAAAAATTACAGTAGTGTTAACTGTCCTAGTCTTAACACAATGATTTCAGGAAATTTTGAGTTCTTACACCTAAATCAGTGGAGGCTGTATGAGAAATAGCAGTGCTGGAAAAAATTGTAAAATAAAAGCTATTATGCCTTTTTCTTTCAAACTTTTTAGAGTTGCCTCCATTTATCATCATTTTTTAAAAATAATTTCAGTGTTCTCTTAAATTTCAGCCTTTTAAATCTATCATTTTGCTTTAAAAATATTTTTTTTCTTTTTCCTTGTAAATATGCTAAAAATTCCTGCTGATAATGGACATGAGACATATTTGTCCTGTGTGAAATTTTGCCCTGTGTCGGATGGATCACATTCACAAGTTCTCATGAAAAATCAGATTTTGTATCAAAATAACATTTTCATCTGGAGGGTGAGGTAACCAGTATGGTTTCATTGGGCACTCTCAGCTGTTTTCCACACAAAGAATAAGTGTTATCTAAGGTGGGTGTGACAGGATATGCTCCCCTTTTGATACTCAGGACAGGAAGCCTCGAGGTTCTGGACTTGGACTCTGTGATGGGATATGATATCATGGTTAAAAATCAGGAAAGAGATGTAGCTACAGCCCTTTAGCCTGGCAGAAAACTAGCCAGCAGCATATAAGAGGAGGAGGACGATATTACGGCTGGCTATTAAGAGTGACTGGAGAGTCAGGCAGCTGCAATGAGAGGTATCAGTTTCTTCCAAAAGGGATCCTTCCACAGCAAATGTGAGTTTA
This sequence comes from Mesoclemmys tuberculata, assembly GCA_007922155.1. Taxonomy (NCBI): domain Eukaryota; kingdom Metazoa; phylum Chordata; order Testudines; family Chelidae; genus Mesoclemmys; species Mesoclemmys tuberculata. The sequence continues at coordinate 71,633,649 of ML675601.1, forward strand.
TCTGTTTAAATCTGAGACAAGGGAATTTAGAACTTCTGTTTGCCCTGATCTTGGGAAAAGGATGGAGAAGAACAGAATAAGCCCTACATTGAGGTCTGTTGGTTTTCCCTTCATACTGTCCTAGGATGGTTTTGTGGCTTGAAGAGCTGGCTTCTTTGTTTGTCTTGGTTTACTGATTACTCACCCACATTTCAAAATAAATAAATAAATAAATAAATAAAAAGGCACCTGATGGGGTACTTGTGCAGAGACCGCTTGATCTCACTGAGACTTCGTATGATTGCAGCATCTAGTGGACTGAATTCAGCATCAAGGTCTCAAACTGAAAGGTTGGATGTGGGATTGTGAAGGAGCTAATGCTACATTCTGTTTCAGGTAAGTTCTTCCTCACCTATTTCCTCTGGAGTCTTTAATTTATTTTTGCTGCAGATCACAAGTGAAATGAACATGGTGGTTTAAAACTAGTCCTCAGCTGTTTTGTGAGAAGACCAAAGAGAATCTACAGAGCTTTTGATAAGGAAAAGAGAGAGACCAGACTAGGATGGTAAATCAGATTGAGGTGCATTCGTGGGAGCCATGTGGGGCACTTGCAGAGCACCCGTTGACAATAACTAAGCATGAGGTTGACTTTCTGTTCTGCGAGGAATACAATTCACTGAATCCACTCAAATGTTTTAGAAAAGATAGAGCCACAATCTAGAATTAAACAGTTTAGGTTTCCAAAAGTGTGAGAACATGACATAAGTGAGAGATGATATTTATGAAAACAGTGTCCTATTATTACAGCTCTCGTGTACTTTATCAACACAATGTTTATGACTTCCTTATGCAATTGAACAGAGTAATATTTCCTCCAGTTAATTAAGCTGTTCTTTGGAGATATTTTAAAAATCAGTAATTCCTCTTTCCCTGGTTGTCACTGCAACATCTTGGGTCATATGAAGAGGTGAGCAAATTATTTCAAGATGGATGCATAATTGTGAATAAATCCATCTGCTGGGAGTGCTAATTAAGTGAAGTGGCTGGTACCTTTCCCAAGGAACTAACCTTGTCATCACCTCCACAGCTGCACCAACTGGTTGGCTCAGTCCCAGCATTTTCACATGTGTCCAGATGGCCTGGAGTAAGTATGGATACTACATAATGTGTGGAAATTATTTATGAGAACTTCCATGAAATGAATTTCATAAAACATTCTTAAGATGCCTTTAAGGGTTTTATTAATACTGCCTGCATGGTCAGCTAGCAAAGTATAAAGAAAATAGCAACCACATTTTGCTTTCTAAGAATTCTGTGCTTATGGTTTCTTCTGCAGCATCCTCCCCATCTCTTCATTCTGCTTAACTACTTTACCTGTCATAAATATTGACGCACTGGTTGCTATGTTCCCATGGTTGAACTCTCATGCCTCTATAAGAAGTCATGACATGCCAGAATTTTTCAAGCATTGCTCCTTAGCTACTCTACAGACTCTACTTGCATAATAGCTGTGCTCTTGGAAATTGAATAGCAAATCTTCAAACCATCTGAGCTTGAATAATGATAATACCAATATATAACGTATGGAATATATAGCACCTTCTAATCGAAACATTTTATAAACATAATGGTTGCAAATTGCTTTTTGCTTTATTTGTGGATTTTTTGCTTTATTTATTTATCCACAAATAAAGCAAAAATCAATTTGCGATCATTATGTCCAGTTCTAAATTACTGTATGTAGCAAAATGAAATGGCAGTTCTTACATGCAGTAGCCAGACAGGAACACAAAAATGAAGGTAATGAACATATAAGTTCAACCTCTCTCATGTCGAAATAAACAGGCTCTAAAATAACAGAGCTACAGTGTATATCTATTTAAAACACATATATAATCCACCACTGAATGTATTACTGTAATAGCAGATACTACACAGGACAAGAAGTGATGATAAAAATGAAGCTGTCAGGAGAATGTAGAGAGACTGAATATAATTAGCCAAACTGACCCCACTTTAAAAAGTCCTTTTCAAAGGAATCACAACTTGGTCTTCATTTGCATGCACTTCAACTTTGCATGTGCAGTCAGTGACTGGCTTATGCATTTATTTGTGGCTTTTCTCTTATCTACACAAATGCGAAAGTGCAGTTAGAACACACTGAGGCCCAATCTCTATGCACAATAGGCCTCATGTGTTGATCTTTTCATTTGTACACACAAGTGATATTGTGCAAAAATATGCTTTTGTAAGTTGTGATCGCAAAGTTGTTCATGGTCAAATAGAAGTCACATTTTTAAAGATCATGGGGATTCAGGGACTCAATTTTAGATTTCATCTTAAAGCTAGCACCATCTATAGCACAGTATCCCCAACACCATATGGGGACACTTGTCCAGTACAGTACAACCTACCAAAATCAGCAACAGAATTTCTGTAGACAACTAGGCTTTCCTCTGAAGTCTATAATCCACATACTTACTCAGCCTGATCTTGGGTTTTTTTTCTTATGATTTTGTTAGATCTCATATCCTGAGGTGGCCTGCGGAAGGCAGCTTTATAACTCCAATTAATGTAATAGGATTTGCTGATGCTTATGTACTATCCAGTCCCACTGAGGCAATTGAGATCATGATGAAACCCCCAGTAACTGGTAATAAGAATGTTTTAATTTAAATGACATATAATATAAAGCACTTTAGTTTGTCTCATTTAAAACATAATAGTCCCTCCATTTTATCTTCTGATATCTATCTTTCCTAGTGTGTATCCCAAAGCTTTGCATTAAAGTGAATTTATTTGTTCCTCTTCTGAAAGTGAGCCTTCTGATGCACATCTGATAAAGCCATCAAAATCCCTGTTATTATGTGCTATGATGGCCTGGAGGAATATTTGATTAGAGTATTTTCCTAGCCACATTGACAAGCTATGAGATATTATCTGCCTCAGGAGGCTAACTGGAGGACTTGAGGGATAAAAAGGTCTATTGTTATTACATGCATAATCTTCTGATTGAAAATATCACTAGGGATTTGGGAAGCTCCATGGATATATGAAGTGCGGCTGCAGTAAATGCAAATTAGTTTGGTTTACCAACAGTAATAGAATTACTGTATCTAGCTAAACCTAAACTTAAAAAGAAACCAGGGTAAATTCTAAATGCAGTGTGATTCCATTCTCACTTACAACGAACGTTCCTTTGTTTACACTTGAGAAAAGAAGTATAGTCTGAATAATAAGGTGCTTATTTAAACCATAACACAGAAATCTCTGTACTGATGGGCTGTGGAAAGATCACAACCTTTCCTTTCAGTCTTGAGCTAAATGCAGCATGGCCTCAGAGAAGCAGTTACTCATATTCAAGTAATAGAGGCCTTCTATAGTCCACTGACTCCAACAGCAGCAGGTGAAGCTGCAGTTCATGTTATCCAACGTATTTACTGTTTTCCTGGCTTTGACATCCTGTAAGAACAGTGACCTGCCCGAAATAACCTGCATCAAGTAAGACAATATCAAGCCTGCAAACCCAGATACACGTGAAACAAGAGGAAGCTGCTGTTTCATTGTGTTAAACTTTAGAATTACCTGCTGTTAGTTTTTTTCATGTATATTAATTTTTCTTTCTAAAAAAAAGAAGAAAAACATTTAATTGTGTAGCACCACTGGAAGATTACTGATGAAATCTGACTGAATGAGAAACTGTGAAAAAATGTTATTAAAACAGTGGGCTGATTCTCCACTCCGTAACTCAAATTTTACAGCAATGTGACTGGCATAAATCTGGTGCAACAAGCCCCAACCATTTATATGAGATGCTGAACAATATGCTGCTTTAAGAAAGTGCCTCTTATCTCAGAGGTGGTAGCATAGTTGTATTTAAGCAGCTCACAATCTTTAATGGATTTATGTTCACATCCGTGTGGTAGGGAGGTATTATCCCCATTTTACAGATGGGAAATGGAGGCACAAAGTAATATGACTTGCCCTGGGTCACACAGGGAGCCTGTGTTAGAGTAGGGAATCGAACCCAGATTTTGCAAGTTTTTGGTTAGCACCCTAACTGCTAGGCCATTCTTCCTCTCTTCTGGTAGAAAACCCGAGAGACATCAAGGTTTCTTCCATTTCTTTAGTTTATTAAAGCAGTGCTTACAGAAATAGTAGCTATTTACAATTTAAAAAAAAATAGGTTACATAAAGCAATCTACAGCGGATTAACGAGCCACCTGCTGTAGTGTCGAGAAATGTCTGTGGCTTTGTGTTCATAGTAGGAATAATAGAACATAGAAACCAGCATCAAACACAAATCAAATGAAAGCTCAGTTAAATGAATGAGCCTTGCATATTGCCCTGAAGCTCTCTGCATTCTCATTCAGACAAACTGTCAAGTAGAGCAAATTCCAAAGGCAAAAGCCATAAGGGGAGTGTACTGCTGCTGGTTCTGGAGTGTTCAAGCATGGATACCAACAGCAAAGCCGCCCAACCAATTATGGATTCATAGATTTCAAGACCAGATGGGCCCATTGTGATCATCTATTCTGACCTCCTGGATAACACAGGCCATAGAACTTCCCCATAATAATTCCTAGAACATAACTTTTAGAAACACATCCCATTTTGATCACCTAGACTTTGAACTGTAGCAAGAAGCTAAGGCAGAGACTTGAGCTTACAGCAGTTCACTTCACTGGGAAGATGGGAGGCTACATCCTGCACTAGTTGAAACTTCCAGGTGGATTTCAAGGGTAACCCTTTTGCACAGTGCATTATAGTAGTTTTGCTGGAGGTAACAAAGATGGATGACTTTTTTACGGTCAGCATTAGAGAGGAATTGTCCTCATAGATGATGTGAGGTGCCAGATGTGCAGAGCCCAGACTGGGAGAGATACCATTTGACAACCTAATTTGGCAATTAACTCATCTTTGACTACTAGCAGGAAATATGCCCAATGGTCTGTGATGGGATGTTAGATGGCATGGGTTCCGAGTTACTACAGAGAATTCTTTTCAGGTGTCTGCCTAGTGAGTCTTGCCCACTTGCTCAGAGTTTAGCTGATCACCATATATGGGGTCAGGAAGGAATTTTTCCTCAGGACAGATTGGCATGTTCGCCTTTGTCTGCAGCAGTCACTTGCTGGTGGATGTTCTGTACCTTTAAGTCTTTAAGCCATTATTTGAGGACTTCAGTAACTCAGTCATAGGTTAAGGGTCTATTACAGGAGTCGGTGGGTGAGGTTCTGTGGCCTGAATTGTGCATCTGGTCAGAGCAAATGATCATAATGGTCCTTTCTGACCTTAAAGTCTATGAGTCTATGAGAAAAAAGGAGAAGAACACAGAGGAATTAATTAAAAAGAGGATATGAGAGTAAGCAACTGGAAAGAGAAGCTTGTTGTGGGAAATTAAAAAGGAGCTCCTCGGAGGAAATTAGACAAGTACAGATGATACAAGTAGAGGAGCAAGATTGGCAGATGGTGCAGAACTGTGTAAGGAAGAAGAGCAGGGAATAGGGCATACAATGGCAATCAGGATCCAGAGAGGTGTGGATGTGACATGGTGAGTGCGCAGATACAACAGACAGATGTGCAGTCACAGTGACAGACTATGTGCAGAAAACTAACATTTCTTGTGCCAAACTGTTAAAGAAGTCTATGATGAGCTGCCATATTTGAATTACTATAGGAGGATAATTTCCCTAGAAAGAGGCGAATCACTACATCAGCCTTCCATACAAAGGAATCAGCATCAGGGTGACTGAAATAGTGATGGCAATTGCTAAAATGTTTAGAATTATATCGTTGGTGTAACTTTTAAAGGACTAATTTATCAGCCTTCTGAGGATTTACATTTATTAACCTCACATGTGCTTTAACATGAACTACTTTCCTAATCTTGGTGCTAGCAGCCTTGGTGCATTCTTTTACCATCAGTAAAAAGACATATTAGAGCAAAGGGAAATCCATTCAGTTTATCTCCTGATATATATCGCACAGGCATGAATGGTTTGTTTAAATGGGAACATAGTCAGCCTTTTAAAATTTTATCTTTGCAGAAAATATCTATTTTTAAAAAGCAACACTGAGCATCTTTAAGGTAAGACCCACTGTACTGGACAACCTTTTAGGTGGGCTGTTTATATGTCTAACCACCCTCAGAGTGTTCTTGATCAAACACCTACCACCCATTTCTACCACAGGAAGAAGGACCTTCCAAAAAATGTATATGCAGCTTTGTCCCTGAGCCTAACTTTACAAAATTCTCAAAGCAAGGGCTAGCAATTGCCCAATATTAGTGCTATTTAAATCACTCTTTGCGGGAGTGTAGTGGCTTCGAGTGGTTCCTCTCTGTCAGCGTCACAGGGTAGCCACTCCACATTGCTGAGCCACCTAGCAGCTGAGAGCCGAGCGACAGGGGATTAGGACAGCCAGGTTCAGCCCTCTGGACGGGGCAGAGCAAAATCAGTCTATGGCTCAGCTCCCTGGCTGGGGCAGAATGAACAGTAAAGGTCAAGCCCTCTGGGCAGGGCAGAGCACCAGCAGTCTACGGTGCAGCTTTCTGGCTGGGGCAGACAACAAACAAACCCAGGCTGTCTGGCCCAAGAGGGGTACACTGATGCCGCAGGGGTGTGGGAGGTAGCGGGGGGTAACCCAGGCCCTCCCTACTCCACCAAGTCCCAGTCCAAAGCCCTAACAGTAGCGCATCAGGTGAAGACGCTGTACACGGACAGGATAGTATCTCCTGCCGACATAGAACTGGTGTGGCCAGCGCTTAGGTCACTGTAATTTGAGTCGGTCTGGGAGGTATCTTTTCCACATCCCTGAGTGATGTAAGTTAGATCAACTTAAGCAGTAGTGTAGACCTGCCCTACGTTAATTCTTAGTGAATGGAGTTAAGTCAATAGAAGTCAGGTTTAAACTGATTTAGGAGTATCTACAAATGGATCTTTTGACAAAAATCTTCAAATTCCTCAATTTGTCACCTCCTGCTGTTAATCCATGAATTCCGCTTAACTTTCACATTATACTATTGTAATTATTATTATTTAAGCATTGACTGTGTACTCATCAACACTTGATAAATTTCCCTGTGAAAGGAGAATTCCTTTTTCTTCCTGGGATGTTTGATATTAAAATAGACGGCTAGGAAGGAGGAATGTTTTTCTTTGGAGCCAGGAAGGAGAGGAGCATGAAGCCGTCAACCCCAGTATGAGGTTTGTCATGAGGCTGGCTGGATTGGGGGGGATGAGGGGACATTTATTATATTATTTAACATCAATATGTCAAAATCATAATAATGCATATGAGATATGCCATGTCAGGTACCGTTAGAAAGGCTGTAATGTGCTAAGTAAGATGATAATGTTTATGTTCATGTGTTATGTGTGTAATGGAAGTTATGGACATGTTTGTATCTTTATTTCAATTTGTGCTGTGTTTCTGGGTGACACCCCAGACAGGATGGCTGCAGCACTAGCCTGCTTAATGGCCCAGTAAGGAAACTCACAGGTACAATGGGCCCTGGGGGAGAAGCCAGGCACATACCTGATGAGTCACCAGGACTTACTCATGTGGCCCTAGACTCCATCTTATTCCTATAAATTTCCACAAGCAACATGGCAAAGGCCAAGGTCCATAAAAGGCAGCTGCACCACATCCATTTTGTCTTCAGTCAGTCTTCAGATACCTAACCTACCTCTGAATTAACTCACCTACAACTGAATTGAACTTAAGCTGTGCAACAAAGGACTGAGACCCATTCAGGTACTGGGTGTACACCAGAAGGACTATACAAGCCTGCAAACTCCACAATTCTACTAGAAATCTGATGTATATGGACTTTCCAATCATTTGTGTGTGTGTGATTGCTTTAATTTTATAACACTTATCGTTTGTTTCTTTCTTTTTATAATAAACCTTTAGTTTTAGTTATTAAAGGATTGGCTGGCAGCGTGGTATTTTGGGTAAGATCCAAACTTATATTGATCTGGTAATGTGGCTGATCCTTTGGGGTCAGAAGAACCTTTTTGGTAAAGAGCATATAGTTTTAAATAACTTATCTCTTTACTGGACCTAGTATCTGATTGGGAGCCAGAGACTGAAATGCTGTAAAGGGAGCTGTGCATATTTTTATTTTAGCTTCTTGATTCCCAGTGTGAGGAATCAGAAGCAATATTTGTGGCTGGTTGGGAAGTCTGACTTCAGTGTCAACCACCAGTATTGGGAGAATCTGCTCTCCTTTGCGGCCTGCCCAGACCTTGGCATTTTCAGGCTGCCGTAAGCACGGATGGGTCACAAGGTTTAACAAGACAACTAGGTGTCAACCCCTTCATTCATTTCACTGACACCAAAAAGAGAGAAGCCAATCACTGGGAGGAAATGGAGCCAAAATCACAACTCACCAGCTAAGGTATCTAGATTGCATATTCTCTGTACAGCCTCTGACAAGAATTATAGACATATTTTTAAAAATTGTCTTAAATCAAAATGAAAAATTAGTGGAAAATATTGTCCCAACTTCTACTAAAACCAACAAACACTTTGTCTGCCAACTCTTTACCGTTTTCTCAAAGTCAGCATACAGGCTTTTTCTCCAGTGCATGCCCACTGCCTCAGATTTGCTTGGTTTTTCCATTGGGTAAAAACTCTTGCACATCTTTAGTAATTACAATTCTCAAAATACCATGTCAAAATAGATCCCATGTCTGGCAATACAGATGTTACATCTTCAGCAATGATTATAACTTCCTCCTAAAGCAGAAAGTATGACGTTTTTAATGCCGCTAATGCCTGGGTAGGAAATGTCACACACTCAAAAAAAATTGAGATTTGGAAAATGTTTCTCATCCCCAATTGGGAGAAAAAGTTGAAATTTCAAACATGTTCATAAGCATTTCAATTCAGGTTAATCAAAAAATTTTATTTCAAAAAACATGTTTTGTTTCAATTTCAACCACTTTTTTAATTTTAAAATGAGTGGACTGTAATTAGCTAAAAAGAGCAAAATGAAAAGTTGTTTTGAACAAAAAACACTAAGAATATGAATTCTGAAAATGTCAAAAATGGAATGTTTTGACAATTTCTAAACTTTTTAGAAAAAATTGACATAAGAAATCCATCAGAACTGACCCCTTCCCACAAAAAGTTTAATTTTCGACAAATAGAAAGAAAAAAAAAACTTCTTTGAAAAAGTCCCAACCAGCTTTTCCTCTAATATCTTTGCAGACTATTTCCTGAAATTGTAGGTGGTGGATCTGCCATATCTCTATTTTGTAATTCATGTGTAATCTTTTTCAGACTCTGAAGATAGGGGTGGGCAGTTTCCCCTCTTTTAATCCATGATCTGTTATAGTAACTGGAGATTTCTGGTAACTGGAGATCTATCATCCTAAGAGCTTTACAGTTGCTTAGCTTGCTCAGCCTGGATGCCTGAAACTCACATCTTCTGCTTAATTCGTGAAAAGAGCTATTTAATATTTTAAAGATACTAGCCCAGTTCTGCTCCAGCCATGACTTCTCTTATCTCTGCCTTATCTTTGCAAGCTGAACATTAATCTAAATATCTACATAGTAAAAAATGATACTTTTCCCCTTCAACACTGCCCCCCCATTGCCCTCCAGATAACCCAGCATTGTCCTTAATTGGCCTTTTTTCCACCTCGCCCAGTTTCTTTCTGTGTCCAGGGTCAGATTTCCAATTAGGCACAGTAGGCACGTGTCTAGGGGCACTGGCATTCTAGGGGAGCATAAACGATGGAAGATTACTGCATGGGCCAATAGGGTCCATCACCAGGGGTTCTGGCCAATTTGGGGGCCCTGCATGAAAACTAGAATTCTGGCCCCACCCCCTGCTCCTCTTCTTCCCCCTGGGGCTCCACCCCCTGCACTGGCTGGAAGCCAGAGCCCAGGTGTGAGCATATTCCCTTTGCATGGAGCAGGCCAAGCCATCGCCCCAGCCCTCTTTCCTCACCCCGAATGGAGCTGGCCTGGCCAGCCCCCCCTCCCACCTGCACAGAAAACACAAAGGTCGGCTGTAGGTGGGGGTGGGGGTGGGCACTGAAGATGCTGTGCCTAAGATGTGCAAGGTGTCAATCTGGCCCTCCCTGTGTCCCTCACGTTTCCTCAAGCAATCACTCAATTGGCCACTATTTTTTCCTTTATCTGCTAGTCTTCTCAGGAGTTGAAGGATGGGAGCAAGCAAGCCAACTACACAGGTGCAGCTCCACAAGGTGGAAAAGGAGCCTAGAAGCCGTGCTTAAAGTGGTTGGGGGGGAGAATTTCACAAGGGGTTGCAGACCCCAGCAAAATAAATAAATAAAAACCCAGCAGGGCACATGTTAAGCACTGTTGTACCAAAGTTACTGCTCCCAGCTTAAGATAATGTGCACTTCCCTCCCCCTGCCCCTTCCTCACTCTTTGTTGAGAGCACTTATAGAGCTTTGGAGTGCCCTAAAGAGCAGGACGCAGTAGAGAGGAGACTAACTGATTGGAGGACCAGTTTGGAGCAGATCAGTTAGAAGACTTGGACAGGGAGAGAGGTGAACCTCAAGCCAGATATTGGATGGTTGCAGAAGCCAGGTAGACTCATTAAAAAAACAGCCAGTTTCTGGAGATGGTGAGGAAGGGGGCAAGAATATAGTTGTGCCCATTTCAGGGAGTGGGGTGGGGGAAAGCAAATAAAGCATAAACAAGAAAATCTGATTTCTAGGGCTAGAGAAAGTGACAGGAAGTAATATAGCTTTCCTTGTTATGACTAATATGCTAGTTCAAGTGAATTCTAAAAAATCTGGGGTACAGTCTTGGCTCTAGGTGAAGTAAATGGCAAAACTCAGACTGACTTTATTGTAGCCAGGATTCCACTCCTGGAGTCAACATATTGTCAGCAACCGGGGAAAGCAGGTTCTGTTTAATTTCTAATGTGACTGAGTGGTTTCTCGGGATGCTACTAAAGAGACTGAGGCTGGGGTAACAGGAAAGGCCACTCTAGAATCATTTTATTGCAATAATTACCATCTGAGCTGATAACTTGTATGCCAAGTTTCAGCCCAAGTGATTCTGAACAGCTGAGTTATTAAACCCTGGGTAACAGAGTTCATAATGCAAATACCAACAGACACTTAATGAGAGTAGATTGGTACTACAGGTGTCACAGTGGTGTTAAATCAGGAAGTGACTAAGAATGACTGTGCATTTTGCAGCTTGCATTGTGGAAAACAAAGTGAAATCATTCAAAGCTGAAAAATGGTAACTGATGGATTTGATTGAAAAAAACATGTCCTTTTAAAGGAATAACTGGTAGCTACTGCCAGGCTGATATGAAAATTCCTTCAGCATTTATCACATTGGCAGAGAACAAGGCAAGCAGTGATGCAAGGCCATAATTGACCTAAAAACATACATGAGAAAACGAACCAAGGAAAGTCTGGATTAAAAGTCTGGATTGTTTTTCTCTATTGAAACAAGGAGACTAAGTATAAAGTCAACACATTTGTAATTCATTATTCCAATTTATTGTTACAATAACGATAGAGCAAACAAAACGGGGATGAAATTCAGCCTTCTCTCCTGTAGAGTAATTGCCAAGGGACAAAAAAAAACATTAAGGTAAACATCAGCAGCCTTCCCCAATCCAATATAGCATAACATGCCATTAACTCTCAAAAGCTGGCTGTAGGCTTTGTGAGAAGCCTAGTGAAAAATCCATGAGCTGAGCATGGCTGTGAATGTTCTTAAAATACAACTCAGGTGAATCTGCTTGGAGTCTCTCTTGCTGTTATCTAGTTGAGGTGTCCGTGCTTACAGTGCAACATAATCTAATCTCTCTGGACCGATTTTGTTCTCAGTAACACTGTACACAACCACACTGAAGTCACTAGAATTACACCAGGGTGTCTTGTCATTAACCTAGGCCCTGAACCTGCAGATACTTATGCTCATGCTCAGGTTTATTAATGTGAGAAGTCCAATTGAGACTGCATCCTCAGGATTCAAAAATTCCAAAGCCAGCAGAGACCATTGTGATCACCTAGTCAGATGTCCTGTGTAACGCAGGCCATGAAACTTCCCAAAATAATTCCTAGAGCATATTTTATAGCAAAAATAATTGAAGTGTGATTTAAAAATCACCTGTGATGGAGAATCCACCATGACCCTGGGTAAATTGTTCCAAAAATTAATTACCCCTAGGATAAGGGTCCTAGACTATAAACTCTTTAGGGCAGGGACTATCTGTTTACTACATATATACACAACACCAAATACCAAGGGGCCCTTGAATAGGGCTCCTAGGGACTACTGCAATATAAATAATAATTTAGTCCCTTCTGTCAAGAGTTTCCCTGTTGTAAAATGGAGATAATATTTACTAATGTCTTATTCTTCTTACTGTACTTTTGCTGATGTGTAATTGGAAAGGGTTCTGGCAGGCAGACAGAGGGTTGGGGGGGTTATCCTGAGACTTTGATTTGGCTGATGACATGCATCACAACCATCTTCAGAAAAGACCTGAAGTGTTTTGGGAGCTCCCAATTTGCATTACACAGGCATTTCCCGCCCCCACCCCTCCATCTCCTCCTTTTATGTGACTATTTTCCATGCTTACGAACTCTAGTCTGTTCCCATGCTAACTACAATCTTCCTGGTTCAAGAAATACCCAACGACCTGATTTAAATAAGAAATCACTTCAGTTAAACAAATTATTCCAATAAAATCAACAGATCTACAGCTACTGTTAATCATCCTAGCTTTATTGATTTTAACAGAGCTTTGGAGGAGATTTTCACCAACTGGTTCTTGGGGGTCACCTCTTGGCCCTTTTGAAGTCAATGGGATTTTTTCTATTGACTTCATTGGGGCCAGGTTCCATAATACTTCATGTGATGGGTAAAAATATTTTCTTTGAATACAAAGCAGACCTCATGTCCTGTAAAACAACCAATGTAACTGTGGACATTCTCTGTGGAGTCCTACTCCATTACACCAGTCCAGTAGTGACTTAAAGATGAGTCAGAAGAACAGCTCCTTTACTATCTGTATAAGGAAGAAGTTGATTGAGAATCAGTGGTATACTGGTTGACAAATATTGCAATTCTATGCAGTAAATTTGGGGACCATTGTATTAATGTTTTGAATGGTTTATGTATGATTGTGTTTTACACCACAGCTCCTTCAAAAACTGAAACAGTGGGGGGTAATTATCCTTGAGATTGTACTCCAGAGAATTTCCACCCCGGCACGGTTTGCATATGCTGGTTCAGGCCGGGTTTTCCAGAGACTAGGAAACAAAGAGAGGGTTTTTGGTAGAAAAGGATGAGCTTGAATTGACTTACAGTCTTCTTTCTGATCCAGCAATGGACTGGCCCTTCTGTCCAAGGGGGGACCCCCAACCCTTGCAAGTGAGTTGGAAGGATTTTGATGAGTGATCTCTGGTAAGCATGAGTATAGGAACTTTTATTGTTTTCTTTGTAATGCTTTTACCTTATGCATAAATGTGCTTGCTCAGAAAGAGCTGTGTCATAACTTGTAACTGCTGCAATATGCTGTCATAGCCCACAGAGAGAAAGCAGAGCACAGGCACTGGCTTTTAGGGATATCATAATGTAAGGCAGGAAGTTGTGCAGCCTTAAAATCCTGGAGCAGAGGGAGAGAGACCTGGGTCTCTGTCCAAAAAAGATGATGGCTAGGAGCCAGAAGCCTTAAGTGGTTGCCCTTGAGAGACTGTAGTACAGGTATTGAAGGCTATGTGCTGTTTAGAAAAGACAGGAAGAA
>ML675601.1:71652386-71743044 GCA_007922155.1 Mesoclemmys tuberculata
ATGATCATATTGGTCCCTTCTGACCTATAAGTCTATGAGTCTATGAGATCCCAAGGGGAGGTGTGTGTGGGGGGATTATTATAAACCTAATCACCCTAACATCTGGAGAAAAGAATCTTAACAGGTACCTATTTATGGAGAGAACTAGGGATAAATGTGTGATTTTTTTTTTCTGTTCAGCTTCTTTCTCTTTTGTAGTTAGATCGACATGTCATTTTCCTTGCATGTACAGTTAAATCTTGACACAATATGCACAAGAATAAAAGCTCTGAACCTATTGCTTCATATTCAACTTTTAATTACTTTTTACTTGTAATTCACAGTGTGCTTCTGTTGTTCTCAAGGAACAATAGGGGAGCCCTCCTGTGGCTATTTCTACACTTGTAAATTCCTGTGGATTGTACTAAAAGGCGATGTGTCTGCTACATATTTCAAAGGCTATTCATTCAAATTCTGTTAAGGTTCAGCCTTTACTGCAATGTCCATTGCCTTTTTCCATTTATCTATTTATAGCTTCATTTATTCTTGACACTTTTCTAAAGCAAATGACAAAAAAACCAATCCTCATCTAAACTATTTCACATGTAAATAAAGATATTATAGAAAATGAATTCAGCCATATAAAGATCTATTCAGTCTTTATGACACTCAGAACTATAAAATTTAAACACCATCTGAATAAAAACTGTGGAATAACAAGACACTTGATCACTTGTTTGCCGTTGCAGACCCCAACCCCCACTTACATCTATTTGGACTCCAGGAAGATTTCAGCCTAAAAAAGAATTTGAGAAAGTAAATGAAAAAAACCCTTTGGACTGGAAAAAAGGCCTTTGATCTTAACTGTAAGTGTTGCTACACGCTTCACCTATAATCTGTCTCTCTCATACATACTCACTATTCATGCAAACACTGAGGTAGCTCATCTGGAATACTGTGAGCAGTTTTGGTCTCCTATGTTTAAAAAAGATGAATTCAAACTGGAATAGGTTCAGAGAAGGGCTACTAGGATGATCGGAGGAATGAAGAACCTACATTATGAGAAGAGATTTAAGGAGCTTGGCTTGTTTAGCCTAACCAAACGAAGGCTAAGGGGAGATATGATTACTTTCTGTAAATGCATAAGAGGGATAATCACCAGGGAGGGAGAGGAGTTATTTAAGTTAAGGGACAATACTGGCACAAGAACAAATGGAAATAAACTGACCATCAATGAGTTTAGGCTTGAAATAGATGAAGATTTCTAACCATCAAAGGAACGATGTTCTGGAACAGCCTTCCAAGGGCAGTAAGAGCAAAAAAACCTAAATTGTTTTAAGACTGAGCTTGATAAATTTATGGAAGGATGATGTGATGAGACTGCCTACAGTGGCATACGGCCATCTGCAACTGCTATTAGAAATATCTCCAATGGCTGGAGATGGGACTGCAGAAATGGAGGGCTCTGAGTTACTACAGAGAATTCTTTCCCAGGTGTCTGGCTGGTGGATCTCATCCACATGCTCAGGATCTAACTGATCCCCATGTTTGGAGTTGGGAAAGGATTTTCCTGCAGGTCAGAATGGCAGAGACCCTCTTCAGCAGGGGGCACAGGTCACTTGCTGGTTTTAACTAGAATACATGGTGAATTCTCTGTAACTTGAAGTCTTCAGTAACTCAGCAGGAAGTTATGGGCCTATTACTGGAGTGATGGTTGAGGTTCTGTGGCCTGCAATGTGCAGGAGGTCAGAGTAGATGATCATAATGGTCTCTTCTGACCTAGATGGTCACTGTGATGGGATTACCCCTTGGGGTGCAGCCTGGAAGCTGTGCCCCCTTGCCTTTCCAGCCTGGGCTGACTCCCAACAATGCCTCGGAGTCACTGGTGATAAACAGCAGACATAGTGCAATAGCAGGTGGAGCCCCACACCCAGCCAGATAGCAGGAATGTTTACCTAGGCTGCCTTTGGCTCTATTACGTTGTCAGTAAGCTACAGACCTCTAGCAGGTAAAGTACTCACACAGGCATTCAGAAGCAGGGAAACACTCAACTGTGATACATGAATGCTTTCCCACAGCAACTCATGAACCAACAATAGAGAAGGGCATCAGCGAATTCCCCCTGGCTCCCAAGGCCTGCACTGCAGGAGTATACTGTCTTGCATTGGACAGAAGACTAGCCAGTGCAAACTCATTACACAGACTGCCCCGCTCTTGATGTGGAGAGAATATACACCAGTATACACTGTTTACTGAGCTGGGATTTCCCAAACACTTCAACCCAAGACACACTGTTTCAGATAAAATTATAAAACAGATTTATTAACTACAGAAAGATAGATTTTAAGTGATTATAAGTGATAGGCATAAGAGAGCAGCGATAATTACCACAGAAATAAGTAATTTTTCAGTCTAAGTTCTTATATATTAAACAGGATTTGAATCAGCACCATCTCACCCAGACAGATGATAAAAGCAGGCTACAGATTGATACACAGGCTGCATCTGCTTCTCCCTCACCCATTCAAAGTCTTTTGTCTTCCAGACATTCCTTCAGGTGTTGAGTTGTGGGAGAGTGAAGACAAATGATGATGTCACTTCTCCCCTTATAGCTTCTTCCAGTTTGCTGGAAAGGTCCAGACATGTGATGTAGGGGAAGGCGGGCATCCCCCGTTGGTCATGCAATGTCCATTAAGTATGTGCTTCCTCTGCAAAGTCTGTAGGAATGGTGGTTGGGAGAGTGAATTCCTCTTAACGGGCCATCAGCACAACTGGCTTCTCCATTGTTGTAGCTGAAAAACTGGTTTGGGTGTTTCTTACTTCACCACATCTTTCAGTAGCACACACATAGCAACACTTCATAACTTTACATCCAACGAGAGCACATACAATCCAACAGAATATTAATGTTCAACAGATCAAGACTTTTAAAATGATACCTCACAAAGCATACTTTGTACAAAACATATAATATTATATGACCATGGTGAATATGGGGACTTCAGGATGCTGTTCTGAGGCAAGGTATCGTGGTCCCTTCTGACCTTAAAGTTTAGGAGAGCTTGTCTACACTTACAGTGATGCAGTCGTGCAGTTGCACCGGTCAAACTACGCTGTTGTAGCACTTAATGAAGATGCTGAGGACTTCTTCTGTTGGCATAGGAACTCAACCTCCCCAAGAGGCAGTTGCTATGTCATCAGGAGAAGCCACCCTATCCACAGTGCTGTCTACACTGGGAGTTCAGTCAGTGTAGCTGTCAATCATGGGTGTGGATTTTCCACACCCCTGAGCAACATTGTTATATTGACGTAAGTTTGTAGTGTAGACCAGGGCTGAGTCTATGCTGCCTCTTTTAGAGGGACAGCACAGAACTTGCAGCCCAGGGGAGTGGGGCTAAGGTGGTTTTATGCTTGGGCTGCTTTGAGGGCTGCAGGCGACCCCAGCATGATTTAGACAGCACTGTCTAAATTACAGCAGCCTCCCTAGGCTATCCTATGGACTGCTGCACTGCCTGGAATCTCCACAGCGCTGTGTGCTGTGACCTCAAATCCAGCACACCCCTACCATTGCCAGCCTTGAATCTGAGATCAGCATGCCCCCTGAACCATGGCTCACAAGATGGCCTTAGACAACTGCCTTACAGCTATATATTGCAATGCCTGTACACGGTGAATGGCTCCACAGACAGATATAGAGATTTTAGGACCCTTTATGCTGCTCTGGCCCTCTTATCTGGCTTAAAGGAACCAGAACTGGGGTGTAGGTCTCACCCACTGAATCTATAGACCTGAATTCTCAGTTACACTGAGGCCCCTTTATGATTCTCTAAAAGCCCTTAAAAATGCCAGATCAGTATAAAAAAGGGATCTTAGTGTAAATGAACTGAGTCTCAGCTCTTTAGTATTTGCTGAGCACTCTTGCCTCTGTCCAAAGCACTTAAGCCTCTGTTTAACTTTAAGCATGTGAGCAATTACTCTAAAGTCAATGGGACCAATCGTGCTTAAAAGAGAGAACCTGGTTTGCTGGATCAGAGCCAGAGCACTCAGCACCTTGCATGAATAATCTCTATGTGAACATCTGTAAGACAAGATGAGTTTTTTCACATAGTCTCTTTTGATTAGGAGGAAATACTAAATGTAAAAGCCTACCTGGTACAGCATTGCTGCAACCGGGGTTTCAAAAGCATAAAAGATTGCTGTGTATTCTATTTCGTACAAGACCATAAGGACTGTAAGGTTCACTGAAGTGTATTTGCTCTAGTGGCTTCTGCCAGGATTCTGTTAGCCTGCAAATGGTTCATCTTATTTAGTTAAGCAAGACTGGATATTTAGCCCTAAAGACAACCACCTCCCTTCATGCCAGTGTAGCTCTCTCCCCCAAAATGTTTTCTTTTGAAAATAATGAATTTCAGCTAAACAATTCTACAATTCATGCAGACAGGACTTAATTTTCAAAATTAAGTGTCCAAAATGTGCATGTGAGAAGAAACAGGGACAGTAATTGCACATGCAAGATACACAGATGTGTGAAGTACCTATTTCACACACATACAATTATTTCATCCATACTTGCAATTCATTTTTCTTGCATGTAGTAGTCTGTTGGGGGCTTCTTTTCTCCCCCTCCGCAGCTACTCCTGTCCTATTCAGCACTTCCCTTGGTATTTGTGTTCCCCATAGCTGTTGCTCCCCACAGAAGTGGGATTCTTCTTGGTTTCCTGTGACTGCTTCTTTCCTGGAAGCTGCTTTTGCCCCAAGCGTGATCCTTCCACCTCTGACCTGCACAGCTTCTTCTGGGCCCCTTTTTTCTTGAAGCTTTTGAAAGTCCTCTTGAGGACATTCTCCTTTAGCTCAACTGGTGCCCCTGTAGCAGAACGATCTGAGCTATTTGAGAGCTCATCAGCATGTTTCCAGATTACATGAGTTAATTTCCAAGTTGTATCTTTTTAAAATTTAGATGGAAAACTGTGTTCTTGAATTCTGACTTTGCAAAGATAAGATCTAAGTCCTACGGGAAACCATGTATTCTCAAATAACGGCTCATGCCCTGATCTTAATTCTATAAGCCTCACCTTCTGGAGAATAGAACAAGATCTGCAAAGATAAACAGACCGCTGATGTGAGTGGACAGGTTTTGATGGTAAAAGAATGAGTCACTTTTGAGATCACAATCAAGCCAAAAAGGTTAGTATAATAGTGCCATTTGTACCTTTCTAATGTGCTCCTTCTGTCAAATATGAATACTACTACAGGCTATATTACAAAATACACATGGGAATGACTAGTATGTCCTTGTAGAAAGTTCACAACCCCCTTCAGTTCTGCCTAGTGGTCAGATGGTGTCTCCCTGTTGAAAAACAGTTCTGTCCTTCAACACCCCACCCCAGGGGTTCTAATCCTCCCTGTTAGCACAGAGATTTGGGGGACTGGTCCCTCAAATAGCCAAAGTCTTTTCCAGTTGGACTCTCTCCCAAGATGGAAGGCCTTTGTTGTTGTAATGTCCTTTTGGAATGAATAGGGGAGCCAAGGTCCGCCCCCTCCATGGGCTCTGGCAGGATCCCAGTGGTGGGCAGCTCCAATCAGCACCTGGGATTGCTAAGCAGCTGCCCCTCCCCCACTTCCTGCCTCAGCCTTCTATAGCTTCTTGGAGTAGGTCACTTCTAGTCTCTGACCTGCTCATTCAGTCACTGGCCTCTCCTTTGGAGGTTTGCACAAGTCTGTGGCTTCAAGTCTCAGGCAATGGGTTCCTGGGCAGTACTTTCCACTCAGAGCAGCCATCTGCTTTTTTCCACTGCCCCTTCCAGACTGTTCTGCTCTCCTTTTTGAAGCCCTGCCTCCAGCTTGGGCAGGCTTTGCAGGTGTGTTAGGTGGGGCCGAATGAGCCCAGAGGTGTGTCTTCACCTCTTGCTCTGCAGTGTGAGGTTTGCACGCCGCATCACGGCCTTGAATTTGGACCTCCTCACACGCGGACAGCGCTCATCCCTACAACTCCATTGATTGCAATGGCGTTGCACTCACCTTCAGTGGGGTTGAATGAGGCCAATACTGTAAAAGCGTAGCAAAACAAATACTAAAGCTTCAGGCCAGCAGTTGGCAGCAGCGAAGAGGAGGATGCCCTGTGACAGGAATGTTCTGTGACTCTGTGCTGCTGGAAGTTTTATATCATTTCTGCCTGCCAAATAGAAGTGCTTCTGACAACTTCACCGCTAATGCTTCCTTTAAGTTACAGGGTACAGATATCATCTAAGTGCACATTGCTTTCATTTCCACAGCTAGGGCTAGGTGAACAGTAATCCAAGTGTAATACTGACACCCCCGGGTGGGTTGCTGGCAGCAAGATTTAACCTGGGACCTCGAGAGCTCAATACATGAGCCTCTTCTGCTTGAGCTAAAGGTCACACCACTCTCTCTGGCAAGACTGTAACCAGCTGGTTAACCTCTATGTGGCCTAGCCAAAACTAGAAGGGGACAGAGTACCACAATGGGCAGGCATGGCTTTATATGCTCCCCCTAGTGGGGGAAGTGCATCCCAAGCTTCTGGGTCTTCCCAGTTCAATTCCCACCACTTGTAACAGTGAGTCATCAGTGCCGGGGCCAGCACTTGTGACTTCCGGATCTTAATGCATAAGCCTCAGCTTCCTGAACTAAAAGACAAGCTCTCTTAGCCTAGGCTGTGGCAGCCTCATTAACCTCTGTGGTCTAGCCACCACTAGAGAGGAGCAGAGTGCCACAACAAGTGGGTGTGGCTTTACCCAAGCCTGATTCATCTGAAGGCAATACATTCATATAGCCCCTTTCATCCCAAAGGCTGCCAAAGCATATTACAATGATATGCATGCAGTGGCAGTGTAATGGAGCCACTCCTGCTCCAGAGACGGCAGACAACTTAGGCACTGTTGCAATGATGCAATGTTGAGAGGAAGGGAAACTGTGACGAAGAACACTAGGGTGAACCTCTTACTACAAGAGACAAGAGATTGTTAATGTCTATGCAGAGCAGACAGAGCCATAGTTTTTAAGGTCTGGTTTTCAATATTCACACACAGTAAACTTCAGGGAGCTCAGTTTGTCTACTTCAGGGAAGGATGAAAGGCCAAGTCAGCTATGGTCAGAGCAGCAGTTCTAGTGTCTAATGCTAGAAATTCTTCCACAATAGACATTATATTTTTATTATATGCTGAAAATGCTCTCAGCATCTGATTTTTATGACTAGCATTGCTTAGTAGCACAAGTCCAAAACGCAGTGTCCTGCCTTTATAGCCTGAAAGGGGTGGTGGTATAAGCAAATAATCTTACATGCAAGACCAGGGCTTGGTTGTGGAGCTGCTTCATCCAGGCTATGTCACCTTAGTGACCACAGTAGCCTCAGCACCTGTTAATATATTGTTCCCCATATCTTCCACTTCCCCCAGAAATACTGTTTTTTATAAAGCAGATAGGAAAGAGACTGCAGTAGAAATATATACTATGGTGTTGGCAAATGGCCAAAAAGAATAGTCAACATCTACAGCCTGGAAATATTAGGAAATATGAATATACCATAAATGAACAGGGAAAAGGGGAATACTGTGTATCTAAGTTTCCTCATGAGCTAGAGATCAAACAAGGGAAAAGAATACAATTTTAGGAGACTAAATGGAAAACTAAGTTATGATAGGGCAAAATAGCTGGAGAATACTTTGATCTTTATATAAATGAAACCATTAAAAACTGGAAATCGGTATGATCAATGATGCAGTTCAAAACCATCAAGAGCTGACTTCTGAGTCTAGAGAGGAGCATATTGCAGAGCAGAAAACAAGTGAACTAAGTCTGGAAAGATCAGCGGTTATGCTTTCAAAATGTCATGCCAGGGAACTCTAAGCTGAAGTCCATTTTCAGGAAAAAGAGACCATCAGTTAAAGATTACTGGTAAAAGAATGAATAGAGGTGCTATGTTCAGTGACCTCTATTGACTGTAAAAGACACTGTATGTAATGGGTTTGACCTGTCACCAGTTCAGTCCCTTTAAATGTAATACAAAAGATGAACAACCTGCAGTCAAGCACTTCTGACTTACAGACCCTGAGATCAGTGATTTAATATGAAATTTTCTGACCTGGGAGTCTGCTCCAATCTGATTTGAGCGAGAGCACAGATTCAGAGGAGGCTATTGGTGATAACATTTAGGAATCCCTCAGGATTTGTAGGGCTCATACTTCAATGGGAAACCTTGCTTTCTAAATGGAATGAATTTGTTCATATCATTCCATCAGTCTCTAAGAAGTGGCTGAGGAACCGACTCAAGTCAGAGTGCTTTGCACATTGATCTGTCACTTGATAAATGATTAAAGAAACTTACCTACCAGTAACAGGCACCAATGTTATGGGAGGTATGAGAATGAGAATATTGTTTGGGAACATTAAATAATTTTAAAGTTCATTTCTGCAAAAATAGGGAGCTCTCATATATATTGCATCTTGCTGACTTCCAGTTTAAATTTGTTTAGTGCAGAAATGAAAAGAATTTCTCTGCCACCTCTCCCAAATGCCTGCACTGCAAGCGCCTCCAGAGACTGGAAAAAATCACACTGTGCTCATTCTGGTTTGCACATCATCAGCAGTAATGAAGACTCTATAGGACAAATTTTGCCCCCAGCTACACCTGTGCAACCTCATTGTCTTCAATATCTTGAACTCCTGATTCATTCACCTCACACTGTAAAACAAGTTCATTCATTGCAAATCACCACCACATTTGAGTACATTTATAAATTAACATGTACATACTCACAGTACATTGTCCAGTTGCTCAAAATGTTTTGTGATCATTGTAAAAACCACCACTGAAGTTAAAAATATGTATTGTACATTTTGCAGCACATTTTTCAAAGGCTTATCATAACTCAACTAAATCAAAACTAGTTTTTACTCGAACACACTAAATATTTTTTCCCAGTGAAGGCTATTTCTGTGCAAAAAAATTAACTTTCTATCCCACTGTTTCAGCACTAGGGCTGATTTTTTATTTATTTAACTCTTAAGATTTATTTTGTATAATAGGAAAATATATCTTTCACTCATACTCATAAGCATGTGTTATTTTTGCTCAAACTTTCAAAAAAGAAAAAGATTCCCTTCAGAGAGAGATCAAGAATGGGAAACTTCAGCCTGATAGGATGAAATTGACAGGAAATTATGTACAACTTAAACTAGTTAGTTTAAAAAAAAAAAAAAGTGCAGTCTTGTACAACAGTATTGTAGTCACCACTGCTCCTGTTGTAATGTACAATCAGAATAATCCTACAGGGGCAGGAAACTTTTCCACGACTCTGGCCTGGTTTGCCTATGACCTTATATAGGTATAAATCAGGTGTAATGCCACCGAGATTAAAATGTGTTTGAGGGCTTGTTCTTTAGGGTTATTTGGCCCTGATCCAGCTAAGCCCTTAAATGCATGCTTAACTCTAAGCATATGAAGTCAATGGGATTAGGTAGGATGACCAGATAGCAAGTGTGAAAAATTGGGACAGGGGGTGGAGAGCAATAGGCGCCTATATAAAAAAAAGTCCTGAATATCGGGACTGTCCCTGTAAAATCAGGACATCTGGGCACTCTAGGCTCAAGGCCAAAATGCTCAGCACCTTGCTATATTGAGCGCTAGGAGAGAGAAAATTCAACAATTCTCTGCAAAGAAGCATTGACAGTTCTTTTGAAGGCAATAGTAGTTGCAGGATATAACCTAATAAATAAATAAAGGAAATCATGCTACCTAGTGGTAGACTTACGTTACTGGAAGTTTGCAACCTCATATGCTGATCACAAAGCTTGGCACAATTCCTGTTTGGCATGGGTCCAAAACTGAATCAGATGCGATGCTGCAGATCAGTATTTCTCAGTTTTGAATAACTGAGTGTGGGGATATAGATGTAGTCCCAGTCCACTTTGCCTTAAATTCAGCCATTGTCATTAATGTGTCATTTTTATAAGCATCCAAATTTGCCCAAACACTAACGACCTGATTTTCATTTACAGAGCAGTTTTTTCATGCTATTCTGGCAGTGTAGAGAGACCTTTGTGGGAATATAAATGTAACAAAAAACAAATAGCCTACTGTCATCGCTACCCAATCAGTAAGTATGTAGTTGAGTATATTTTGTGCATATGTATATCTCTAGTTGTGATGATTAAACTTACTGAATAGCATAAAAATTAGCTATGTTTTGTGAGACAAGTATTTCTGAATATCAATCTGAAAACATTAGGTTGCTGGAGATGTGGGAGTGCACATATCAAAATGGGGCACATACCAAGATGTGGGACTTTGAGAGAGATTTCCAAGTCTCACAATAGCATTCCAGCCAATTAGTGGCTGAATTGCACTC
Source organism: Mesoclemmys tuberculata (assembly GCA_007922155.1). Classification (NCBI taxonomy): domain Eukaryota; kingdom Metazoa; phylum Chordata; order Testudines; family Chelidae; genus Mesoclemmys; species Mesoclemmys tuberculata. Next base: position 71,662,730 of record ML675601.1, read on the forward strand.
TTAAGGACAAGTGGCTGGAAGAAGACCCTTAAGGCCTGATTTTGATCTCACCAGTTGTACATTAAAAGATAGTTTTTTAAAAAAATATTGTGGAGCTAACATGATGTTTGCAAACCATCACTGTTCACTTGGCATATATGAACATCCCTTTCTCCCCTCTAACATCTGTTTGGTCTGTTTAGTTAGACTCTGCCTTGAAGCATGCACCATCTCTTGTTCTGTGTTTGTACAGCACGTAGCTCAGTGAGGTTTTGGTTGGATCCTGTAGGTGCTACCTCAATAAAAGTTTAAAATTAATTAATTCAACTGTGCCCTTAATGCTAGATTTAAGGCCTGTGGTTTTACAATGAAACTCATTCATGTGACCTACCAATATTGTAACAGTAATCATTCTAAAGGACACTGGTCCACACTGATTATTTCAATGCTGTGACAGTTACTATCGCTGCAAGTTTGTACCCTTAGCATCAAGAAGGAACTGAATATTAACATTAAAAATTCATTAATGTTTCTAAATGTAGACAGAGGTGACCTCCTAGAGTTTACTAGAGGCTTAACACTAAGAACAAACACTTAATTCATTCTCTCCGCATCAGTTCACAATATCAATTCAAGCTAGGCATTAAGTATCTGATTCTTGATGCAAGTAGGTAAACAAATGAATTTATTGGAAGAAACCCACCAGAAAGAAGAAAGAAACTCTTCTGAGAGCTTTCATGTCATTCTCATTGCTAAGGAAACCACTGCCTTTTGCCTGTAAGGATTAACAATGCCTCTCTCATTTGGATTCTAGTTTGTAAATATCATGCCAAATTTATCCCTGATGTTGCATTTACTTCAGTGGATATACACCACAGTTGAATTCGATCCATCTTACAGCAATGGAAATGTCTATACAAATTTTTTGCAAAAAGAAATTACAATATTAATACACTTTTTAAAAAGTACTTTAAGTGACGCATGGGAGTTATTTTTCACTTCTCCAAAGATTTACCCTGAACACCACGTTTTATAAATACTATATATAAATATTTTTCTGAAGTGAATGAAAGCTGTTTGAAAGGGTGCAACAAGATGCTCTCCTACTCTCTGGAAAAGGCTAGCTAGAGATGATGTTGCCCGTGGTACACTATAAAGCTATTCATTTAAGGCCTCTGATGAACTATAAGGTGAATTTGGCCCCAAGTGGGAAATAGGACTGCATTTAGGCATAGGGGATCTGTCTATGCAATTCTCTTTGCAGGATCAGGGCCTTTGTGATACCAGTGGTACCCTGTGATATGAGCTTTATTCAGTGATGAGTTTTGTGGGGGATGGCTCACACCAAAATGCATATGCAGGAGCAACTCCTCATCTGGGGTAAGTTGTCATAGCTCCATTGAATTTACACATTTATTGAATTTAGCTGATGATGTGCCCTGTGATGTCCACCTGCTTTGTGTATGTTATTATTTTGTTCATAGGTAGGGTAGGATTTATTAGAAAAGAGGAAACACTGATTGTGTGAGTATGATCTTACACTGATTTCAAGACAATCAGAAAAACCTTAGATGGGAGAGCTATGATATCCATTAGTGGTATTTATTTGATGATACATGATGTCTTACTTGTAAAGTAGATGCCATTCAGTAGCAATGATCTTTTTCTGCAAATGAGTTCTGTGTGCATTTTAACTTCACTTACTCAGTACCTGGGCACATGCACAATATTTCAAATACGTATAGCTCACTGACGAGTGCTTACATTCTTATGTTATTTTTCTAAGCATCAGCAGTGTGCTTCTCACTGTACAATACACTTTATGGAACACTACATTGGAATTAAGGCAGGAGATTATGTGCCTTGATTTTGCGTTCTCAAGTTTTGCTGCTGGTGACAATATATAGGTACTGGCACTGGTATCATAGAATGATTGCTATTAAAAAGTTATAATTTGACATAATTCCTGTAGCTTTGCTTAGAAGAACCACATTTTCTCTGTATACTTAGAATCTTTTGGAAAACATTATGGCCACCACTTTGTGTCAAAAAGCACCATGGTTCATTCCCATCCTCAAATTCTCTCCTCAATACTCCATGTATACTGGCAAGGGAAGAACCAGATAATCACTTCCTTCATCCAAACTTTTCAGTCTTCTAGTTTCGGGGGTGCGGGTGAACAGAAATATCTGCCACTTCATTTTTTCCCTCTTACTCCAATATGCTATATTTTAATTTTTGGTCAGTTCTACCTTCAGCATCGATATTTTTGGATGTGGCTTGCAACATGATTGTGACCAGTAAGCAATGACTTAATACTATTGGCTTCCACTAAATGTTTTCTGTCTCCTAATGCTGTTTGCCCACTGAACTAATGATAACATTTTCTTTAGTCATCTCTGTGAAGTCTGCTCTATTGCACACAAGTCTGTTCAATATCCAACTGCTTGATGTATTCTTGGAACAGAACAGAATAGACTGCTGCATGTTTAATGTTTTTCTGCCTTTAGTGAATGTGAATATTAATATTTAAGGAAAGAAAAAAGACAAATAGTAGGTTGGGTAAAATTCCAGTTATTCCTGCTCTTGACCAAAACTTCCCATTTAATAAAAACTATCAGACAATGTTAAATAGATAAAATAAAATGTTGACATAGTTACCAGGCCAAATGCTGCACTGGCTTATAACTTAATTGGCCTCACAAGCTTTGCAAGGCAAGAATTGGCCCCAAGATTCTAAATTGTAATTAAAATTTAAAAAAATCCCAATCACACATATCAAAAGGATCATTTAAGGTCTATCACTGGGCAGGGTTTCCTCACCCTGGATTTCTCTCAGAAAACAGTCCTCACACAGTTCCATGGCAAGTTCATCACCATGTATTTTATTTACAGCATGCTATACAATTTCTGGTTCCCCACAACATAAGGCTTTTACTTTCTCCCCAGACACAGGGTGATAGTTCACACCTCTCAGGGACCCTAGGCTCCATTAGCCCTTCCTTCCAGTCTTCACCCTCTATCTTGTGCCTCTTCCTGCCTCTCTTTTAACTGAATCACCTTGTTAAATGGTTAATCACCTGGTACTTAATGTATTATCTCCCCAGTGTGGCCCATGTGGGGCCAAGTCAGCCTTTGAATTGGTCTACACTAGGAAATTAGGTCTATAACTATATCACTCATGGGCTGTGACAAATCCACACCCCTGAGTGATGCAGTCAAACTGACCCAACTCCTGGTGTAGGCATTGCTGGTTTGTGGAAAAATTCTCCCCTCGATCTAGCTACTGCCTCTCAGGGCATTATCTATGCCAATAGAAGAACCCCTCCTATCAACATCGGTAATAGCCTCACTGAAGTGCTGGATTTCTGCAGTGTTTTAAGGATGGACAAGCTCTTAGGCCACCCACATTCTGCCACAAGATTTCATTGGATATATTTTCCAAACAATTACTTATATTGTAAGCAGGGGGTAGTTCTACCTTTCATCTAGATGAATGGTTGGGATTTTCAAAGGAGTGACGGGAATGAGACTCCCAGCTCTCAGTGAATCCTGATGGGATTTGGGAACTGAACTACCTTAGATTCGTTTGAAAATACCAGTCACTGCACCTTGTCCAGATTTAGCCTCTGCTGGAGTGTGACTCTTTCGGTAACTCAGACAACAACAGCAAAACATAATTATCAACCTAACCTATCTCCTTCAGCCAAGCTGTTCCTAGGATTTCCCCTGCAAGCTCTATCCTTCATCCTCCCCTCTCCCCACCCCCACCACCTTTCCCTTCTGCTTCAGAGAGATACTCCAATCCCTCTCATTTGCCCTAGATCAGTGCTAGTTAGACAAAACTGATCAAATCTTAGAGTACCTCAGCAAAAATACCTCTATGTCTCTATTAACTGACAGGTTACTCAACAGAAGAGCTATGTACCCCTCTGCAAGGTCCCAAGCTCTCTCACCCTGTTATATACCTTTCCCCAACCCACCCCAAGCCATGCCTAGAACATCCTCTCCTCCATCTGCCCTTTTGCAAAACCTGTTTGGGATTCAATACCCAAAGGGCCATTTTCAAGCTACCCCTGCCATACTCGTGCAGTGGAATGAGATCATTCTGCTGGTGACAGGACCAGCCATGCCAATAGAGAAATATATGCCAGAATTGCAAATCAGCAAAATAGAGACTCAGCACTGTAAATAAATACCAACATTTTTGACAGCATTGCATTAAAAAAGAGGGACATAGAGTTTGCACAATGGTAGAATTGAGTCCAAACTGAAAAGCAATAGAGAACAGCATCATTTGGCTACAGAAGTTAAACAGAAGATGACATATACAGCTACACAAATGCAACAGTATAGTCAACTGGTTGATAAGGTGATTTGTTTCTCCTTGGGATCTTCTGTAGGAGTACTTGTGTAAGAGCTATGATATTCTCTCATTAAATTAAATGGTCTTAGTTTGAGACTGCTGTTAGGCTGAAAGAAGAAGAGTGTCTTTCCCATCTTCCTGCAAATAAATTATATTGCTTTCTTTTTGACATTTTCCTGTTCAGTAGGCAGTTGCAAAGTCTTATATTACTATGTGAGGCTTGTCGAGTTGTCGCCTGAGTTAAATAGTAATTTTAACACACATCGAAGTTCTGCAGAAGCATTTTCTTCTGGGGGGGAAACTCAAGCTTCAGGCATATTATGGGAGGTTTCAGATTGTATTATGGCATAGTTGCAGATTAGAAAACCCTGCTATTAGGTGAGTGTTTAAAGACTTTAAGAGTAAGATTTTCAAAAGCATTTAGCCTTGGCCAAATTTGTCTGCTCCTACTGAAGGCCAGTGGGAATTCTTCCTGTGATCTCAATGGGAGCAGGGCTAGGTAAAGGTAAACACTTTTGCAAATGCTATTTTGAATTCTAAAATTCATCTGTAGTATCTGGCTAACGGCATAATCTGTTAGTATGGGTTTTGCACAAAAACACTTCAAGGCAGATAGGTTCTATGTATTATTCCCTTATGCTATGTTAAACTCCTCCTGGAATTTTTCATTTAATCAGTATATAATTGGCCTAATGGTAAATGAATCACAATCTGCTTTCATATTCCCAAATCTTGGTAGTACAGTGGATATACATTTTATCAAATGAAATTTGGAGCTTTTTTCCCCATCTCCCCAAATAACATTCTGAAACTGACAGTTAAGAATCAGCCAAGTATTTATTAGGCATTTTCAAGAGTAACACACGGAGTATATACAGTATTCTGGAGACTAAATTATTTTAAATTAACCATTTTTTCTCCATATGTTAAATTTTAATTAGTTCCATTTAATTAGCTCTAATTTTACTCTGTTCATTTTTTAAATTAAACTTAATTAAGTAATATATTTAAATTTATTGTTGATAACAAGGATTAAATATTTTTGGTCCTCTGGGGGGACCTATCCAAATTTCCATTTACTAAAATGTAGTGTGAAATAGTTTTCTAGAAATTTGGTCGGATCCTCTTATCCCCATATTTGTTATAGTTAAATATTTTGACCAGCAAAGCAAGTTAAGGATAATCTATGCTGGTCTGACCAGAAATATTAATGCATCATGTATAAATTAATTCATTGCAATTCACAACTCCAAATGTGATCCGTTGTTTTACACAGTTTTAGCAACTGAAACAATTAATGGTTCATATCTTCCCAAAACTGGATTTATATCCCTCAACTGATTCCTTCTACTTTACACTACAACAATACCATCATCCTGCTGTCATTCTAGTTAATTTGTATGTCTCTCACCACTCATCTAGAAAACTCTACTTTCTGTCAGGAAAAACATCCACCTCCAACTGAAACCTAACCCTACTTTCTAAGGTACACACCAAGGCCATGAAAAATGTCATTGTAGTTAGTTACATAATTCAGTTCAGAACCTTTCTTGGCATCAGATATGTTACTTGTGGAGATGGGCATGAGTTCACTTGTTCATTTTCTTTTTTTTCTTGAGCATTTATTAAACCTCCATGTTTTCTTTTATGCTTTGTCTACACTAGCACTTGTGCCAGCAAAACTTTTGTCACTCAGGGGTACGAACTGAGTTTTGCTGGCATAAGATGCTCTCCCACTGACATAGCTGCCGCCACTGATCTAGGTGATTTTATTATGTTGGTGGGAGAGCTCTCTTTTATTGGCATAACGTGAATACAAAAGCGCTCTTACAGCAGCCCAGCTATACCAATACAGTTGTGCTGCTGTGAGTTTTAGGTGTAGACTAGCCCTTAGTCACATGTATTTTCAGAGTGGCAAAGATTTCCACTCTTTCTTCCTGCCCCCTCCATGTTTCCCCCACATGATTTTTTACGTTTACTCTTCCAATGCACTATATTTTTGGTGTCACACTTTATTTCACTGGGCAGATCCTCAGTAAGTGTAAATAGTCATAGCTATACTTGAGCTATTAAAATTTATACTAGCTGAGGATCTGCCCCAACTTTTCTGTTTAAGGAAAGCGGGTCAGAAATACTTTGGGAAACACCATTCCTGAAAGGGTCAGAAAGGTGGTTACAGAGAATTGTGAGATTCTCTTAGTTTCTGCAATGTTTTTGGCCCTTGGTTCTAGCCTAAGAGTGAAAGGGCCCGGTAGTATTAGTTCTCACTCAGAATCTGCACATAATAGCACATTACACTATTGCCAGACCACTGGTCTCACTTGTCTCACTCCATATTGTAGACTCTTCTTCATTCATAATAGTATTATCATACTAGAGAGTTTGTACCAGACTGAAGTGTCAAATTTACTATGATAAATTAAAAGCATTACCCTTTTCTAAAAAAATAGTTAAAGTAGTTAGTATCATATCAGCGTATTCCTTTTAAACATAGGCCAAGGGAGGGTGACTAAGTCCGCTGCTATCAATATCTTTAGCTGTTACTATACAGTATATGGTACATTAGGAAGAGTCAACATCCAGGATACTACATATTAGGATTCCAGGCTTACTAGACGGGACAGCTATTCTGTCTCCTGTTACATTACAGCTGTTCTCCTGTAATTAAGACTATGTATAGTATACAAAACAGTTAAATATGTAAATTAACTATGGGCCCAATTCTACCATCTTCACTTGCAGTGTGGTATCTTAATTTTAGAGTATTGTTATTTGTGTTACCACAGTACCTACAGGATATGTTTACACAGCCCATGGCAGCGAGCCTCCCAGCCTGGGTCAACAGACTCGTGTTAGCAGGGCTCATGGAAGTGCTCTTAAAATAGCTGTGTAGACAGCACTTCAAAGTTATGACTTGGGCTGGAGCTCAAGGTCTGAAGCCGACCCCCTGGCGTCAGAGCTCAAGCTGCAGCTGGAGTTTCAACAACAAAGAACCCCTATACACCTACTTTTAGAGTGCTAGTCTGAGCCCCGCTAGCCCAAATTTGTCTGTACGGGCTGGAAGACTCACTTTCCTGGGCTGTTGAGAATTACAGACCAGGACAGCTAGGTGCTATAAAAACACAGAACAAAAAGATGGTCCCTGCCTTAAGGGGCTTAGTGGTTCCATTGATTGTAAGGTACTACTCCGTTTGCTTAAGGGTGGCAGAACCAGGCCCTATAATAGAAAAAATGCATAGATTTTGATATAAATCCATTAATTTATTTTAAGTAAATTAAATAGATCCTGGCTGGAAATAAGAAGTTTGTCTTGTGTGAAATTAGAAGCCACTTAAAACACCACAGCATAAGAAGGAAAACTGAAAAGGACAGACAGCATTAATGCTAAATTTCCAGGCTTTACTCATACTTTTAGGGCCATGTTTTTAAAATGACAGCTGTAATTCTAGGGGCTGCTTAAAAATATGGCCTTTAGTGTCATTTTTACGTTGTGCACTATCCAAAAATCTGTCTACGTAGTGGACTCTATTATCCAACAATCACAGTAAATCCCTTGTTATATTGTTAAGCAGAAAAAGTGTCCTTTGACAGGGCAATCCTGTATTATACATGCTAATGTGAATCAGAGAGCCCACAGAAGAGCTCATGAATATCCCAAATACTATTCAGTACTCTAGTCAGAGATGTGTTTTACTTAACTATGGTGCCAAGATGCAATTTCATTAACCTTATTTCTTTTTCTTCTCTGTGAGGAATAATTTTGTTGTAGACTAGACTCTCCAGGATACGATGTCATGGATACTGAGTAGACTAAATAATATTAGCATAATATGCACAGTCTTTGTCTCCAACTGCCATGCATCACACAAGAAGATATGTAATGACTAGCATCTGACAGCTTAATTTATTCAGCCTTATTACATTGGTTTGTTAATAAACTTTAATTCTAGATTTATTTTACTTTTCCCCTAGGTTATATGAGGTACATAACCATGCCCTTCAGAGCCACAAAGAGGGAAGTAATTTACTTTCCGCTCTTCTCTTAATTTTTAACCTACTTGTGTAACATAAGGTTAACCTTAGAGTTCCGTTTAATCAAAACACACACGCTCCATTATTTAAACGTCTGACTGCTACTCAGAAGCAACCTCATTCTGGTCGCTCAAAACCAAAGCAGAATTCAAAGCAGTACATTAACTATAGCGCCTACAGCTGAATGTAAAATCCAACCAAATTAGAAACATGATATTTAATTTAAGATTTCTAGGTGCAAAGTGATATTCTGGTTTAATAGGAATGTAGCTGTTTTGTCTTCTGTTTTTCTAACCTGGCTGAAACCAGATCTACTTATCGTAGATCAGAATTTGCTTGTAATAAACTCATTTTAACGATTTGTGAAGAATAAACTGCCCAAAGGAAAGAATAAGCTCATCACTAGCATACAACAGCTGATGGAATTTATGGTGGTTGTTTTTTAGTCAGAAGCAGTGATACAGAAACAACTACCTCACAAGTGCTACATCACCAACTTTGGGAAAGCAGCAACAGTAGCAGACTAACATGCCTAATAATCTTACTATGTCATAAACAAGGTCTGAAAAGGCACCATACAGACATATTCAAATGTACCCTCTACAATGAAGGGAGGAAATCAGCTGACATACTGCACAAAATTGGGAGGGAATGGGAAATTCTGGCCAAAGACAATGGGACATATCCCCACTCCAGCAAAACAAACCATGGACTTTGTAATGCCCATGCCATACAGACAGGACCTCAGCTTTTCAGATATCAGCTGGAAGCCCTGCAAAAAGTAAACAATGTGGAACTTGATTTATCTGTTGCCAAAAGGTATGATGTTTGCTTCTGGATCTGAACTTTCCCAAAAGTATTATGTTCAGATGCAGGATTTGGGTTTGGCTCCATCTCTGTTTCAAACACGCTTTGCTCTTCAGTAAAAATAGTAAGAATAATAACTAATAATTGTATAATAAATGTATAGAGCACTCTACATCCTGAATGCTCTGAAAGCCCTTTGCAAATAGAGGGCTTGTCTACACATGGCAGGTTTACCAGTTTTACCAGTTTACCATCTGGGAGGGAGGCCACACCCCCTCACTGCAGTGCTTCTGTGGGAACAAAAGCTCCAAGGGGAGGAATTAGCATAGGGGCTCCGGCCCCCCAGGCAGGAGCAGACTGACAAGCAATTCAGGGGATCTGACGCTGGGGCAGCGTAGAACCAGAAAACAGTCTACGAGCTTGGGCCACTCAGGCAAGGGCAGAATACCAAACAATCTAGGGGAGAGACATCCTTCTCTTCCAGCATCTCCGGCCCAGCTGAGCTAGAGGGCTACCCTTTTATACTTTCCCTTCTGCTTCTGGTGGGACCGGTGTGGGTATCCTGGCTCCGTCCACCAGGTAGGTGGGCAAGAGTTTCTCCCTGCCTATCTCCATGCCCCCTCATTACACAGTTATATTGGTGTAATTCTAATCCAGTTTAACCAATATAGTTATACCAGTATATCTCCCATGTGTACATGTGTATTCTAAAATATGAGTGGATATTTCTGGTTTAGCAGCAATCTGTTCCAAAGTGCCATAAGCTAAACCAAAAAAGGAACTCTTGCACCAGAAGAAGGGTGTTCACATGAGATATTATATCAGTATATTACTTCTCTTTAAATTCACACCTTAGTTTATACCAGTATAACTTTCCCATGTAGACAAGCCCTTCAGGTATTATACAATTCTAAATAGCAATCTTTTCATCCACCACTGAAAGGCAGCCAACTAGCAGTTCAGCAACGCAATGCAATACTACACAAAAGCTTAGGGCAGGAGGTGAAAATACTTATGACATTGAAAAATCAGGTAGTGTTTGGGTAGGCAGAATGTGGTTTAAAACCCCTAGTAATGAGAAAAGTGATAAAAAGGTCCTTTAATGACTACAAGTAATCTTATTATTTAATTAATTTAGCAATTATCTGTTAGCTAATTTTGTATGTTTGCCAGCAGATCAAGGGAAGTGATTATTCCCTTCAATTCTGCACTGGTGAGGCCACATTTGGAGTACTGTGTCAGTTTTGGACCCGCCCACTACAGAAAGGATGTGGACAAACTGGAAAAAGTCCAGGGGAGGGCAACAAAAATTATTAGGGGGATGGAGCACATGACTTACGAGGAGAGGCTGAGGAAACTGCACTTGTTTAGTCTGCAGAAGAGAAGAAGGGGGGTTTTGATAGCAACCTTTAACTACCTGAAAGGGGGTTCCAGGGAGGATGGAGCAAGGCTGTTCTCAGTGATGGCAGATGACAGAACAAGGAGCAATGGTCTCAAGTTGCAGTGGGAGAGGGCTAGGTTGGATATTAGGAAAACTTTTTCACTAGAAGAGTGGTGAAGCACTGGAATGGATTACCTAGGGAGGAGGTGGAATTTCCATCCTTAGAGGTTTTTAAGGTGCAGCTTGAAAAAGCCCTGGTTGGGATGATTTAATTGGAGTTGGTCCTGCTTTGAGCAGGGGGTTGGACTAGATGACCTCCTGAGGTCCCTTCCAGCCCTAATCTTCTATGATTTTATATTCTTTCCCTTTGTCTTTTAGGATAAGATTAAATGGGTTAATTAGGTTCCAGATACAAACATAGTAAAATGTAACTGGTTTGTGAAAATGCTGTCCCACTTTTGTCATATTAGAAGTGATCATTGTGCTGATCGAGGATCTCTTTTTCTTTTGTTTTGTTTTTGTTTTCCAGTTAGACCTGATATCCTTGGCAAACTGAACTATGTTACACCACTTACTTTCCAACTCTACTTAACCAATATGACTTATTTTTAAGTGCCAAGATTCAATCATATTTTCCCTCCTTGTCCAATGTCAGCTGACTAGTGGAGCAGCTGAGCAATAAATCAGAAAAATTGTGTGCGATTCCACAGACCTTGGTGAAGACATGTAAAAGAACCCTGTTCCTACGAACAGCCAAATACATTCTTTCCAGTAGCACATCTACCTGCATAGATTTGACACTGATGAGAACAGGCAACTACAGTCATGTAATACCATCCATGATCATCAACATGAATAGTGCACAAAGTGTGAGGGGAAAATTGTCTTAAGCATGGCCATTTTCTGTGTTTTTAGGCCAAGCAAATGAAATTCAAGCCAAATATCTATACAGCCACAGACCACACACTGGCTAGTTAGGTGTCTGTCATCCACAGCCCAATAAGCCATTGGCTCAGGGGAACTTTGGCAGCCACAGGAGTGTATGAAACCATTCTCAGAGCAGTATCTTTCTCTGTAGAGTGATCCCTTCAGATCTTCACTGCATCTACATGCCTGCCCTAGGAAAAACCTTGCCTATGGTTAGCATCTCATAATGTAGGGACACAGTAGAAAATAAAAAACAACGCTTAATGCTCTAGGAGTGGCTGGAGAACAGATCCCAATTATATAGAATTTTCATGTCAATGCGAAACAATTCAGAGAAAGAAATCAGCGTTTGTTGTAAAAGTGCCAGGAGAAGCCCACAGCGATCAGCACTTGTTTTCTGAAATCAGGCTGAGCTAGCAACTCTATGTAAATTGTAAGGAGTTATTCAGCCCCAGAAACATGCAATTGGAAGTGCACATCTTGACGATTCCACTAACCCTAACTGATAGTCTTAATTCTGTTAATACTGCTTATCTGCTGCAGGGCCAGCAACCCTCCGCTGGTGTAATGGTGTATGACTGGTTGAATAGGTTTACAGTCTGATGTAAGATGTGGGATGAACACACGTCTGTATCATAGTCTTCCTTGGAATGGGAATACTGAACTCTCCCACTAGCTAGATTCCAAGAGGGTAACCTTTGGCTTATCTGACAAGAATATTCATTTCATATCAAACGGTCTGAAATTCAGTTCCACAACATTAGAGGTAGGACACGCATCATTTGGAAGGTAGTTGGATTTGAAATATATCAAAACATTTCCTCGGCAGGGCAGTAAGTTTTTACTTGGATTTGAATTAACTTTGTAAATGTCAATGTGAAATCTTTAAAAAGTTATTAAAACACCATTTCAGCACAACGATAGAGAGAACTAAGGGTCAGAGCCCAGGCACAGCTATACTGAACTGGATTCACTGCTCTGCTAAGGCCACTTTGTGCTGTAAGTGACTGAAAGTGGCCTTAGAGCAGCCAGAAATGGCCAGTGGAGAACTCACCTTGTATCTGGGGAAACTGATGGAGGAGTCTCTACCACCTCCCACACCAGCTGCCCCAAAATCCAAATATGAAGGGAGAGGAGGCACGTCAGGAGTGTTCTCAGTTGGGAAGGGGCCCACTGAAACAGAATTCCACTATGCCAGATCCCCCACAGTAACCAGAGGAGCTAGCGAATGGGGACAGCTAAAAGGGGAGTTTTGTGAGAGAGGTCTCCAGTGAAGGAGGCATGACTATGGGACCCTTGGAGTGCGTTTGTTGTCTAGTTTCTGTGTTTGTAGTATGCTTGTTGCTTGACTGGAGTATATTGTGTTTGTTTGGGGACCACGTGTTGATACTAGCGGCCTGCTAAGCAAGGCTGAGAGCTTAACAAGGCTTTGATCCCCAAGCCCTTTAGCACCCGTCAACCCTTAACCAGCAGGCAGGGCTACTCAGGAAAAACCAGGGTTTAAAAAGCCCGCTCCTAAGTGACCAGGGGCAGCTAACATGGGAGTTTTGTGAGGGAGTTTAGAGGGGGAGCAGGAGAGGGGGGGAGGGGGTAGATACACTTCATTAATATTCTATAAACTAAAGACAATAAACACACACACACCTGATAAAAAACAGAGACCAATAAAAGAAAGAGCTGTAGGAATAAGAAGAAAATGCAGGCAGAAGTCCAGCAACAGAGTGGAGACTATCCAGTTTATTGCAATGAGTGCAACATGTATGATTACCTGCCCTGTGGGTGGATGGCATATGTATACACTTGGTACAAGGAACTCCTGACCCTCAGAGACTGTATACAGGTTTTGGGGACCAGAGTAGCTGAACTGGAGCTGCTAAGGGAGACAGAGAGGACACTGATGAGACTTTCCGGGACACAACGGAATAGTCCCACCCTGGTATGACAGCCTCTGTATTATTGAGGGGGATGAAAGTCTCAGGAAAGGAGAACATCAAATTGGAGTAGAGGGAAATGATCCTATAGCTGGGACCCTTCTTCCAGATGATGCCATGGCATCCTCTCGCACAGTGAGGATACCTCTCCGGGAGAGAGAACTCCAGTTATTAGGAAAATACAGGTAATAGTAATGTGGGACTCGATCATTAGAAAATTAGATAGCTGGGTTTGTGATGACTAGGGGAACCGCATAGTGACTTGCCTGCCAGGTGCAAAGGTTGTGGATCTCTTGAGACCTCCAAACAGACTTGTGTGTAGTGCTGGGGAGGAGCTGGTCATGATACATGTTGGTACTAATAACATAGGGAAGGACAGGAGAGAGATACTGGAGGCCAAATTTAGGCTGTTAGGTAAGAAACTGAAGTCCAGGACCTCCACGGAGCATTCTCTGAAATGCTTCCAGTTCCAAGCACAAGGCCAATTAGACAGACAGAACTGCAGGGTCTTAATGTGGGGATGAGACGATGGTGTAGGGAGGAGGGTTTTAGATTTATTAGGAACTGAGAAACCTTTTGGGAAAGGGGGATCCTATATAAGAAGGATGGGCTCCACCTAAACCAGAACCAGAACCTCATTACTGGCACATAAAATTAAAAAGGTCAAAGAGCACTTTTTAAACTAAGGGCTGGGGGAAAGCCAACAAGTGCGGGAGAGCACTTGGTTCGGACAGCGACTTCCCTCAGGGGAGGATCTATTAATGGAGATTATCTATATCCTAATAAGGAGGAGAGGATGGAAAAGGATAAATATGGGCAGGATGTGATGAAAAAAAGTCCCATTCAATTACATCTTATAATGGCAGACAGCTAAAAAGTGACAATTTTTTAAATGCTTATATACAAATGATAGAAGTCTGAGTGAACTTGAATGCCTCATATTTAATGAGCATATGGATATAATAGACATTAATGATGGGGTGAGGACATTAGTGACGGGGTGAGTTTACCCCACACTGAAAAAAGTCCCGGTCCCCTTTCCCCCCAAGCTGTGTTGGGCATGCTCCAAATGCTGCCCCAGTATAAAAGGAAGAAGCACAACTCATTCCAGGTGGACTGCCAAGGAGGAAAGATGCTTGGAGGAGGTTCCAAGTAGGGAGCTGCTTCAGCCCCAAACTGAGGGAACCAGAGGCCCTGGAAACCCAAACAGTGACCCGCTGCCCATGGCTAACTGCCCAGAAGCAGATGTTCAGGGAGCTACCAATGTCAGGGAATCCGAAGTCCCTGATGAGACCCAGATGACAGCATCAAGAGGCACAGTAGGAAGTGGCCCAGAGGGACAGAGCGAGTGATATCTCCCACCAGAGGCAGATCAGTGAGTTATGGTGGGATCCCCACTGACCAGGGTGCTGGACTACCCTCATCTTGGAGAGGACTTGGGCCAGGATGTGGTGGAGTTGAGCCAACCTGCATTTCCTACACCTTTGCCACTCCCCTTTGGGTGACAGCAACCTCCTACCTGAGCACCAGACTGCAGAGGTGCGCAAACCCCTGCTGTAGATATAGAATACTTGCAGCCCCACGCTGCCTGAGGACTTGGGCTATAGACTGTTTACTTACCTAGCCCTGGCCCCACGATGGCCATCGATTCTGGCCACTAGGCCTCACAGCCCTAGGACTAAGCGTGGTCATCCCAATTCAGACCTTTGAGACAGATGGCCGGGAGAGGACCAGTCTGGTACACCATGCCTGCAGACACACCTTACTCCCGTTTTGGCCCCCCAAACCTTCCCACCAGGAAGGATGGGGTGGGCTTACCCCTCGATAGCATCACAGAAACTTGATGGAATAGGGCTAATCAAAGGGACACAGTAATACAGGGTACAAAATATATCGGAAGGACGAAATAGGTCATACTAATTGGGGAATGCCACTATATGTGAAAGAAAAAGTAGAGTCACATGAAATAAAAATCTTAAAGGAATCGAACTGTGCCATAGAATCTCTATGGATACTAATTCCATGCTTGAAGAATAAGAATATAGCAGTAGGGATAAACTACGGACCACCTGAACAGGATTGTGATAGTGACTCTGAAATGCTCAGGGAGATTAGAGAGGCTATAAAAATAAATTCAGTAATAATGGGGGATTTCAACTATCCCCATATTGACTGACTGAGTATATGTCACCTCAGAACAAGAAGCAGAGAAAGTTTCTTGACACTGTAAATGACTGCTTTTTGGAGCAGCTAGAACTGGAACCCACAAGAGGAGAGGCAATTTTTGATTTAGTCCTAAGTGGAGCACAGGATCTGGTCCAAGAGGTGAATATAGCTGAGCCGCTTGGTAATAGTGACCATAACATAATACAATTTAATATTCTTGTGGCGAGGGAAACACCAAAGCAGCCCATTATGGTAGCATTTAATTTTAGAACAAGGAATTACACATAGATAAGGAAGTTAGCTAAGCAGAAATGAAGAGGCACAGAGCCAAAAGTGAAATCCCTGCAAGCTGCATAGAAACTTTTTAAAGACTCCATAGAAGAGTAAAGAACAGAATTATCAGAGACAGAGATGAACATGATTGTTGGGGGAAGAGTCAACATGTTTTTTGTAAAGGAAAATCATTCCTCACCAATCTACTAGAATTCTTTGACGGGATCAACAAACTTGTGCACAAGGGTGATCCAGTAGATATAATGTACTTAGATTTTCAGAAAACCTTTGACAAGGTCTCTCAGCAAAGGCTCTTAAGCATAGTAAGCCATCATGGGATAAGAGGGAAGGTCCTCTCCTGCATCAGTAACTGGTTAAAAAATAGGAAACAAAAGGTAGGAATAAATTATCAGTTTTCAGATTAGAGAGAGGTAAATAGTAGTGTCCCCTAAGTGTATGTCCTGGGACCAGTTCTGTTCAACATAGTCATAAATGATCTGGAAAAAGGGGTAAACAGTGAGGTGGTAAAATTTGCAGGATGAAACAAAACTACTCAAGATAGTTAAATCCAAAACAGACTGTGAAGAGTTACAAAGGGATCTCATAAAACTGGATGACTGGGCAACAAAATGGCAAATGAAATTCAGTGTTAATAAATGCAAAGTAATGCACATTGGAAAACATAATCCTAAATATACATATAAAATGATGGGGTCTAAATTAGCTGTTACCACTCAAGAAAGAAATCTTGGACTCCTTGTGGATAGTTCTCTGAAAACATCCTCTCAATGTGCAGTGGCAGTCAAAAAAGCTAACAATGTTGGGAATCATTAAGGGATAGATAATAAGACATGAGGTGTGGCACTTGATGAGGCATCCGCCCAGCACCCCTCAGTCCAGCAGTTCTCTCAGTGGTCAGCCCTCTGTGTAGCCTATAGCCCCAGCTGGGACCTGTGGGTCTTCACCCCTTCCCTGGAGGGGCGGAGCTTTGGCCATCCCAGCTGCGATCAGTGGGAGGTGTTCAAGCCCACCCTCTACTTCAGACACCAGCCTGGGGACCCTGATGGCAGTAGCCTTCCACTGCTGGCTTGCCTAACTGCTACAGCCTTTTCCCTGAGCTGCTTCCCCACACTGCCCTTCCCAGGCTTTAGTAACCACCCTCCTGGTAGAGGTAACTTTCCCCTACCAGGCTTTTGCCCCCTAGTCCGCTTTTGGTTTTTCACTCAACTTCCTTCAGCTCCTCATTCTCACAAGGCCAAACTCTCCCCACCCTCTGGAGCAAGCACTTCTATAGGTCTTAGGTGGGCCCTTAATTAGCTACAGGTGGTCTCATTAACCTAAGCTTACCCCTTCCCAGCTGGTGGGGGATAGGGCTCTGACCAGTCTGAGGCTTACATACCTGCCCTCAGTGACTCTCTCATAGCCACTTGGCAATACCTTATCACAGACAGAAAATATATTATTGCTTTTTTATAAATCCATGCTATGTCCACATCTTGAATACTGCATGCAGATCTGGTTGTTCCATCTAAAAAAAAAGATATACTGGAATTGGAAAAGGTACAGAAAAGGGTAACTAAAATGATTAGGGGTATGGAAAAGCTTCCATATGAAGAGATTAATAAGTTTGGAGCTTTTCATCTTGGAAAAGAGACGACTAAAGCGGGATATGATAGAGGTTTATAAAATCATGATTGGTGTGGAGAACGTAAATAAGAGAGTATTATTTAGTCTTTGTCATAATACAAAACTAAGGGGTCACTAAATGAAATTAATAGGCAGCAGGTTTAAAATGAACAAGAGGAAGTATTTCTTCACACAACGCACAGTCAACCTGTGGAACTCCTTACCAGAGGATGTTGTGAAGCCCAAGATTATAACAGGGTTCAACAGAGAACCAGATGAATTCATGGAGGATAGGTCTATCAATGACTATTAGTCAGGATATGCAGGGATTGCTGCTTGATAGAGGCTGTGAGTGGCCGACAGGATGAATCACTTGATGATTATCTTTTCTATTCATTCCTTCTGAAGCACCTGGCATTGCCACTGTCAGAACACAGGATACTGGGCTAGATGGACGATTGGTCTGACCCAGTATGGCCATTCTTATGTTCTTAACAGTAGACCCTCTGTTGTTCTAACTTACACTGGGGCCGGGCTGCCAAAGATCAGGGAGCAGCAATCATCAATGGAGATTTGGGGCCACTACTTACATCTGTCTTTGCTGTGGGATGATTTATGGATGACATCAACTGTTCCACTCTATGCCATGTTGCTCCAACTAATCATACCCTTGGCACTCCCACATTTTCTCTCTGTGCCAAGCAATGAGGAGACTCACCTGGAGGTCTGCTTAGTGATCATTTCTTGGGGAGTATTTTTCTGTTTTTGTTTTTGTTTTTTTGTTTTTCTTTTTTTAATTTCTTATGTCTCACCAGAATGGTTTGTGCCAGTCACATTTCAGGTAGCAGGTTGTGACAGGTTACACAGGTTACTCTACCCTGCTGATGGCAGACCTGAAAAACTCATGTTAACAGTAGGAGATTTGCAGTTTTGCCTTCCTACAGTTTATTTTTAAGTATCTAGGGGATACTGTCCTGGCTGCTGAGCAGCAGTGAACAGCTGCCTCTTGTCATTCAGCTCCTGCTAATGATCTTCCTACCAGCTGCTTTCATGTTTGTTGCAGCAGTGAAGGAAGCCAGGAGAACAGCCAGGAAACAAGGAACAGGGCTAACACTGATCAGGGACATGGAGATGATGAAGAAGAAGTGCTGTTGACAAGATCCCAGTGGAAAATCACACTCTAGGCCATACACTGAGGTAAAAGTTGGATGTGCAAGTGAATGGAGAAGGAGCATCTCATGAACTTCCTGGCTCCTTTTCCACTCCTCCTCTCCCCACAAACAAAAATCAACTAAAAAAACTGGGAAAAAACAGGTAGAAAAGAGATAAAAGAAACAGAAAGACAAAAGCAAGTGTTTCTAGATCTAAAGGCCACAACTCTGTGAACTCCTGAAAGCAGTATGGCTAATCCCACGAATGCAAAATGTGAGTCACCCCTCTTCTCCCCACCCCCATCTCTCCTCAAAATCATGATATTGTCTTAAAATCATGATATTTAAATTGAAAATATATTTGGGATTCTTTTTATTTGCCTTCTGGGTGGTTGGTTTTATTATATTATTATTATTATTCTTTGGGGTGCACTTAGGCTATGTTTTCAAACATTTCTCCACCACCATGAAGTCTATAATCTTTTGAAAAAGCTGAAAGCTGATATTTTCAGGTATTCACATGATTCCAGAAGCTGGCGCTTTAAGAAAACAGCCATATATTGCTTGATAAAGTCATAAGAGTTAGTGACACTTGTCATGTTAGCTGGATTGGGGGGGGCATTTGTTATATTGTGTGACATCAGTATGTCAGAATCACAGTAATCCAGGTGAGATATGTCATGTCAAGTTATGGATATGGTTGCTATATCTTTATTTCAAATTGGGCTGTTTCTAGGCCACTCCTCAGACAGGATGGCTATAACAATAGTCTGCTTAATGGCCCATTAAGACATTCACAGGTGCAAGGGGCCCAGGTGGAGAAGCCAGAGATATACCTGATGAGTCACCAGGACTTGCTCATCTGACTCTGGACTCCATTTTGGTTCCTGTGAAATTCCACAAGCAGCATGGCAAGGGTCAGAGGACATATAAGGCTGACACACTGGGATCCATTTTGTCTTCAGCCATGTTCAGCTTTCAGCCACCTATCTACCTCTGGATCAATTCATCTACAACTGAACTGAAGCTGTAAAACAAAGGACTGAGACCCATCCAGGACATATACCAGAGGGACTATACAAGCCTGCAAACTCCACAATTCTTCTAGAAACCTGATGTATATGGACTTTCAAATCATTTGTATGTATTTGATTGCTTTAATACTTTAACATTTCTCTTATTGTTTGTTCCTTTCTTTTTATAATAAACCTTTAGTTTTAATTACTAACGGATTGGCTGGCAGCGTGGTATTTTGGGTAAGATCCAAACTTATATTGATCTGGTACTGTGGCTGACCCTTTGGGGTCAGAGGGAACCTTCTTGGTAAAGAGCATAGAGTTTAAATAACTAGTCTTTTTACTGGACCTTGTGGCTGATTGGGAGCAAGAGACTGAAATGCAGTAAAGGGTCTGTGTGAATTTGTATATTGGCTTCTTGATAACCAGTGTGGGGAATCAGAAAAAGCACTGTTTGTGGCTAGTTGGGAAGGCTGACTTCAGTGTCACCCACCAGGACTGGGAGAATCTGCTCTCCTTTTACAGCCTGCCCTGACCTTGGCATTATCAGGTGGCTACCCTAGGCATGGATGGGTCACAACACTAATGAAAGTAAAGCAGCCTGAGGCGCATCATAAAACCCTACCTGCAAACTATAGAAATTGATCCTGCAAGGGGTGAATTCAATATGATGGCTACTAGCAAATCAAGGATTAAATCTGTTTTGGCTGCCCAGTGACGCGCTGTCAATATTTCTACAAGGATTCCTCCTCAAATTATTTTATTCTCACTTTACCTGTGACAAACCCGTTGGTCTGACAGACAGGGGAGCAAGCAGGAGGATGTGTTCGTTTGTTTCCCCAGTTATGCAAAGATGCTTTCCATAAACAGGGAAGGAGATGAGATACTTTTTGGTAAGAGCACTTTGCTGGAATATACTTTTCCTTGAAAAAATGTACACAATACATAAAAAATATAGCACAGGCTTCAACTGTTAATTTGAAGTGGATGGTGAGATACCTTGATAGGGGAATATACCCTTGGAAATTATTGTAAAAAGTGCCTGCCGGTTGGTGTAACTGACAGTTCTAGGGAGAGGTCTTTCTGCATGTGGTATCAGTATCCATATGGGGTCAGCTCCAAGAAAGGCAGGGAAATCATCTCATCCTAACCTTCAATTTATTGGTAGTATTTTAATGAGACCCCTGAGAATCCTGAAGAGTCCTATGTGCCATGTAACTGTTCTATAACCTGAAATTGTGGCGGAACAAAACACTTTTATTTTTGTGTTTGTACAGCGCTTAGCACAATGGTGCCCTGGTGGCTGATGGGGCTTCTAGGCACTTGGTAATAAATATAACAATAAATGATGATAATCATAATAATAATAATAATAATAATTAATAATATTAAATAGTAAAGAGTGTTGTAGAAAAAGTAACATCTGGGAATAAAGTATTCCCCTCAGAGTTACTACTTACTGTTATATGAGCTCCACCTAGTGGCAAATCACATCTCTGAAGTTTTTCTCTTTTCTTTTGTAATAAGATTTTTTCCTTTTTGTTTTTATCTGCATTATGAGAAGAATTTAGTGGGAGACAAAACAATGACTGTTTTCTTAATTCTTAATTGTATGGAAACCTCACAAAATAATGTTCAGCACAATTTATTCTGTGGCATTTAGAAGAAATGACTAGGCCAAAAAAAATCTGATGAGGTTTCAACAAGGACAAGTGCAGAATTCTTCACTGAGGATGGAAGAATCACATGCACTGCTACAGACTGGGAACCAACTATGTAGGAAGCAGTTCAGCAGAGAAGGACCTGGGTTGCAGTGGACAAGAAGCTGGATATGAGTCAATACTGTGCCCTTATTGACAAGAAGGTTAACGGCATATTGGGCTGCATTAGTAGGAGCATTGCCATCAGATCAAGGGAAGTGATTATTCCCCTCTATTCAGCACTGGTGAGGCTACATCTGTAATACTGTGTCCAGTTTTGGGCCCCCCACTACAGAAAGGTTGTGGACAAATTAGAGAGAGTCCAGAGGAGGATAACAAAAATAATTAGGGGGCTGAAGCACATGACTTCTGAGAAGAGGCTGAGGGAACTAGGCTTGTTTAGTTGCAGAAGAGAAGAATGAGGGGGGATTTGATAGCAGCCTTTAACTACCTAAAAGGGGGTTCCAGGGTGGATGGAGCTAGGCTGTTCTCAGTGGTAGTAGGTGACAGAACTAGGAGCAATGGTCTCAAATTGCAGTGGGGAGATGTAAGTTGGATATTAGAAAAAAAAAATTTCACTAGTAGGGTAGTGAAACACTGGAATGGGTTACCTCGGGAGGCAGTGGAATTTTCATCCTCAGAGGTTTTTAAGGTGTGGCTTGACAAAGCCCTGGCTGGGATGATTTAGTTGGCTGCTTTGAGTAGGTGGTGGACTAGACGACATCCTGAAGTCTCTTCCAACCCCAGTATTCTATGATTAAATCCTGAAGTGCTGCCCTGAGCAAAAGACACGTTGAAGCAAGTGAGCTATGGATCCGGGGTCTCTCTCTTTGTTTTTCATAGATTCCAAGGCCAGAGGGACCACTATGATCATCTAGCCTGTCTTCCTGTATAACACAGGCCATAGAACTTCCCCAAAACAATTCTTAGAGCATAGCTTTTAGTAAAACATCCAATCTTGATTTTAAAAAATTGTCAGTAAGGGAGAATCCACCATGATCCTTGGTAAATTGTTCCAATGGTTAATTAAGACAGAAGAGCAAATAATCAAATATTTGTTCCCTGTGTAGATGTGTATACACTGTAATCAAGTCATCCTTTAACCCTCTCCTGAGCTCCTTGAATCTATCACCATAAGGCATATTTTCTAATCCTTTAGTTATTCTCATGGCTTTTCTCTGAACTCGCTCCAATTTATCAGCCTCCTTTTTGAATTGTGGGCACCAGAACTGGATGCGGTTCTAGTAGCGGTGGCAACAGTGCCAAATACAGAGGCAAATTAATGTCTCCCTACTCCTACTTGAGATTCTGCTGTTTAGATCCCAGGGTCGCATTAGCTCTTTTGGCTGCACTATCACACTGGGAGCTCATGTCCAGCTGATTATCCATCATGACCCCAAACTTTTTTCAGAGTCAGAGCTTTTACACAACTTTAATTCTTTTTCATGAAGTCTGATTCAGCAGCTCTAAAGTAGCAGTCTAAGCAGAATTAGATTAATGGTCATTTTATACATTGTGAGTAGTCCCATGGGCTATGTAGGACTGGGGCCATAGCTATTAAGAATATCTATAGAAACATTGTTCATTTTAGAAACAATTGAATTTTTTTTATAGCTGTGGGACTATTGCTTCATAGATATTGTCAAGCGTAGGTCACATAAAATATATTAATCCAAACCCTCTTTGCTTTACACCTACTTGATCTCAATGGGACTATTCAAGGGAGTAGGACAAGCAGGGTTTTGCCAATTGCCATGTAATTTCCCTCCCTGCTCTCCTTTTGCCACATACTTAAAGGAGGATATTCAGAGCATGCTATGCTGAAAGAAAATGAACAAATATAAATAAACTTTATGGGAAAATACCACTGCTCCTAGAAAAAAAGCCTGGTACTCACATATGATAAAAATGGCATTTTTAGGAATATTTTCTCTCTACGCAGAATGTAATCAATCACCTTAGTGGCTAAATCTGGCCTGATAAGTTCTGCAGGACTTAAAGAACAGTGAAGAGCCAAAGCAGGGACTGCTTGCTCAATACCTGTGCATAGAGGCTTCGGCATAGTCTGATAAAGATTGTGACTACACTAGGCTTTTGTTAAATGTTTCCATCAATGCAGCTCCATTGGTGGGAGCGATGATAACATTTTAGCTTGACTGCAGCATCTTAAACGTGCCCTTCCTGCTCATCTAAAGGCCTGCTGCTCCCGTTCTGCAGCCTGCTCTCCAAGCCTCTTCTGTAACTATGGAGCCTAGTCCCCTGGAGACCGCTCCATGCCAAACCTCACCTCACCTCTCTGGATCTTTCCCCTAATCCTTCTCCAAGCCTGCCCAAGTATTTTCCACTGGTAGCTACCCTGAGAAGGGGAGGGAGCAGAGCAGAAAAAAAGGAATAGTCCAGCTAAGATTAATTTTATCTCCCAGGATTTTTTTAAGCATCTACAAACATGTAAAAAATATAATAATTAAAAAATACCTTTAAAATATTTATCAAAAAGAAACATTTTCCTTACTTCTTTTTCAGCAATGGCTCTTACTTCTTGTCTGTGGGATGATTCATCTGTTCTCTTTTTGGGTACTCTTGAACCTTGGAGTGCTTCTACTCAGTCAGGTGCATAGATAAGGCAGGGCGGAGTTCAAATGGGCTATGACTTCATTTCAAAGGCACTTACTTAAATATTCTGCTTGACCCTGTCCATTGCTGCTACAATCAGTTAAGCTGTGACTGTAGCAACATTGACAGCTCAAGGGGTGGGGTTGTATTTTTTTCCCTTCTCTCTTCTTTATCCTTCATTTTATTCTGCTGTTTCTATTTCATGTTAGAAAACTTTGCAGACACATAAGTCTTGTCAAGTAAAGGTCAACTACATTTCATTTTTATATCTCACAGCTGAACTAACATTATGAAATGTATTTTCAATAATGTGGGCAAATATGAACAGCACAAAGACTATTCAGTTATGGAACACTTGCAGAAAACCCAAGAACAGTGAGAAAATTAACAGCCATTAAGATATCATCGTTGTGTAATTATTTAAAAATAAAATCAGTAACAAAATATAATGCAAACTGTAATGTGAATCCAGAGAAATTCTAGACTAAACTGACAATGAACTAGGATGCCAGTAGATATCATGGGGAAAAGTTAGCTTAAATATTTATATGGCTTTCTGCAATGTAAAGCTTCAAATATCATTAGTATAAATAGTTTTTAAAAAAATAACTGGTCATCCTTTTTCTGTGTTCTCTTTGATATTGTTGGAGAAGTTTCCTGTAATAAGAAATGTAAATCTCTCGTGGATCTTTTTTTCCTTTTGCTTGATCCTGCATCTAAGGCAATTATTAGGCAGCTGGTTAGGTGATATGAGACCACTTATTCTGACCATAATAAATTAGCTTGGGTTTATCCCATGATAAATTAGCTTGTGCTTACCCCTATTTCTTTGCTGTATCTATCTGTTATTATTATTTAATACTTGTATTACCATAGTGCTAGAAGTCTCAGCCATGGAACAGGACCCCATTGTACTAAGCACTGTACAAACACAAAACAAAGATAGTCCCTGCCCCAAAGAGCTTCCAGTCTGTCTCTCATATTATACTTCTATGTAAACAACTTACTATGTTTTACAATGCTTAGCAGAATGGGACTAGGAGCTCCAGGTGCTACTACAATACAAGTAATAATAATAAGTCAAAGTCCTGTGTTTATGACATCTCACAGTCTTTTTGTCATGGAAAAAAGGCTGAGAACTTCAGTGCACACTCTTATGAAAACTCAAATTGCTTTGCAGTTGACAAAAGATTATGACTCTGATGCTGAATTGTTGCATGGAAACGGAACTCTGCTCCCACATGAAGTCCCACTGAAGTCAATGGGTATGTCTTCATTGCAATGCAAGCCCATGCTTGAGCCCGGGCTTATGCCTAACCCACCCCGTGTCAACACTAGAACTGCACTAACCCATGGTTCAAATCCAGAATCTCAGGACTATGTGGGGCTAGAGGATCTGAGCTCCAGTTAAGCCAGGACCTAGGGTCCAAGCTCTTACTTTCCAGTGTAGTCATAGCCCCGCTTGACTTGGGTTCCAGAAGTCAGCCAGAAGTAACCCACAATTCCATGGAACAACTTCCTTGGTCTTCTCTATCCCAACAATCCGCAATCCACTCTATTGAAAGCAGAAGCAGCCACCCTCCCTTTGCAAACAGCACCTACTCAGGTCAGCATTAACCCATTCTCTTCTGATCACTGAGCTGCAAGCACATTGTCAGGGATTCCTCTCCTGAGTTTGCAATGGAGAGTGCCCTTTGCAAAGCAAGCTGCTTCCTGGTAACATGCAGGGCAACCAGTAAAGTGTACCCACAGAGCACCATGGTCTGAGGGCTAGTGCAGCCACATTTCAGGCAGGAGAGGAGGGGGCAGCATTAAGGATTCTGGGATAGGGTTACTTTCATTTGGGTCTGTGCACTGCACGGTGGACTCCAGTGTCCTGTGTTTGAGCATGTGTTAAAAAGAGGGTTAAAAGACAATGCAGCTGCATAAGTCCCGGGTTCCCCAACATGGGTCAGCTGACTCAAGTCCTACTAACCCTGGGCTTACACTGCAGTGTACACATACTCAGTGGGACTCTGCATAGGTACAGGGATTTGCCTCCTCATAATCAGTGGCAGAATTGGAGGTCTATGTTCTCCACCACATGGCCTCCGTCAATTTAGAGTACAGGAAACGCCACTCTAACACAGTTTCCTTGTAATTCTTCTGCTGAGGTTGGAGATGCATGTTCCCTCCCATTCTAGCACCCAAGACGTGCCAGAGTATTTGGGCCCCAAAATCAGGGGTTATTCTTCAAGAACGGCAAAGGTATAGGGCATACACGAACTCCCAGTTGCCTTCTCCATCTCAAGCTCTGTGGCAACATAGCTCCTGAAGATGCCACATTACAAGGGAATTCCATGCTGATGGCCTCCTCCAGAAGCCGCCTTAGAGATGGGGGAAGTGAATTTTGACATGACCTGCATTACTTTACTCACTAAGGGTCTGATGCAGAGCCTGAAGTTGATGGAAAGACTCCAGTTGATTCCAAGCTCACATGGTTGAGGAGCCAACCTCAGCATCCCATTCCCACACCATGAAATCACAACTCCATACAGCAGTCACTGATGGGCTTCTGCTAGGTCAGGAAAAGGGATACGGGGGAACTCATGCCATGTAGGTGGTGTGCCACTTCTCACACGTTTCCAGC
Source organism: Mesoclemmys tuberculata (assembly GCA_007922155.1). Taxonomy (NCBI): domain Eukaryota; kingdom Metazoa; phylum Chordata; order Testudines; family Chelidae; genus Mesoclemmys; species Mesoclemmys tuberculata. Next base: position 71,689,327 of record ML675601.1, read on the forward strand.
AGGAATCCTCCAAGTTCTTGTACCCTCTCCTCACAAGAGGGGATACTACAGTGCCCAGTGGGCCTGCTCTTACTGTGCCTATACATGCATTATCCCTGAAATTATTAGGTATCTTGGAGGCAGCAGCACTGCAAAAGAAAAAAGGTTAGAAAAGTTTAAAATGAAAAAAGTAAATGGATATGTGTTTTTGACTGTAGCTGAAAGTTTCGTGAAAGATGGTCATATTTGTAGGACCACCAAGACAGAAGTTCACAGGCTTCCCCTCACAAACACTCCAAGGTATTCCTTTCACATCTTTTGGAATCAACAGGGGATCTTTTGGAATGTGCAGGGAATGCATGATCAGCTCCCCAAAAAGCTTTTCTCTAGCGCGTGTGTGTGTGTGTGTATACATATACATACATAAAATAAAATCAGTAAAAGGAAACCAGAACAATTAAAAGGTGTTTTGTGCATCCATAAACAGGAAATTTGTACAGGTGTGTTCAATAAATCCCAACACAGTTTACAGCAGAGTAGAGATCTTTAAAATTGTTTGTTTCAGAATGACAACCGGAACAATTTCAAGTGCTAGTTCTCAAAGCTGTTCTGATTCACTCTACATGTATTTTATATTGCGCAATCTCCTAATTAGTATGTTACTGTGCACTGTAGCATATTTGTTTCCTGAAAATTCTGATAGCATTTAAGAGTATAATTTTCTGCCTGTCTAGCTAAATTGTTTTTTGTTACTTTAGTAACTCACCTGTGGCAATCTAAATGCTGAAGAGGAAACACACCATTAATTAAGTTAGTTCTGGTATGAAAATAATCTGTAAATGCTATTAAATGTGGACTTGTAGCATTAGACATTTCTGGCAGAATATAAAATAAACAAGATTTGTTTTTATTTATTTATTGATATGTTTATATGAAAACTTTAAGTTTTCATATAAACATATAAAACTATAAGTTCTCACTCAACAAGGTATTTGAATACGTGCCTAATTTAAACACATGGTGCAGCCTCCATTTCCAATAGGTAGTGTTTTCAAACCTCATTTCAGCCTGGAGCTGGTGTCTGGAGCCAAATTAAGTTTGTGTTTCGAATTCAGGTTTGAAAGCTAATATTCAGAGGTTCAACAATTGAACCAAAATCTCACAAGTTGTTCTAACAACAATTTGGTTCCCAATGGCAGAAAATTCTTAAGAAGCACTGATTTCAAAAGCCTTAATTAAGTCTTCGCTCTAATAAGTAATCCTCATTGAATCTCATCCTGACAGGGACCTGGGCTCAGATGTCTCATCTTTTAATGGTCCCTCTGCTACCACCTAGGCATTAGGTTAATTGCACCCTACAATAGACTTTTCCATCTAACCCTAACCTCACCCCTCTTTTAAAACCTTAATATTTTATTTGCAATGTCATCTTAAACACAACTACTGTTGGCCCACAATTGTTAACATACTTTTTTTTAAGTGCCCTTTTTCCCTTTTTTTTTTTTTTTTTTGGTATTATATCCACAAATGGTTTGATAAATTTGAGTTTTAATGAGCATTTTTAAAAATTATGCATTAACTATATATTAATTGCATTTTAATGTCTTATGGCACAAAATTCAGTGTGGACTTTGAAAATAAAGACCCATGCTCTCCACTACATGCATTATTCCCACACTGTTACTTCTCGAGGAATTCTGCACCAATGTGCATGTGCAGAATTCATGTCCCCAACAGAATTCTTTTTTCTACGCAGAAAATACTTTCGGTTGGAGAGGCGCTGCAGTTGACTTTCACCCACCAGGGGTTGCTGTGGCACCAGAACAGAGGACAACCACTCCTGGGCAAGAGTAGCCCTCTGCAGATGGGGAGAAGAGATTGCATCCCTCACAGCACCCTTCCCATGGGCCCAGGTCAGGAGGCACAGGATATGGGGGATGGACAGTGTGGGGCTCCTAGGGAGGCTCAGAGACTAGGGTTCAGAAGAGCTAGTGAGGAGACAGGTGGGACTGAATGAGAGTGAGGGTGCAAGGCCACATAGGGATGAGGGTGCAGAAACACATGGGAGATGGGTGGTAACTCAGTGGGGGTGTAGGGGATGGGGGGATGCAGGGACACCTAGGGAGAGGGACAGATGTGCCTGACTGAATGAGAGAGGCTAGGGGTCAACCAGGGTCTGCAGTTGAGGTTCCTCAGCTCCCTAACATTCCCTCCTCCCACCCCCAAAAAACCCTGTTCCATACTTTTCCCACCGGCATTCAAAAACCCTCCAGGTTTCCTCCCAGGTTTCTTCCCAGCAATTAATTCCTTCTTCTTTAGCTCCTCCATTACCCCTAATTCCCCTGAACCTTTGCATTGCTTCTGCGGGATGCAGAAAATCCATTTCTATATTGTAGTTTAAAAGAATTATTACTCAAAGTTCAGTATCATTATGCCTAGTAAGAAATCTATTTGTCAAAAAAACATTTCTTGAATCTTTTTTGTTGTCTGTATTATTACTGACATACTTGCTGACAGGTATTTTTAAATAAATTACTAAAATAATTCAAACTGGCAGAATTATACTGTTATTTTGACAAGTAATATATGCAGGATGTTGCACAATTTAAAAATAGTGTGCAGAATTTTTTAATTTTTGGTGCAGAATTTTTTAATTTTTGCACAGATTTCCCCCAGGAGTATAGCAGAAAAGACTGGAAATGGTGTGTGTTTCCAATTGCGGATTTCCTTTATCACTTTCCATCTGTGGGCTTGAGAAAATAGGTTTGTCCCCATTCTCCTGGCCTTTTTAGTCCCCTAAGTCTTCCCTTCCTCCTGATGTTCACCCAACTATCCTTTATTAGGGAGTTTCATTAATTAGGATGGGAAGCCATACAAATTAATGCTGACCTAATGCTAATCAGTGTTCGTTAGTACTAGGATGTCCTAGGCGATTGGTGTGGGATGATGCCATGGAAAGCTGCCATCCTTTCTTTGCATAAAGTTTGCCTGGTTACGGATCTCTGTTAAGGTCCATCTATGCTACCGATATAGAATCAGGTTATAACTAGATCTGGGACAATCATTCCAAAACTAGGTCTGCAGATGGGGTTGCATTTTGTAGTTTACACAGGTCTAGAAGTATCAACTGAGCTTGATCTACTTGCTGGCTTTGACTTTGTGCCTTTTCCCTATCTAATATGTCTAATTTTAATTTTAGGGGAGAAAAGAGGGGGTGGTGAATAACTGGGATAATTGAAAAGCATTTTAGAAATCAAGAAAATACAAGATTACTTTTAATTAAGGAAGGATAGCTGCAAGATAGCAATTTACTATTTTAAATATTCAACTGTGCATAAAAGCATTGCTCCCAGCAATAATATTATGCAAATCAAAATGACATTTTAGGGTAGCCAGATTTACATTTGCAGATGTTCAGGGCTATATAAATTCTCAATGAAAAAAAATTAATGTTAATCTATATTCAGGTGATCTCTTGCAATGCTGATGGCAGCCTTTACCCTGAAATGGGCAATCAGGAGTGACAAGCAGGAATACTGCCAGTATTTGGGGGAAGATATATCTTTCAGAATATGGGACATCTGACTACACAAAGATTGATTTCTTCATAAATTCATTTGGCTTCTATAGCAATTAAAATTTGGTTGCCCTCTCCTAATTCAGACTGTGTCACTCCAGGAAGATGGTATTTTCTTTTAGTAATGATTGCATTTCACTAATCAGTCCAAGGAAGGGTAAATGAAGCTTGTGAGTACATTTTCATCCTTGGAATACTCAAATAAGGGCCTTAACTGCATAGCCAATTGGTGTTGATTAATGTCTATTTTATTTATTTTTATCAGTTTAGCTGGTGACCATGATCATTGTGCTTTACAGTAAGTGTGCAGCCCATGAATGAACACCAATATTTGTTAAGAACTGAAGATTTCTATTATTATTATTTGCATTCCTTTTCCAGTTTATAGCTTACAAGAATAAAATTAAAAAATAAACACTACCATTCTGCTGCTTTAGTAATACATTGTGCTACGGTCACCTGTCTCAAATCTTGCTATCCTCAGTAATTGAGACAATCCACCTTCCTATATTCAGCAGTAGCAATTTAACATAGCAAAGGCCAGCCAGGAGCAATTGATACATTGTGTCAAAATGAGAAATTGTTCACCCTTCCAGATAATTCTCTACAACAGGCAGAAATGCATGTAATATATAGCAATTAGGAGCTATTCTTTAGAGTAAAAATTACTCACTGTGCATTAACTACACGTATGGCCACACTAATCTGCTGGCACACATGTAAGGGACAATGTCTATGCATCTGCTTGCCTGCCCTGAGTGCGTCTGCAGCTGCCTGTGTGTGCTTGCCTGTCCCATGTGTCTCTCTCTCTGGCCCTGTCACCAACTTGGAAACCCTGTTTGTGGGATGAGTCCCCTTTGCTACAATGTAGTGTGACATACCTGAATCATCTCTTTATTTTTACTTTTGAGTAATGGCCCAAACTCTATGGTATCCACACAGCAGTGAGAGTGTGCAGGCTAGTCAGTGGCTGATTTACACCCCAGCTTGCAGTAAAAGGTGGTGTATACAAGTGTATACATACAATTCCATTTTTAGGATTTTCTACTAATAGCAACAATCCTATTTTTAATACTGAGTAATTAACTTAAATCCTTAAATGACATGTAGCAGAAAGGCACAGAGACATGGCGAGTTCATCATTAGTACACTATTGCCAACTCCAAGCATTCAAAAAGCATTAGTCTGGCCCCCAAAATAAAGAAGAGTGCCTTTAAAATGGTGTGGTTTAAAAAAAATTATATGTTTGGTTTTTTTAATTTGACTTCTGGTGTTTGAGCTTTGGGGGTATCTGCACCCATGAGGGTTAGAAACTTTAAAAACTTTAAAAAATATGAAGTATCAGATTCTTACATTATCATGAGTCCAAGAGCTGGGCTTCCAGAAAAAAAATCTAAATATTGTGGCTCTCACAATAGATTACCAGAGCTGGCAGCACCAGACACAGACACACAGGGGAAGACAGATTGGCATGCACACACTCACACCCAGTGGCAGGTAAAAGCAGACAATCACAGGGACAAGACATGCACAGGCACACAGGGGCACACGCATGGGGCAGGCAGGGAAGCACATGGGCTGGCAGCACACTGGCACAAACACATGGGCACAGACCCGGTTGGGCAGGTGGACACATACACAAAAGGGCAGGCAGGCGTGCACACATATACATGGGCGTGCACCAATACACACACAGATGGGACAGGCGGATGGGCACACAGACGCAGGCGGACAGGCACGGCACACACATGCACCCACAACAGGGGCAGACGCAGAGACACAGATGAGGGAGGGAGGCAGACCCACAGGAGTGGGCGGACACGCCCACACCGGGGAGGGAGGCTGCTCACACACAAAGGGGGTTAGCAAGCGTATGCACGTGCACCCACCCACCCACGGGAGGGAAGGAAGCGGGCGCGAGCCCGCCCCAGCCGTGCACACCGGGGGGGGGAGCGGGTAGGTGAGCACGCGCACACCCACCCACCCACAGCGAGGGGGCGGGGCTGGGGGGGCCTCTGGTCCAGCCCTGCTTTTCCCGTTGCCATGGCAGCCCACCGCCGGAAGTGCTCCGCGGAGCGGCCCCCCTCCCCAGCCGCACGCAGGCCCGCGCGCCGGCCCCGGGGAGCGAGCGGCTCCCTCCGCGCTGCTGAAGATGGCGGACGGCGGGGGAGCCGCGGGCCGGCGGCAGGAGGAGGCGGCGGCGGCTGGCGAGCCGCGGCGGGACAAAGGGGCCCGGCCTAACGCCCGCCCGCCCACGGCCCGGGACTTACAGGTGCGGGGGGCGGGGCTGGGGAATGATGAACACGAGCCGGGCGGCGCCTGCCCCGCTATCGGCCCCGGCCGGCCGCGGCGCTCGGCTGCTGGGCGGGGGAGGCCCGGGGCAGCCCAGGCTCTGCGGTGAGAGGCGCGGGGAGGGCGCTGCCCAGCGGCCTGTACTGCCCCGCCCCGCCCCCGCCGGCCGTCCGCCGCGGTGCGGCTCCCGGGCTGTCCACGCCAGGGGGCTGTAAGGCGCCCCGCCGCGTGGATGGCTCCGCAGCTGGAGCGGGGGCTGGCTTTGCGTCCCAGCCCTTTCTCGCCGGGGCGCGTTTTCTCAGGGTTAGCCGCCCGTTCTTGCAAGGCCAGCAGGAAGCCACTGAGTGTGAGAACCCTCCTGTTGTGCAGAGGAGCCGGGCTTGCAAACCCTAACGCCCTGCTTCTCAACCAGGGGTACGTGTGCCCTGGGGGGGACGCAGAGGTCTTCCAGGGGGCACATCAGCTCATCTAGATGCAATATTTGGCTAGTCTTGCAGCAAGTTATAGGAATAGACTCAGTGTGAATAAAAACTTAATTGTTGCTGTCGCTTCCCTGCCCCCGAGAATGACAAGGCTCCCAAGTGAAAAATAGGTTCAAGTATTACACTCAAATGCAAGTATAACATTTATGTTCCAACCGATTTATTTTATAATTATATGGTAAAAAGGAGAAAGTAAGCAATTTTTTTCAGGAACAGTATGCTGTGACACTTTTGTATTTTTATGTCTGATTTGTAAGCAAGTAGTAGTTTTTACAAGAGGTCAAACTTGGGGTATGCAAGACACATCAAACTCCTGAAAGGGGTACAGTGATCTAGAAAGGTTGAGAACCACTGCCCTAGAATAATGGAGAGGTTCCCACATAGAGTTTGCTGGCTTCCTGCAAGAGAACTATATAATATCTTCCAAGCTGTGACCATTTCTTTATCAGCATCCATTCCCCCCCCAAACTTTAAAACTATGAAATTCTTCAAAATAAAATTCTTTAAAACCATATCTATGCTTGCCCATGCATATAGCAGCAGGTAGAGTACATGTGGCCAGGAGTCGTGGGACTAGAGCACCCCCCAGCTTAAAGTGGTTACTATCATATACAGGTTTTATAGTTTTGTTCAGTGGCTTTCCACACCTCCACTATAAAAATTGTTCCAATGCCACTGTGTCACTATATGCTACAATGAATGGGCAGGTTGTGTCCACACTTCCTGTGATGTGTAGCTAGATGTGGCAATAAAAGTCTCCAGCAGAGAGCTACTGGAGCCTTTCACCACTGCCAGAGTCTTTCATTGCAGTGGGAAAGAATCCAGTGGCAGAACTGTGTTGCTAAAAGTAGCAATGTAGGCATGGGAGTCATGGCTTGGGTAGGTATAGAGCTATGTAAGGTTCAGGCATGAACCCTAGGGTTCAGGCATGTAGGGCCTTCTGCTCTATTCAGCCATGCCTCACTGCTATTTAAACCCATGGTACCTGCGTGTGCTGTGTCTACTCCATACAAAGCCATAAGTGTAGACCAACCTTTGGCTATTACTTAAGTAAAAGAAAGTGAAACTCTAGGCAGTGTTACTGTTGCTTTTTTAAAAAAAATTACACATAAGGACAAGTACATTGCTGATCAGTCCTGACCATTTTTCCTTTATTTTTATTACTACTAGGATTGCACATTAACTATTGTTAAAAAAGTTTGAGTCTATTGAGACTAACATTTTTAACTAAAGCATACAATAGTTACATTCATCTTCAGGTTTCAAAACTGTTGAAGATCAGACTTGTAGTTAAGCAGGCTTTTTGAGTAGATGGCCTTTCATGGTGTTATTTATCTGAAAAAAGTTCCCTTTTTAACAAGCGCAAATCTGTAAAATGCATATTAAATTTGAGACACGGGATATCTTAAACAGTTCCACTGCAATCTCACTACTCTCTACAATTTTCTTAATAGCCCTACATTCTTCAACTAGTTTACTTTCCTGGATAATGCACATCTCACCACAGTATTTACTACAATATTTAAATACTGTGATTCTAATACAGTTTGTCTTTCAGAGGGCTCTCTTTATTTAAAAGTTTATTGTTTGTAAGCCAAACCATAGTAGAATTATAGCCCTGCAGCACCATGTGATGAAATGTTAACATCACTCACCTCTCCAGAGAAAAGCAGAATCAAATTTTAGAATTCTGGTTTTGAGACAAAAATCTTAATATTTACAAAAACTAAGTACAACATTGTTAAAGACGATAGCAATTAAGCTATCAGAAATGTCATATTTGGTATCCATCCACATACTACTTTTAAAGCTGAATCTGCTAAAGAAGTGGCAGCATCTAGGGCTGTTCTTGGGAAAAGCCTTTTTAATACAGGTAAGTACTCTTGAGTGTAAGTATTTAAGCATATGCTGAATGTTAAACACGTGCTAAAGTGCTTTGCTGAATTGGGGTCTTAATATTGGTACAATCTGTCATGGTTATAAGCATGTATATAGGAATAGAAAAATATAAATTAAAAGCTGTTGTTGTTTCCAACATTATTGAAAGTAATGTGGCATGTTTCACATGAATACAGAATATCTTTATCAAAACCTTTTATCAGTAATCTGAGTGCTTTCTATGTATTCTGAACAGATGCTTCTGTATAAAAGTCTTGCCATTCTTTGCTAGTGTAGCCTTTTTACGTACTTAAGGAAGTAATTCACACTCATGTTTATTTTAATGTGTAAATAAATACAAGTATGTTTATTTCAGAGTACAGATATCCAGACAATTTTTTTATATGAGTACCTGAATAATATCACTTATGTTCCTAAATCAGTAAAGACCCCAGGCTTCTAAAATAATGTATACACGGTTTATTTTCTTGTTCTTTGTATAGTTTATATTTCTAGTCGTATAGACTTTCTAAAAAGTCTGGTATTTCATGTAGTTGGCCTTGGCTGGGTTATATGAAGATGAAGTTAAAAGCAAGTTATCCCATTCTGACAGACCACCAGCTACAGTGGTCAGTAACCCAAGATTACCTGTTCAGAGGTAAGAAGTGCTTTCTGTGTTAGGATTAGTAACTTATTTGACATTTGTAATATCTGTTTCAGTTCACTAACCCTGCTTTTGTCACAACATTCAGAAATTTTATCTCAGACTTAAATATTATATTTCAATGATTGTTTAACAATACAGGGTAGTAAAGTGTGGGTCCCTATAATACCGTGTCCACTCTGCGTCCTTAGGAAGTGTTTTTAGCATGTAATTTTGATGGAGTAGTCTTTATTCTGCAAGTATGCACAAGTACTTTATGTTTCTGTTAGATACTGGCAAGAGACTCAAAGTTAAATGCAGAAGTAGTTATGGTGTCACACAGATTTGGACATATGACCTGTTTTCTTGTGGGGGGAACAACTGTTCAGTGCAGGAGCAATTCACATGGACGTCTATGCATAGGTGCTTCTTCTGGGTCAGGAGACCACAGTGCTCATGTCAACATGAGGGCCATGATCCCTGACCACTAAGCCCTATCCAAAAATATCCCTCAGCAGCTTCTATCATAGGAGACTTGGAAAATATCCTTTAAGACTTTTCACTGGAACAAAGAACTTGGATGGACAACCTCTTTGTAGTACAGGAACTGAATATATTTTCCTCTGGTTTTCTGGCATGTTTAGGTACATACAGCCAACAAGAATTTGCTCTAAGTACTTAGGGTTCACACAACAGAATATATGGAGACTCGTTATAGCACTCTCAAATAAATTTTAAAAAAACTTAAAGTTTAAATTTAAACAAATACAAAACAACTGAATAGTAAGACGTGTTTGGTTTTTTAAAAATAATCTATGTAGGCTAGTGATTGGGACATGATGAACCAAACACAAGATTTGTGGACCCTGTTCTCACAGATGTGTCAATGTGGATCTCATTTTCAAAAAAATGAGTATATACCAGCAGATATTGCCATGACTGGTGGCAAACCTCCAGTCCATTTGTGCACATGCATCTCTGGAAAGATGGAATTCAGCCCAAGGCTGGATACTGTGGGATAATAATTGTTTTTGGTTGAGATCATGCATCTAGATTGGTTAACCATCTATGGAGATTACTATTAAAAAGCAGCTTGCCGATACTTATCACAAATGTATTATATTTATTTCCTACTCCAGCTATGGAATAGGTTGGTCTGTATCTTGAATACTTCAAAGTGATATATGATGGCAAACTTTAGTTCTTTACTGGCAATTATATACGATGACTCAGATAAATCTCTTCTAGAAGGAAAAGATGCCCCCTTAATTACACAGTGTTAAATAATTCCTACTTTGGATAGATTGTAGTCTACATCGATGTTTTCTCCACAAATGGATTTTTTTCCATAATTTAATAAAGGGCAGATCCTCAGCTGGTGTAAATTGTCAAAGTTCCATTGAAGGCAGTGGAGCTATGCCAATTTACACCAGAGGTGGACCTGTCCTATGGTGTGAAGCTAGTGCACTGGCTCTGATTTCCCATATCAAAGTAGCTTTTAAATCCATTCTAAATGTTTACTGAAAACCTTTGCAATTTTGGCTTTAAGAATATTTTTGAATCAATAAAATAAATAGAAAGGAGTAAGGGAAAAACTACTGCTTGTAACCTCTTTGGGGCAGTGACTGTCTTTTTGTTCTGTGTCGGTACAACTCCTAGCACAATGGGGTCCTGGTCCATGGCTGGGATTCCTAGCACTATGGTAATACAAATAAATAATAATAATGCTGATTGGTCCCATTGCAGGTTCAAGTACTATAAAACCAGTTTTCAAATATAATTTAAGGTTAAGGATCAGATCCTGCAGCCCTTATTCACACTGAATATTACCTATTGATGTCTGTGGGGTCACTTGTGGAGTAAATGATCATTCAGCATGCGTAAGAGTACAGCTAGTGGCCATAAATGAGCTGACCATCATTCTTTCCTTGCTACGTGGTGAATATTTTTGGAGCTATTTACTATTGCCAAAAGAACATGTGCCATTACAATGTGTCACCAATTTAGAATTATTTTATCAAATACTTATACAGTGAACCTGAGACAGCCCATCAGGTCAGAACTTTTGAGAGATCTTATTTTCACTCTAAATTTTTTTTTAAAGTATACTAAACTACCCATTTTACATAGGGCAAATGTCTAAAAAGTCACAAGGTGTGAAGTACTTGTTACCATAGATACATTATGCAGTGTTTATATTTAATGTTTTTAATCAAATGGAATTTTTAAACCCATTTATTGGCAGTCTAAAAATTGACTCCTTCAGAAGCTTGAGAAAACCGGAAAGAAGCATGAGTGATGACAAAGAAAACCAAAGGTATTGTAAAAACAAAAGTTAATTTATCTATAGCAACGATGAATAAAATATTAATTTAGATTTTATTTTTCTTTCATTCATACACTTTTCTCCTTCTTTTCTTTCTTCTTAATGGTGTTAAACTTGATCTTTCCTCTAAATGGGAATATGATGGCTGTGGTGTAATTCATTAGAGGGAAATGGTGACACAAGGTATGGAGGACAGCCTTTCCTATTAAAATAAAATGCTTCATCCCACTTTCAAGCTATAATTTGAATCTTTATGAACTATAGGCTTTCTTTTGTAATCACCTTCATTCTACATGTAATATTTATTTTAAAAATCCCTGCAAAATATTGCATTTGATAATCCATAATGCACATGCCAACTTTAGGAAAATAAATTTTAGAATTAAATTAAATTTGTATGTAACATATTTTGCAAGTAATTATGCATTTCTTAGATTTTATTTATGGAACTAAAATGAATATGATGTAGAGATATTAAAATGTGCTAGTAGCTCTTCCAAATATGCTTATTTTCTACCTCAGCATTATCACCCATTATGTTGGGTAAGCAACTCTAATACCTTTTATTTAAATAGCTTGGTTTTTTGTTCATAGTCAGATTTATGCAGGTGCATATTGAGTAATTTTCCTCTAGAAGAATCTAACTTTCTCCATTACTCAAAATATCTTTCCTAATGAGTTTTTCCCCCTCTTTTCCTTGCAATTCTTCTGTGTTTGTGTTCTTGTTTCACACCTTACCTTTGTGTTCTTTTGTTACCTTCAGATGTGTGAATCTTATATTAAATATATATATTAATATATAATATAGAAAATAATATGTTAATATTAAAAGTGACATTTAATACTTAAATTGCTAGCAATAAGTTATTAAGGTGATTGATAGAACTCTCAAGTCCGCTTCATTACATCACCCTTATTCTACAGACATGAGTGTTGAAATAGCAGAATCTGTTTTATTCTAGTAAGCAGTAGCAGGTTGACTTATTTTATCCTGAATCAACTCACCTTGCCTCCTATACTTAATCTATTAAATTGATCTCTTGCAGTGGCTAGAAATTAGTTTTTTGGTTTTTTTAAATCTAGATGTTTACTACTATTTATTTTATCCAATTGCTTTATCTGAAGTTACTGCAGACTCCTAAGTGCCCCAGGATATAAATTAATATTGTTAAAAAAAAGTACTAATATTGTTAGAAATGCAACTATAATTGACCAGTAAGTCTAAGATCTGACTTTGGTGCTATTTTTAGATGTTCTCCCAAACAGTTGTATGTTAGTTCTACAAAGGCAGTGTTAATCGTGCATCTGTATTTTGATCAGACCAGCCATAGTCCATGCACATAACCTCCCAGTGGAAATTATTCTTTCCAGGAGCTGGCGGAATCCACACAAGATAAGGTGTGTAAAGCCACAGCTACAACACATGACCATGATACCTAACTTCTAGGACCACTCCCAGAGTATACCTCTGTAGGTCCACTAGTGTAACAACTCTTTGAGCAGAACTGCTTTGTGTATTGGGAAAGCAAGAACTGGATGGAATGCTTCTGTGATCAAAGTGAAGAGGTTTTGTGCCAGAAGTTGGCTCCATTTGTTTACTGAGCTTTTTTTATTGAAAAATGGGTGTCCACCAATTACTTCAGAAGGATTGTCATTCATGAACATTATTGTTTAAAGATTTTACTCAGGTGACTCAGAATATAGTGGACTACAGATTGTTGGGCCTTCTAATAATAAGAATCCCAGTAAAATTGTTGATGAACTTTTCAAAGAGGCAAAAGAACATGGGGCAGTTCCATTGGATGAAGCCACAAGAGCCTCAGGAGATTTTAATAAAGCTAAAGTAAGTATAAAAAATAATTTTATAAAAGCCAAATAAATTATAGTTAATTTTGTCCAAATGGTTTATTGTCTCTTGAATTATATTTCTGATGCTTGAAAATGTTCAATGTCCAATCTTAATATTTCATAGTACAGCTACTGCTTAGAATGGTTATAATTTCTAACTACCTAATTTGCTAATTAGAAAGAATATCAATTAGAACATTATATGTTTCTGTTAACCAAAGCAGGCTTGTTGACATTTTAATTTATATGCTTGCACCCCACTAAATATATTTGAAATTGTTTCATGTATCTGTTTAGGCTGTTTATTTTTTTAAATTAACTTTCTTTTAAAATATTTTGTCAGTCATTTTCAGGTGGTGGATACAGATTGGGTGACTCATCAGTAAAGCGCTCTGAATATATATATGGAGAAAATCAGAATGGGCAAGATGTAAGTAAAATGTTGAATAACAGAAAACAATGCTACGCATCCTGACCCCCTGAGGGTTAACAATGCTTGAAGCCCAAGTTGTCAAGATGATGTTTTTATATAACAGTAGTTTTGTTTATAATGGGTAGCTATAGATCCATGTAACATACATTTTAAGAAAAACTTCTTAAAGCCAAGGGGTCTATATGAACAAAAAGCATAATTATGAGGTGTGTAAGCTTTGCAGGTAGAAGAGTGAGGTATTTAGCAAAGGAGTTGGCTGACTGGGTCCAGAGTTGTGAAAAAAGGGTTGCATTGCTGTGAGTGACCTGTGACTTTTGATCTGAGTTGCAAATTTCTCTTTTGGAATTAAAAGCTTAATTTTGTGAGGAGGTGCATAACATATTTTAAGACCCTGTGGGGGTTAGTTGTGTTGATTTATCCTTATTAAGCAACTCACTACAATACATAACTTGTAATTTTGTATGTTGTCTTTATTCCCTGTGAAATAGAAAACGGAGTGTCCTCGATAATAAGCTACTGGAGTACTCACTAGCCAGATAAGATCCTTCTAAAGTTGATATTGTGTAGAAAGAAAATAAATACTGTATCTGACTAATTTTAATTCCAATTTAAGCAAACGACCAGAATAGTTCTACTTTGAAAAGTTACTTTATGAAAGTTTCTTTATAAAAGTGGCATCGTAGTGTTCTGTGTTACTGTAGTGCAATGTTTTCTGTGTCAGTTTATAGTTAGAAAGATGTCTCTTCTGTCTTCTATTATTTGCACAGTGAGTGTCAAACAGGGTTCTTTCCATATCATGCATCATCACCAATAATAAATATTCTGACATCCAAATTGGGTCCTCAGCAACACCTGTGAAAGTGCTGGGGTCAGAATGACAAACTGAGTAGAATAGAAGAGCTATTTCGTGAGTGTGCTATTGTCTTCAATGGACTTGGGTTCATGTGACTGACTGGAGCTTACTAAATAACTTTGTTGATGTACAAGATGGAAAAAACATCAGCAATGATTGAATTTTAGCTGAGCTTGGTCAGCAGTGGTAACAGAAGTAAAGAACAATAAAATGTACTTTTGCCACTAAAGAGAGCAGACATGATGCTGAATATACACAGGACTGCAACTGGGAAATAAAATGGTGCCATTTTCATATAGTCACTTTTCAGAGAAAAACTACACTTTGTCATCAGTAAAACTAAATTAACACTAAAACATCTTTCTCTTTTTGGTGTCCTTCAGGGTCATCTCCTCTTTGTCCTCTGTGCTCAAGATAGCTGAAACCATGTGGAGCAATCATCTCTGTGCAAATTATTTTACAAATCTAATTCTCTGCCTCTAATCTTCATCCCTCTGCCCACCTCTTCAACTATGTTTGATGCACTTATGTGAATGTCCTACTGCCATCTCAAACTCATTCTCTCCAAACCTGAACTTTTTTCCTAATCTTTCTTCATTTTCTTCTCTTTTCTAACACCATTGACAATTCCTCTACTATCCCGTATTTGCAAGCTTGGTGTTCTTTTTGACTTCTCCTGCTCTTTCTCCCACCATATCTAGCATTAAATTCTGTTAGGTCTTCCTGTCTAAGGACTTGTCTACATAGAAACTTGGTGTGCAGCAAACCAGTGTGCGAATGAAGTCCCCCTGGGGACCCTGCTACAGCATGCTAACGTTTCTTTAGCGTGTTTTGATGTACTGCTGTTTGAAAGAGGTTGTATGAAACAGCAGTAAATCAAAGCACACTACAGAATGTTTAGTGTGCAGTAACAGGATCCTTATGGCCTGCTATTGCGCAGTAGGCTGGTGCTCTATACTTTCACAGCCTGGCTTTTCCGCACACTAAGTCTCTGTGTTTGCAAGCCCTAAAAAAACCAAAATTCAACTGTAGCCACTGTTAAAACCTTTGTCTGTGCATTTGTCATTATTTCATCTTCCTTCCTACAAACACGTCTCCTGTGGTCTTCTGACCTCCCTCCAATGTATCCAAAACACCATTGCTAAAGTGCATCTTTGTTTCCATCTCCTTTACACTTATAATTGTCCTCCTTGGCCCGTTTGCTGGATTCTTCTCTTAATGCATCAGATTTCTCATCCTTGCTTTTAAGATCCTGCATAATTTTGTCCTTTTCTTCCACTATGCTCTTCTCCTCTTTCTTCCTATGCTCTTGCATGCTACTTTTCTGCCCTATAATCTCTCTTCTGCTCCCTCATTCTCCTTTTCCTACTCTCTGCCTCATTTATGCTTTTCCTAAACTTGTGAGCACTCTTGTTGCTTCTTGTAAACAAAGTACTCTGCATCTTCTCTTTTAAATCCAGCCTTCAATCTATTTCTCCTGTTAATCCTGAATTGTTCTTACTAACTTTCCCTATTAGTCAATCACACTCCTCTCATCCAGACATATTCTTCAGTTTTCTGTCATCTGTATTAGATTGCAAGCCCTTCTGGGCAGGAACAGCTTCTTTTATGTTTTGTAAAGCATTGCATAATTGTTTAGTGCTGTATAAATGCTTAAAGTAATCACATCTCAATTATTGCAACATCCTTTGACCTTGACAAATGTAGTCTTGCCTTGCTTATTTCCACTGAAAATGCTGCTACATAGATCATTTTCTTAGCTCATCAATTTGACCATGTCACCTTTCTCTTTGTATCCCTTCACTGGCTCCCCCTTCTGTGCTATATCAAATATAAGCTACTTGTCTGTCATAAAGGCCTTTTGTGTCTATCCCGCACCCTACCTGTCATCTACCCAGTATAGAAAGGTTGACTCCTACTTCCAATAAGCCCATAATGCCAGCTTCCCTCACCCACTTGTTAAATTTGCAAACATATACTTTCATGCTGTCTATCATGCTGCCCATCATCATGCCTTGGTCCTGTAAGCATCCACAAAACAACCTCATTATCCTCCTTCAAATCCCTCTTTAAAATTTTCCTTTGCCCTGAGGCCTACAGAAAACTTGGCAATGGTTAGGCTTCTGAGAACACAGCCTATCATACTGACCAATATGTCTCATTGTTTCCTTGTACTCCCCAGTCAGTTTGTCTGTACCCATCCGTTGTCTCTTATTTTATACTTAGATTGTAAGATCTTGGGGGCAGGGTCTGTATTTTTGTTCTGTGTTTGTACGGTGTCTGTCATAGTGGGCTCCTCGTCCATGACTGGGGCTCCTAGGTGTTACAGTAAAAATAACAATAATACAGTTAGTTATGGGAATTAGTAACTGTAACTCTTGTTTAAGTCCAAAACAGTTAGAATAGTAGTAGTAATCTGCAAGTTTATGGGGTGTGAGGTCAATTTTAAACAAGAACAGTAGTCATTATTTTGAAAGCAGTTACATCATCTGTTAAGCCTAGTACACAATTGTTGGCATATATTTTGTGTGTACCTTGTCTTTTATCGATTAGATATCTCACTGATAAAAGTCAAGGTTTATTGTGAAGTTCAAGGGCGCCAATCTGTCTGAGGTCTCAGTAGCACTGAGTTTGTAATTTCGACTGTAGCAACTGTGCCACTGTTAGTAGAAGTCCATGTAACATTTCTAGGGAATCTAAAAATGACAGTCCAAAATCTAACTAGAGAAATGAACAGTGTTTTTATTTCTTTTGCCTTCTGTCTTATGTTTCTGTGTTTTGATAAATATGTTTGTGTTAGATTCTTAGGAATTTTTTTTCATTCAGTTTTTTATTATACTTTCTTTGCTCAATAGGTTCAAATTTTGCTTAAACTGTGGAGGAATGGTTTCAGTTTAGATGATGGAGAGTTGAGATCTTACACAGACCCAACAAATGCTCAGTTTCTTGAGTCTGTTAAAAGAGGGTAAGTTAAAATGGTGGCTATTTTGCTGACTATATTAGAACAATGAGGTGGAGAGAAGGGAAATAAGTAATAAAACACTGATAAATATTTAAAAAGTATATAACACTTCTGCAATGTAAAGCAATTGGGTACTGAAAAATTAAATAACTATTCTATCAGAAACAAGATTAGGCTGATTGTTACTGCAGAGATACAGACAATGTATATTGTTATAGGGACTTATTTGCAATGGATCAAAAGACATTTATATCTCCTGGAATTTTATAAGGATTGATGTCATAAACTTCCCTAATTTCCTCCTGTCTTGAAACCTGTTTTTGTGATAGAGGGAAGGACTGCAGTATGGGACTATTCCATTGACTGTCTATTCACTTTATTATGCTATAGCTGCATTGGGGCATTCCAGGACCCCTCTGAAGCTGGGATGTTAGCGAGCATTATCTGCATATATACACACACATGCTCTCTGACACAACAAAGATCCTATGTACATTGCCACTCCATGCAAATTATTTCTGTGTGCAAATATGCTCAAACAGCTAAAATCTACATAGAGGGTGTGCTGGTTGTTCCTACTGGGCAGAGTACAGGTGCACATCAATGCTTTTTACAGTCAGAAGAAAATATTGAAAGTTTAATGATTAAAATATTGTTTACCCTGTTTTTTGTGATGATTAAAACACTGTTAAAGCAAACTGTATACTAGTTCAGCCACTTAGGGTTTCTATACACAGCACAGGCAAAGTGTGCCAAAGGGGTATGATTTGTAAGGCTGTTTAAGGACTACCTTACTAGTTCCATTTTAGAGCATGCCAGCAGGGTATGCACAAGGTATTAGAGTGCAGCATGTTTGAGCACTTTACAAATCACACTCCTCTTGATGTGTAATCAAGCCCTAAAACTAGATTCCACCTGGCCTGTGCCAAAATAATATTATACTTATCAGTAGGTTTGGAAGTGCTAACTGTGGTTCAAAATAATTCACAGGTTATTCATGGTGACAGATCCTACCTTTCTGAATATTCATATTATGCTGGGCTGAGCAAAACAGGTGTGGTTATCCCTTAACTTGAATAATGTTTTAATACTTCTGAGGTATCCTCTGTGTATGTGAAGAGCCCGATTTATCATCTCAGGCAATCTTAGCAGAAATATTTTCTTAATAGCATAGAAAGTAAGGTGTTGATATAGGTTTTTGAACAGCTGAGCTCTACATAAGCGGTGGATGCATTTCGGGGGGGGGAAGTAAATGATATATCAGATTTGGAAAGCACTTTCTGATCCTTTGAATTGAATAGCATTACGCAAAAGTAAAGTGCAGTATTGGTAATAGTTACTCAACACGCTTAGAAGTTTTCTTTATATAGGGATACAATTTCTATTCTGATGAGGAATATTGAAACACCACAAAAGTTATCAAATGAAAAACATTCCGATCACTTGAAATTACTCCAGTGACTGCAAGTCCAGTTTTTAAATACCGTTATACCTCCTATTCTGTATATCAGAGGTGGCCAGACTGTGGCTCATGAGCCACATGCGGCTCTTTTACAGTCAAAGTGCGGCTCACATATCTCTCTAGCCCCCTCCTGCATTCTCCGCTTACCACATTGGGGTGGGGAGCTCGGAGCTTCTGTTCTGCGGCAGGGTGGTATGGGTAGAGGATTCTGCCCAGCAGGGAGGAGGGTGTCAGGGGGTCAGTAAGTTTGGTCACCCCTGCTATATAGGAATATATGTATATATTTGATTGCATCTCTCTTCCCTCCACCCTGTACATATTGATTGTTGTCTGAAATTGCAAGCTCTTCAGGGTAGAAATCGTGTCTTTGTACATATTTGTATAGCACCTAGCACAATGGGGGCAATGTTACTAATTGAGGGCCCTGGCTGCTACTTCAATATAATAATCAAATAATAATCAGTTGATTATTTCTCAAAGCCTTTTTCCTCACCGGAATTGGATTATGATCCCTGTTAAGGATTGTGATTGGCAGACAAAAAATGTATTGCATTAGGGATTACTTGAGAAAACTTTAAAAATGTTTGACTAGTGAAAACTTATAATATAGCTTTAAAGTTACAGCAACTGTTTTAGACATTATTTCTAATTTTATTTCTCTTGATTATTTTTTGAATTCTTAGCCAAAATATTAAAAATATTTAAGTATAGGCAATATTCCATCACACTGTTTTTAAACACAGAACTCCCCAGTAATTTCTTCTGCTTGAACATCATTTGCAAAATGTGGCTCTTAAGATTGCACACACTTATTCATTGTATCAGTGCACACCCTAGATTTCAATTTGTGACTTAATAGTGAATTGCATTAATTATACTTTCCATTAGCCTTTATTTTTAACTGTGACTTTTGGAAGAATTGGGCATAATTGAATTCCTCTGCATTTTGATATGAATAGAGCACTAGTTTCCACTCTTTATTAAAATATTGTTTAGCCTCTTTTCTTGTAGAATCCATACTGCAATAGTTTATTGTGCTGTAGTTGGGAATTTCTACTGTGTACTTTAAGGAGACAGCTAAAAATGGTTTATTTTTGCAATTAAGAGAGATTCCTTTGGAACTTCAGCGACTGGTGCATGGTGGCCAAGTTAACTTGGATATGGAAGACCACCAAGAACAGGAGTATGTAAAGCCTAGATTGAAATTCAAAGCTTTCAGTGGAGAAGGACAAAAGCTTGGAAGGTAAAAATAAATTTAAAACAATGAATATTCCATTCTATCCTGTGCATGTGTCATTTTGCAATTCAATGGAAGAATAGGGCACAGGATGGCTGCAAAAGACATGTTTTAGTTTTGTTAATGTTTTCTATGATGCTGTTTAAATAGTGGTTTCAGGCTCTGATTTTAATTGAGTTAGAGGAGACTTCTGGAGAAGCTAATTCAGTGTGCTTTCCACTTATGACAGTTAATACCAAAAGTGTTCATTGATCTGGGTTGGTCACAGAATGTAGTGAATGAAAACAAATACTTTATTCATCCAGAGTATCACAAGACAAATATGTCAAAACTTAAAAGTTAGAAAATCCCAGAATTAAGGTTGCTGGTGCAACCTAATTCTGTCCCATTCTGTCCTAATTCGGCAGAGAGGGTTTAGGGACCTGGTTCAAAATCTAAAACTGAGCCCCTCCTCCAGAAAAAGAAAATGACAATGGAAACGACAGAGATTAATAAGAGGGGAGAGGATGGGGCTTCAGCAAGGGCCTGGGTCTGTGGGTTCACAGCCTTTCCTACAAGGATGGGGTTGCTCTTCCCTGCATGCAGCCAGGTCTTGCCTGTCTCTGAGTTTTGGTCACCAGTGGGAACAGCATCCCTTACTTCTTCCACTGGGCTTTCAACCTGGTAGGTCACCTCAGGCCTGTCATGACACAGACTGTGGGTTCTGGGCTTGGCTAAGATGGGCAAATCACTCCCTGCACTATTGATGGCAGGCATCCAACTGGAGTGGCATTGCAATCCCTTGCACTATGTTGCAACATCTCTCACTCAAATTTGGCTCAGCCGCCTCTTTGTCATTTTGTGGACCCTCTCAAATAGCCCCTTCCCTTTCTCTCCAAGCCCTGGGCAGCCCTGCTTAATTACATGATCATGTACTATTTTTTTATATAACTGTCAAATGTAGAGTGGTTGTTTTTTTTTTGTGAGAATAGCAGACCTTGCACCCTTGAAACCAGGGTGATTACCCCTGTTGAATTTCAAGTCCCTCTCCAAAGCATGGAGTTACCAAATTTTTTTTTTTTTTAAATTAACACTGGCAAAACAACATATTTTACCCTTATCTTTATTTTCAGTTGTGGTCGAAGCATTTTTGCTAAAATTTTCCAAAAAGTTCAGCCTGAAACAGACACCCAGCATGGAACATTTCAGCCTGAATGATTAACGTTTGGCAAAATTATAAGCAACTAAAATCTGGGTTTTATAATGGAATTCTTTTTGGCAACATTAACTTAAGGGTGATGCTACCAGTTCTGTCTATAAATATAAAATATATAAGCAGAATTTTAAGATTATTCTATTCAGATTTAAACTTGCTGCTTTATTTATTACTGTTTCTAGAGTCTCATGAAGTGGAATTTGACATTCATAGTGGAATGGATCAGTTTACCTAGACACTTAATACATTTATTTACTAGCCTTCCTTTTTTAAGGAATTGTAGCTGGTTAAAGATAAATGGATTGATTGATTGTGCAGATTGAAGCCCTCCTTTTACCCTCTGAATGGGTAGAACACTTGAGAGCGGCAGTAGAGGGTTCCCCGTGCCATCTTACCAATATGCCTCAACCCTCATCTGGAAGGACCACAATTCAGTGTGAAGGAGCTATATACAAAGTCTTGATATTTGTTAATTCCTTGCTGTCTCACCTGAGACTGCCAACAAGTTTGCCTACTTTGTTGGAGACTTTAAGGAAGGCACCAATTCTGTAGGAATTTGACTGAGACCACTGATTCGTTTCACTTAAGCTGCCTTATGGCAGTACTTGGTCTGTGTTTAAGCCTGTGGTGTTCGGTATACATGGCAAACTGTATATTCCATTACCAGTTCCCTGAGCCATTGAGCCCCCATCCTTCTCTGTCATGTTCAGCTTTTAGCCACAAATATTTTCATTGTCTGATACTTGACCAAGTTCCTGATGGAATTTTTGTACAGCAGCAATTAAATCATCTGTTGGCTGACGTGCCAGTGGCAGAAATATTGTGATCTAATATATGAACTGGTAACACATTTGATTATAAGGTTCCCACCTACACTATTGGCAGGTCTAGTATCCTTAAACAGAAGAGATCCCACTTGATTTGACACAAAATGAATATGAACAATAAATTGCATGATGTTAAGACCTTAACTCCAATGAAATCCTGATGAGACCACAAAAAGCTGAAGTACATCGATAATAATAGTAAGGTAGTTGAAACATAAGCAATAATGTTAAAGAATCTATATCAGCCTTTGAATTGCTTAGTCTGGTATCTGGAGGAATAGGTGAGTGATAAAATTCTAACAGTTACATAATAATGCAACTGCAAAATATGTTCTAATTACTGAACATCTGAGATGTGACAGTCAGCTTGCATCCCTAATCAGACTGGAGATATTACATCTTTTCAAAAAGGCTCTAAAGAATTATTCACGGTAACTCAGCAAGAATAAGCAGCAAGAAATATACCCGTAACATTCTGTCATCAAGCTTCTATGTAACTTAGAATCATAGGCTCCATAGCAACCTTATAGACTAACTCAATAATGTCTAGCAGTTGAATAGTAAACATCTCAACTTCAAGATGCTCACCATTTTATATAATGTGTATTCATTTTGTCAGCAAGTCAGTTCTGATACTTTTTTGGAGATAGCTTAATTCATTTTTAACTATGTTAAAGATCTTATAATATAAAATAAATCTGTAACGTATCTAATATCACATAAGCAGATTTGGTTACAGTAGGCAATAGCTATGTGTTATTGATTCAAAATTCCATTGCAGTTTCTCACTCTCCAAGTCTTCCTTCTTTGCCCTTAACCAACATATTCAAATGAATTTGCTGAAAAACCTTTCATTTGCAGCTAAGGTGTATGGGGTATAAGTATCAAAAGCTGATTTAATTAATTGCATGGTTTTTTTATTTGGAGCTTGTGGTATCAGCTGTAATGATCCGTGCCTGGTTACTGATAAACTTGAGTAATGTTCTCTCCATCTCTCTATGTCTCACTTTCTCTCTCCCCAGCATCTTTGAACATTTCATGCCACTCAAATATCTTAAACCAGAATGATTTTTCTTCCATTTTAGAAAATACTTTCAGTTTTCTTCAAGATTGTCTTGAGTCCTGTGTTTTACTAACTGTGAGCACCAGAAGGATATTTTTTTTCTTCCAAGAATTTCAGATCTGTTTCTTCAAGCATTGCATCCCAGTTCTTCTACCGCTTGTTAAGGATTATGGATGGAATTTATCCTGTTGTAACTGCATTGACTTAAATGGAGGTATAGCAGAGATCAATTTTGGACTCAGGTTTTATTTGATCTTGATCAGAAAAAATATCCGTAGATAGAAAGGGCGAGTTACTTAACATGTAACAGTCTTCATCACCTCCTAATCCCCTCTACTTCATTTACTACCAAATTGTAGCTGGCCCTGTGCTAAAGGAGGAGAAGGCACAGGAAACCGCTTTGCAGTGTACCACCTCCTTCCTAAAACAGTAAATCTCTTAAGAGAAATAAATTAACCTGCAGCGCGGTGTTAGAAAAGCTACTTATACTTTGGTCTCTAAAGGCCACAGAAACTATAAAATGTGGTGTTTATATATGGTTCAACAAATCTTATGAAGCAGTAATATATAGCAGGAATCTGGGTTGTGCATGCACAGTCTATTCCATCATTTTAGTACTGAAGTATGAGTGAAGAAAGAGATATTAGAGGTGATATAATTAAAGCTCCAGGAAATGTTCCATTATAAACACCTATTGCTACACTTTCCTTAAAATGCTGTCAAGTGACATTTTTGTATATTGTCATTGGGTAAATTAACTTAATTTTGAAGGGACTAGGGTGGGTACTTCTTAAAATTAGATAAGTATAAAATTAATGTTACTTGAATTAGCTATAGAATCACAGAAATGTAAGACTGGAAGGAACCTGTGCTGAGGGAGGACCAAATATATCAAACAGGAGTTTGTCTAACCTGTTAAAAAATTCCAGTGATGGGGATTTCATAACCTGTCTTGGTAACCTATTGCAGTACTTAACTATCCTTATAATTAGAAAGCTTTTCCAAATATCTAACCTAAAACTCCCTTGAAGCAGATTAAGCCCATTATTTCTTGTCCTGCTTTCAGTGAACATGGAGAACCATTGATCACAGTGCTCTTTATAATAGCCCTTAACATATTTGAAAACTGTTATCAGATTTCCCCTCACCCCTCAGTTTTTTTTCCTCAAGACCAAATATTTCCAGAGTTGGTTTTGTTTTTTTTTTAAACTTTTCCAGTTTTCTAAACCTCCTGTCATTTTTGTTGCTTTCCTTTGGACTCTCTCCAATTTGTCCACATCTCTGCTAAAGTCAGGCCTCCAGAACTGGACACAGTACTCCAGCTGAGACCTCACCAGTGTTGAGTAGAGCAGGACAATTACCTCCCGTGTCTGACATACGACATTCCAGTTAATACACCCCAGAATATTAGCTTTTCACAACTACATCCCTTTTTTGATTTGTTCAGTTTGTTATCCATTATAATCCCCAGATCCTTTTCAGCAGTACTAATGCCGTGCCAGTTATTCCCTGTTGTGCATTTGATTTTTCCTTCCTAACTTTAGTACTTTGCACTTGTCTTTATTGAATTTCATCTTGTTGATTTCAAACTAATTCTCCAATTTGTCAAGGTCATTTTGAATTCTAATCCTGTCCTCCGAAGTGTGAGCAGCCACTTCCAGCTTGGTGTCATCTGCAAATTTTATATGCATACTCTCAAATCATTAATAAAAATATTGAAAAGTACTGGACCCATCGTAAATTACAGTGGGGCCCCAATAGATATGTCTCACCAGTTTGAGAGCAAACCACTGACAAATACTCCTTCAATACAGGCTTTTGGTCAGTTTTGCATCCACTTTATGGTAATTTAATTTAGACTACATTTCCTGGTTTGCTTTTGAGAATGTCATGTGGGTCTGTGTCAGAAGTCTTACTAAAATCAAGCATATCACATCTACAGCTTCTCACCTGTCCATTTGTCTAGTAATCCTGTCAAAGGAGGAAATTAGGTTGGTTTGGAGTGATTTGTTCTTGACAAATACATGCTGGCTATTCCTTATTACTCTATTACCCTCAACATGCTTACAAATTGATTTTTTTGATGATTTGTTCCAGTATCTTTCCAGGTATCAAAGTTAGGCTGACTGGTCTATAATTCCCCAGGTCATCGTTGTTTCCTTTTTTAAAGATAGGTATTATGTTTGCCCCTGTCCAGTCCTCTGGGACTTCACGCATCCTCCATGAGTTCTCAAAAATAATCACTAATGGTTCTGAGATTGCTTCATATAGTTCCTAAGGTGAATTTCATCAAGCCCTGCTTACTTGAATACATCTAACTTATCTAAATATTCTTTAACCTGTTCTTTCCTTATTTTGGCTTTTGTTCCTTCCCTCTTGTTGTTAATATTAATTGTTTAAAGTATCTTGTCAGAATTTGCCTTTAATGAAGACTGAAGCAAAATAGGCATGGAATACTTCAGCCTTCTTGTTGTCATCCATTAGCTCTCGTCCCTGTTAAGTAGAGGATATAGCACATATATGTTTTGTATGCAGGAGTGATTTCCATGTGATAAATTTCAGAGCCATTTTATCAATTTATTTATCCTGCGTCTTTGATCCCCTCATCATCTCCCTGAACTTATTCTTACATTACAAACCCTTATGCAGCTTTAAACACCTTCTATTTACAAAAAATATTAACCTGCCAGAGAAATTATTTCTCCTCTTTTTGCACAAAATTACATCTGCCCAAGCCCTGGAGATACAAGATCTAGTCCTGGGCCAGTAACAACAGTTTCTGCATAAAAATGTGATCTTTCAGCCCTGCAGAATTAAAAGCAGAACTTTTATATCACTGGAAAGGAGAAACTGTCAGCTTCTAGCATTGTTCTTGCTTTGGAAGACTTATTTTAGGTCATTGTCACTGATTGTCTGTGGCCTATGATCTTTGGCTTTCTCTGAGCCCTTTACAGTGGGGACTCATTGTAACAAAGGAATTTGGCTTTCCAGGTGGGGGATATGAAAGGCCTCTACAAGACCAAATTCTTAAACTTGTGTAAATCTGCACAGTTCTGTTGATTTCAATGTAGTGATGCCAGTTGACACAAACTGAGAATCTGGATCACTATGTTTAAATCACATGCCCAATATATCACATTGTGATATAAAAGTTTTCACAACACTGGATGACATCCATGTTTGTAGAACTGTAGAATTGCTCTTCTGAGCAATATGCTGAGGCCAAACTCATGCAGATAAAACTTTTTGTACCACATCATCATGTATTTCCTATATATTTTGTGTATGTGTGTGTAGATACTCACATTGTATATAAGTAATAGAATACCCCACGCTAGAAAAAATGATTTTATGCTGTGTTTATAGTTTTTTTATGTTCTAATGAGGTTAGTTTCCAGTCTTACAAAATTTGAATCTCATCACTTGAGTGTATAAATAGCTCTTAATTTCTCTAATACAAAACAGTTTAATTTGAAGTATGCAAATTCACAATTATTCATATGTTTAGTGCCTTTTTTAAATGGAATTTCTCAAGCATTAAATGCATGGGTTGGACAAATGAAGAAAGTGTGCTGCCAATGGCCAGTTGAATTCAGATTTGACCATTTGCATTTACAAACATTTTGATGGCATTCGCAAACTGGGTAATTATGTATGGAAATTAGGCAAACAATTGCATTTGTTTATTTTTCTGCATGTAGTGGTATGTACTTCTGATTTTCTGGCCCCTAAAGTCTTAACTCCATAAACAGTGAAAAAGGTAATCTCATACATACAAAATTCATTAGCGGGTATGTGATTAAAAGGCTAACTTATTTGTCACATAGTGGTCATTTTCCCAGGTTTTCTTTAATGAAGCATCATTTTTAAACTTTTCAATATAACCATAACATGGAATAATGTTTACATAAATTAAATGGAACCTGATTCCTTACTCTGAAAGAGTTTGCAATGTAAATTTTCCAAACCTAGACTAGAAGGCTAGGGAAAGAGGACTGATTATTAAAAACAAATAAAAACGTTGGTGATATAAATCCCATAAATATTAAATTATATACAGACTTATGTGACCAAGAGGGAAAAAGTATATAACAGGTGAATTTGGCATTAGTGCATTCATTAAAGCACAGCTGCTAGGTGTGTGAAAAATAGCCCAACTATAAACATTACAGTTTCTGAAAACTTTTTTTCTTTTTTTATGTTATCTACTCCACCCTTCTCTACCATAAGATTATAGCACTCTCAGATATAGACCCTGGCCAGGATGCAATCTCCTACCCAAAATCAAAACTCTAGACTACACCCAACCCGAGCCAAAACACTTCCCTTCACCCCATCACAACAGATTTAGCAATCCCTACAATAATCAACATTCTTGTGCATAAAGGGCCAAATTTAAAGGTGACTTAAATGGTGGTGTTTATTAAACACCAATAAATCATCATAAATAAGATTCTGAGAGGGTGAAGAGACAGAAAAAGGTTGTCACAGGAACAGTCAACAGGGTATATGAAAGCATAAGCTAAAGTAGTTGGGGCAACCTACCAATGTATAATTTACATAACCTTTTACATTATCTCCAAATATGGCCCATAAGCTGCAATGAATAAATTTAAGATCATGCACTCTTTATTTCATGTTCTAGTATTAACATACACAGAAATGTTGTTTTATGTTCATCCATAGTCCATAAAATTATGTGACTGTATTAGTCTTCCCTTTTATAGAAGTGATGTGCATGAAATATTCCTGTATATATAAAGTCAAGTACAAGAAACCTCATGTATGGAGAAAATGTTCTTGTGTGACTTAAGTGCATGTATATAAAATCTTATTCGTACATTAATGCAGACAATTTTGACACTCTTTTCAATATTCAAGTCAATTAGTATGCTGTGCATGATACTAGCTTCAGATAGAAAAGAAAGCTAAGAAGAAATGTTGTAGAATGCATCTTTTCAGTTGTACTTTTATTCTTTCAGTAACACCTATGCTTCAATCCTTTAGCCTCACACCTGAAATTATCAGTACACCTTCTTCCCCAGAAGAAGAGGAGAAATCTATCCTTAATGCAACTGTTCTAATTGATGATTCCATTGCAACAACTAAAATTCAGATTAGGCTAGCGGATGGAAGCCGTTTGATACAAAGATTCAATCAAACACACAGGTAAACTAGTGCCATGGAGATACAAGTAACCATGCCTTTTTCAGGAAGATTGTGTTTTGTATCTAGTAGATGGAAAAGGAACTAAAATAGCAGCTGGCATATAAAAAGGCAAGAATGATGGTAACAGGTAATGTGTGTAAGCAATTTATTAATTGTGAACATTCATGGTAGAGGAATACTAAACATAGAATAACACTTTTGGAGGTGATCAGACTCAGGCATTTGGTAACTGCTATATTCATCTACCTTTAATCATCCATATTCATATCATTCTGGCTTTTAGTTTGGATGTAGCTTTGAGAAGCACTTCTGTTTGGCTGGTTGATTCCCTTTTGGTGATGCACTGATAGCGAGTGTCCATTAAGATTTTTGTTGTTCAGTAAACTTTGATGGTTATCATAAGTTTTTATTGATCTGGTTGTCGACCTTGTCTGAAATTAATGGAATTGCATTTTAGTGATACTGTTCCATCCTGTCAGCTCCTTGAGTGTGGTGTAATTAAATTATTTATCCGTTCTAAGGGTGCATTTTTGTAGTTTGGCAAAGTTTTACTATTGTCACATTTCTTGTTCTGCATGTACATGAGAGCTCTGATGGCAGTGTGAGACAGTTTGAGCTGTGATGCAATCAGTGAGCAGAGAGACTTGCAGTGCTAGAATTCTTTATTTTGCTAGACATGAATAGTACAACCTCTCTTCTTTCCCTGTGTCTGGTTGAGAGAAGGGTGGCAGAGACTCAGTCCAATTAAAATAATGATGTTGCTGGAAGGTTTTGAATAGAGCTGTGCAGGAAACAAATTTCCTGTCCTGTTAAAATGTTTGTGATCTCAAAAACATTCCCATTTTGCATAGCAACAAAATTGCAACTACTTCAAAATGTGACCAAGAGCTGGAGAGAAACAGACCCCGGAATAGCCTATGCATGGAGTAAAGGGCACCTACCTGGAATTAGGAGACCATGTTCAGATCCCTGGTCTGAATCAGGCAAAGCAAGACTCATACCTGGATCTCTCATATCCAGTTGAGTGCCCTCACCAGTGGGTTATTGTGGCAGAGGTGTGTGTGTATATGTGTATGTGGGGGGGGTGTTTGTCTCTCTCATTTTGACCAGAAATTCCATCTTCAACCCAAGAAACCTTTCCTGAGGAAAGTTTTATTGAAACTAGCATGTTCCTGCAAAAAGTTTTGGCAAATCAACATTTTGTGAAAAACCACTGCATTGAATGTTCCTGACCAGATCTAGTTGGGAAGTTTCTAGAAGGTGTGACCAAGATATTGCTTTTTCCTGTTATTGAGGGAGATTTCCCAGTCTTAAAGAAGTTTTGCCATCCAGATATGGAAGGGGGATTCTGGACCCCAACCTGCTCCTAGATTCCCAGGTAGCAACAATAGCCAGAATCACTTGTTTCCATATATTTTGTTAGGCAGTAGTGACTCTTTTTCTCACATAGTTGTAGTTATTCATGTGCTGGTGATGTCAATATAGAGCACTCTTCAGTGGCCAATGTCTGGCTGTGGATCTGTCAGAAACTACAGCTACTGCAGAATGCTGCTGTCTAATTGCTTAGTTGTTAGTTAAAGAGGATATGTTACACTAACTCTTCAAAGATTGCACAAGCTTATTATTTTCTTCTGGGATAGTTTTGCAACATTACTTTTGTTCTCTAGAGCCTATGTAGTTTGCATCTTAGCTGGCTTAAAGATGACTTCTTATTCTGTGTGCTGACACTACATATATGTAATCTGAAGGACTTTTGCTGATAGTTCTTAGACAGTGGATGGTAGGTAGGGTATTCAGTGGAAGACGGTTTGGT
Organism: Mesoclemmys tuberculata; assembly: GCA_007922155.1. Lineage (NCBI taxonomy): Eukaryota > Metazoa > Chordata > Testudines > Chelidae > Mesoclemmys > Mesoclemmys tuberculata. The sequence goes on from ML675601.1 coordinate 71,719,366, forward strand.
TTTAGAATATATTCCTGTCCCCAACCACAATTTTTCTGTAAGCTAGTCTGCTAATATTCAGGATACAGTGGGGGTGTAGGCATGGGTAGGCACGGGCAGGTCGTGGCTCACGCAATTAGCACTTAGGCCCACCAGAATCAGAGTCTGTATGAATGCCAACTTTAAGTGAATTTATTAATGGGCTTTATTTGGGAACCATGCACCCTGAAGGTGGGAGCTCAGGTATTGGATATTGCCCATCCATCATGTTTTGGGGCCCACCTAAATTTCCATGACTAGCTATACCACAGGGCTACTTTGTAATGCTTCTCGTTTTGTTCAGACTTGGCCCTGACTGGGAAGTAGGGACTGTGTAGATTACTGGGAATTGAAATTGATTAAGGAACTGACATTAATTTAGTTTGACTTTGTCGTTACATGTTGTGTATTGGATTTTACTCATATACTCAAACCACTGAATGAATAAATTAGAAAAATAAGAGGTTTATCCAATGAACTTCTATGCCACAACCTTTATTCTTCAAGACATGTGTCTGTGGGTGCTCCACTTTAGGTGCTCCTGTGCCTTTCAAGCCCTTAATTGGAGATGTTTAGCCAGCAGTGTCCACCTGGCTCCCGCGTGCATCCTGTGCCTCCTCATGCCAGATACCAAAGCTATCTAGGGGTGCGCAGATGAACCGTCCTTAGCTTCTTCTCAACCATTTCAGCCTGAGATGGAGCCTTAGCATGTCTACCTTGAGTGTGCCTCGGCCATTCTATTTTTTCTTAGTGTTAAGATGCTTTGTCTAGTAATTGGTAGTGTCATTAGGGTAGAGCATATAGTTAGTATATAGAGTATATAGTTAGAGTGTAGTTAGGGTAGTGTAGTTAGAGCAAACACAATGAGCATCAAGGAACTGCTAGTCAGAGCACAACTTAGGTGGACTGGACATGTCATCAGAATGGAAGACCACCACCTCCCAAAACAGATGCTGTATGAGGAGGACAAAAGAAAGAAATGTCATCTGTCTAAGCACTTCAAAGGTAATTTGAAGAGCTGTCTCCAGGGTTGACATCAATCTCAAAGAACTCAAGCTCAGAACAGGACTCACTGGCAGTCTCTGACAAGATTAGCATGCAACAGGTTTGAGCGGGATCGATGAAATCATCTCCAGGCTACACATGAAAGGTGCCATAGAGCGGTATCATCAAAAGTCTTGGATACGGACTTCCTATGCCCTCAGTGTGGCCAACCTTTTGCTCCAGAGTTTGGACTTCAGAGTCATAGGTGTAGCAATAGATGAGAATTATGAGAATATTGTCATCATTATCAGCCAGGGACTATTACTACTACTTACTACTAGTAGTTATAGTTAATTACTTTCTATAGAGTTTTGTTTTGTTCTCCTCCCCCTTTTTCCCTCCGGGAGACTCATTTTCCTGGCAGGGTGTGCCTGACTTACCAGGCTTCAAATGTTGCCTGTCATGCTGAGAGTCTATTCTTGTAAACAATGGCCACTCTAAGTGTGTTCATTGCTTGGGGAAGTCCAACATCTCTCAGAAGTGCAACTTCTGCTTGGCCTTGTCTTGGACAAGGAAGAACAGGGAGACCAAGCTAAGACTGTTTGCGACCTGCAACCAAAAGCAGGTGACTCCTCCCCTCTGGATATCTGTCCCCAGACAGATCCAGAGCATGCCTTTTACCTCTAGGCAAGCTTTCCCAAAGGAAAGGAAGACTTTGGAGGATTTGGGGAAGACTCCCAAAAAGAAAACTGTGGATTCTCACTCCAAGGAGCCAGCTCTAGAAAAGACTTCATGCCCAGCCAAGTCCACAGTCTCCAAGGGTACTGTTGAGGCCAAGGACTCCTCTACAGGAACCACTGGGGGCTCTGAAGCCCTGGAGCTCCAAGGAAAGGAGACATCACTCTGATAGGGCCCCAGTATTCTCTACCAGCAAAGCGAGCAGGTGTGGGGCATGGTCGAGTTCAGCCCAGCTGTCAGTACTAATGTATCTGACCCAGCCATCAGTGCCATTACTTCCCTGAACCCAGCTGTAGGTACTGATGCAGTTTATCCAACCACCAGTACCAGCACATTTGGCATGCCACACCCCCTTCAACTGCAGTGCAATCATCATCTGTACCATTGGATTTGGCAGCTATGGCCTTGGCTACAGCGTTAGTAAGAGATTCCTTCTCAGTACCTCAGGAATTGCAGTACTCTAAAGACCTTATGGTATTTGAACCAAAGTCCCTGCTTCTTATGGATACTAAGCACCCTTCGGTATTGAGACCCAAACACCATAGGACTCTCCACCATTTTCAGTGGGTACCCCTCTCCCCTGAGCTGATGTGGAGGAGAAGAACGGAGACTTCCAGTTGGTCTCTCTCTTGGTCATGGGTTCTGCAACATGGTCCTTCAGGAATCCCTTTTTTGGCTAGTCACAGGGAGTTGTATTGGTTATCAAGGGTGGTGGAACCAACCCTGTATGCCAGCTTGAGTGGCAATACTGGGACCCCCATTATGCCAGACCACCATTACTGTTTCATAGGGAGGCCAGGGTGGTGCATTCTTCCCCTCCCCAACCATCACACCAACAGGATCAATTTGTGGAGCAGGAGGTTAGGAGGATGAGGAGACCGCCCCTGAAATGCCAATGTCCATCTCATTTTTGTTTCCAGAGGAGGTGATCATGTTTCCACCACCCTCCATGGCTGATGACTTCAGACAATTTCAAGACCTCACTAGGAGGATATCTGACATTCTTCAGATTCCCCTCGAAGAGATCAAGGATCAACAACACAAACTGCTGGATATTGTGCAGACAGCAACACTCTCCAAAGTGACATTACCAATCAATGAGGCACTTCTAGATCCTGCTAAAATGGTGTGGCAAACACCTGCCACTATTCTGTTATTTCACTTGTAAAAGAGCAAATACAAATATTATGTTTTCCATAAAGATTCAGATTTTTGTTTTCTCATTCTGATCTAACTCGCTGGTGTCGATGCTGTAAATGAGCAGGGTAGACAGTATTTTTCTAGATTTAACCCTTATGATAAGAACCAGAAAAGGCTGGATCTCTTTGGACAAAAGGCTTATTCATCAACAGCCCTGCCATTTCAGATAATGAATTACCAGGTGATAATGGCTAAATTCAACTCACCAGTTATAACAGGCTCACAACCTTTATTGAACAGTTGCCACAAGAACACAGGGAACAATTCCAATTTATAATCTTAGAGGGCCAGTTAATAGCCAGAACTGCTCTTCAAGCATCCTTACATGCTGTGGACCATGCTGCCAGATCCATCTTTGTGGCGGTGGTTATTCTCAGTGCATCATGGCTCCAGGGTTTCCGAGAGAGGTACAGAACACTGTGGAGGATCTCCACTTCAACAGACATAAATTCTTCTCGGAAACCATGAATGAGTCCCTGCACACACTGAAGGATTCAAGGGGCTTACCTTACAATCCCAGGGTACATACACACCTACAAATAAGATGATGTTTAGTAGATCACAGACTGTCCTGCTCAGTCTTCTGGTTTCCATAGATCCTCTGAACCTCTCAGAAACTGACACACATTCTAGAGAAAAAGAGCTACTCAACCATCCAGGACTCATCCAAGCAACAGTTCTGATCAGGTTGGTCGAGGGTCTGAATCCTCCTGTACCTTTGTAGTTATAACTATGCCCATTGGCCTATCTCCCCCACCTTTGGAGACCATCTTTTCTGTTTCCAGCAGACTTGGAAATGGAACACCCTGGACAAGTAGGTCATGGAGATCATAATATCAGGCTATACCATCCATTTTACATCACTCCTTTTCTTTTACCCTCTTTCCCATTCTTCTTCAGGCACCCCTCTCTCGAGCTTATGCTGAGACAACAGGCACTGTTTCTCCTCCAGCTAGGAGCAGTACAACCAGTCTTTTCTCCTCACAGGGGCAAAGGTTTCTATTCAAAGTATCTCTTGGTGCCAAAGGAGGATAGAGGCCAGTCTTAGCTTGAAGACTCTTAAACAAGTATGTGAAGTCTCAAAAGTTCATGATGGTAACTCTGGCAACTATAATTCCCTTACTGGAGGAAGGGGACTGGTTTATGACCCTTGACCTACAAGATCCCTCTGGGTGCTCTAGCACCTGCCCTTCTTTCCCTCTGTTTCAGACTATTCCTTAGAGGACTTTTGGGTAGAGAAGGACCTGAAGCTGGTTTGCCTGCACACACCTATATATAGCCTTGGTGTCTGGCACAAGGAGGCATAGGGCGCATGCAGAGGCCAAACCGACACTGTTAGCTGAAAATTTCTGATTCAGGACTCAAGAGGAACATTCATACCTTAAGTGGAGCACCTATAGAGGGGCACATCTGGAAGAACCACAGTTACTGCACAAGATGAGTAACCTCCTCTTTCTATTATATGATGAGACAAACCACAGGTCCACTCTTATTTTCAATCCTTGTATTCAGAAAACAAGAATTCCTAGATTATTGTCCTAATCATTTGACGAATATGATCAAAATATAGGTATAATATCTAAAGTGCATTTGTAAATAGTGCATGCTGTATTTGCAGTATTCGTATTTTTGCCCTTATTGGTGCTGGCAGCTGATTCCTGTAGAAATTAATTCATTAATAGTTTTCCGTGTTTATATCATATCATTATATTATTTCAACAGGATTATGGACGTTCGAGAGTTTATTATCCAGTCACGTCCTGCATTTGCAGCAGCTGATTTTGTTCTTGTGACTACATTTCCCAATAAAGAGCTAACAGATGAAAGTCTGACACTACAAGAAGCAGATGTACTTAACACTGTGATTCTTCAACAACTAAAGTAATCTTGTGCCTGTCAATGCAATATAGCTTTTGGGGATAGGTAATGTGCCAAACTGTCATACAAAGATGCTTCCAGTGTTGTAGTGGGAGGGAATCAAATCTTCATCTTCTTTCACTTACACAGATTGGTTTTGTTTTTATTTCTGTTCTGTCTTCCAATTATAGCATATATGAATCAGATTTTAGAGTGATTTCTCACCAAATGTTTTTACAGTTTCAAAACTAAGCTTGTATAAATTGATATGTTCCAAAACTCAGCAAGAACTAATAAGCTACTTGAGAAAAACAGTATCACTTTATTATTCATGTATTTTTAGGGGGGAAGCAGTTTTTTCAGGGAGTCCGTGTCTTTTTACACACTTAGTAAGTCTTGCACTAAGGAAACATTTTATGCTGCATTTATGAACAGCCATTTGAAAACATAACCCAGGAGGTTGACAGATGTTTACTTCCCTTAGCACATTGATTTTCACGTTTTCTCTTTGTAAGTTGACATATTTACATGCCCGGATATGATTTTAAAATATTCCGTTTTTAGTGTTTTGTTGGTGCAGTATAATTACATAAAATAACCTATAAATATTTTTCCTGTAAATTGTCCTATAACCTTCACTTATGAGCGGATCAGTAACAAAAGAAAAATAAATCTCAGCTTTCTGAATGTATTTAATATTGTTCTCACTTGTACCCTAGTTGTAATTTTTTTGTTGGAAATAATTTAGTTTTACACAGGAATGGTAGAGAGTAATAGCAACTAATGGACAAAAATCAAGCTCCATGTTTTCAAAAGAAGTGGACTTGTGGTCACATTCAAATACCCATGTGCAATTGAGACCTATGCAGATTCGCAGTTCTGTGCACATGTGGTTATTTAGGTGCCTAAATAACATTTGTGTGCACAAACATAAGACTTCTTTATGCAGTCGCCTGCACGCACAAAAGATGATATGCAGTTGTGCAGGCATTTTTGCACCTGGACTTTAGGTTTTCATGTTTGATATTTTGGCCAAAAGTGTTAAGTTTTTTAAGTAGTACAATGGGGATTTAGCTGTGCAAATTTCATTATTCTCACTGGCAGCTGCTTGATTAAATCATGGCAATTCTTTGAAAATATATCCTTTTCAAAGAGCTCGATCCTTCATTCTGATATGCAGATAGAAAGTGTGAAATGGAAAATGAGTACTTACACAGCCACAGATAATATAAATCCACATACAGTGGATCCTGAGAAGAGAAGATCAAACCTTAGATGGGGAAAGAGAGGGTGCATTCCATGCATCACTCTGTATAGAATATTATCTTTACTTAATATTATTTCCCAAAAGCTTGAAACCTTACTTCACTGTACTTAGCTCTCCATTGGTCAGTAGAATTTATTTTAAATTCTAACCTCACAGTAGGCATTTCCAACTATAAGTAATTTTCAATAATTTGCAATCATATATGAGGTTAATGTTTTGTAAGACAAATATCTGCATGATTTAAACAATCACAAATACATTGTGTGTGCTAATCAATAAAGAAAATGTTTTAAGCTAAAAATGTCCCAGACAACTTTTTCATACTGTTATTCTGTTAGGTTGTGACAAAAAAGCAATTGTTTGTGTGTTTTGCATGGTGCATGTTGTGTATTTGGGGTGAGGTAGGAAATACATTTTTAAAACAATTGTTTTAAATGCTAGACCAAAGTACATAAAATATGTAGGTCAGAGTTCTGATATGGATCTGAACCATTCCAAAGTTTGGGCATGTTTGGATTCAAGGATTAGCTTCACATCCATCCCTAATAAATATAAGTACTATACAGGTAAGGTTAACAAATTAAACAGTTTACTTTGATGCATAAGAAGCTATGGTTACATAAAAGAAATAGGTTCTCATTTTTCGGGGTTGTTCTAAGACATATAAATATATGTTATCATCCCTTTCTTTATTCCAAATAACCAGTGAACTTCTAATGTAAGAGCTTTGTAATATCTGGGTAAAAGTCTTTACTTCAAGATTAAAGAGCTCATAGAAAATACAACATGCATTTGTATTTATTAATGATATCTTTGGTGGTGTTATGGCCACAGTTTTCAAACTTTTTGAGGTGTTAGAATTTTTGGATGTGCTTTCCCCAACCTAGACAAAAATAGACACAATACCTCAGGTTTTCAGGGTGGGGGAAGGTGCGCGTGATGGTCTCTGGGGGCAGAGCCAGCCGTGAGCACAGAGGGTGCTGGGAGTGGAAATTAGTGCAGCCGCAGCAGATCTTGACACAGGCCCACAAACTGGGTGGCCTGCTAAGGTGAGTCAAGAGGTAGAGGTGGCACTCCCCCTCTGTGCAAAGCTGGTGTTGCCACTCAACTCCTAACATTCCTCCGGGGCCCCTAGGGGACTGTGCCCCACAGTTTGAAAATTTCTGTGTTAGGGAGTCATCTCCTCTACCCCATGGGAGCTGCGTGCCATACCAGCAAGTCACAGAACCTTTACTAAAAGTAAACACCTGTATTTTCAAAAGCTTTTATGGGCACAAATAGACATTTGACCCGCTATTTCTGGTTAAAAGTTTGAGTTGGTTGGCCAGAGCATTTACACATTTACTCAAGAGCATTTAGCTCTTGGCTAAGATTTGGGGGCTGCCCAGCAAATTGCATACCGGTATTGGTTTGTGTCCAGGCATCATCTGAGTAAGGGCCACCAAGGCAGGAGCGCTTCGTCCATGTACTCTCAATCTGATTATATCTGAAGCATAACTGAATAAATAGGCACAGGTTAAGGAGTTCAAGTAATGGTGTCTCCCTGGCTGCTTTGCAGTATTGACATACTTAAAGCAGACAATGCATGGAGTAATGATCCACGCAGACATGCAGCTGAGAGTAGCTATACGTACTACAGAGATAAGTGGCAGAATCAGGCAGGGATCAGAATGAGTGGGGGAGGAGGTGAAATGGTAGGGAGCTCACATACCAGAACTTTGGGGGTTGGTATCGAGGGGACAGCATCACGAGGAAGGCTGCATTGCAACACATTATGATGTTTGTTCTGTATACCAGGAGGTAAGGAAAGGAGTCTGACAAGGGAGAATAAGGCAGACTGGAGGGGATGCTCTTACCTTAAAAAGCAAGGTCTCTGACCCTCTGTGGATCTTGCGCTCCGTGTGATACAGGTACAGGCACACCTTTCAGGCAATTTTGTGTCGTAAGAGTAGATCTGAGTCACAATATTCACCCATCTCCTCGGTTTCTCTCCAGCATAGTTTATTGGAGCAGGACACAAATAACTAACGTGCTACAATAAGCATTTCCCGGTGAGAACATCTGTTCTGGGGCTGGGTGCTTGGGCTTTCCTTTGGCCCTGCTTCTCCTGATAGGGGATGGGACTGTCTATCCATGGGCATTCAGGAAATGCGTGGGCACGCTAGGAAATTTTACTGCTAATCTTCGGCTCATTCTCCGTACACTGGCACCTGTTGCCTGTGCAGCCAGACACTGGTTTACCAACCCCTAGTCATAGGATCCAAACTGCTAAGGAATCCACACCCCTTTATTATTAGTCTCATGTACTTTTGCTCTGAAACGCATTTGGTCTCCCCTCAAGCATGCCTGCTCTTCAGTGAACCTTGTGGCCAGCAAGTAGGAAACATGCCACTGTCGAATAGAGAGGCTGTACGTGCTCTTTATATGTGGCCTATCCAGGGTGGGGAAGGGAGGAAGCCAAGTGCAATGATGTCACAGAAGCAGTGTATGTATGCAGGTGAGAGGAGAATGGGAGTCTTGTCAGTGTAATAGCTCATTTATCTCTTACTCACGAATCTTGGAAGCTGATGTGTAAACGTTGCAGTTAGCTGGAGCTGCCATGATGTCTGATTTGCATAGTTGTACAGACAAAATAGTCTGTCCCACAGACTCTCCGCCCCGCTCTCATCTGCTATGTAAGCATGCAAGTCTTGAACTTAGGCATACTGAACACTAGTCAGGTGTGAGAAATTGAACAACGGGGGTGTGTGTAGGATGACTCAAGCTAGTTATATTACAGGGCTCTCTGCAATACAGCAATAACTTAATTGTTTGTTTGCTCAGTGCCAAAGGTTTCAGAAAACTTCATTCCCATAGCTTTCAGCAAAATTCTAAAACTTCATGACGGGAAGGAGATTACACCAAATTTAAGGGCTGAAAATGTTACGTGATCTTGCCATGTGGCTTCTGCTGGTGAACAATGTATTTTCAGATATCTCAAATCAACAATTTGGACAGATTATGTGTGTAGGGGTACCTCTGAAGGCCACATCTGCAAAAGCAAAAGAAACTGAGCAGAAACTTGACTGTTAGTGCACTGACAACATTGAATCGTTACAGTAAAATACACCTCTTTCTCACTGTCCCCTGGCAAGCACACAGCTTGGTGAACACCCTAAACATGTTGAATTCTGCCTGGGCAGGATGGGTGCTGAAGGTGGGGAAAGGATCTTGATGATCTTATAAAGGGATCGCTGCAGGCATCGATGGACAAAATTGTAAATTGTGCCACCATTTTCCACAGGCAGAATTCATAGACACCAATATCTCACTCCTGAGACAGTGAGCAGCTTCGAACTGCATTGATATGCTGCTCACCTGCGCACCGCTTTGCTTCCTGCAAAAGTGATTGCTGATTGGTGCAGGAAATTTTCCTACAATGGGAAAAGAAGCAAAGCAGCTCTGCCAAGGAACCTTTGGCAGAGGATCTGTGAGTACCTTCAGGAAAGTTTCTTAGAGATCTCTCTAAGAAACACAACTACTCTTGTATATTTCTATCCCTTCAACCAGTTGTAGAATACAACAAAGCAAACGACAGCTGTACCTCATGTAATCAAGCAACATCAACTCAAAGAGATCACTTACGAGAACTCCCCTCTCCTGCATCTTGTGCACCAGAGCTGGAGTTCTGGGACTGGCTCAAACTTTCTAGGGTTGAGAAGAGGTCCTGGCTCCCCATGGCACTGAATGATCTTGTGCCCTGCTCCCCCTCATCCTCCAACTCAACCTCCTCATCCACGATCTCATCCTTGGGGTTGAGTCCGGGTTTCGCTGCCTCCGAGCCCACTGAAGTATCCACGGGTCTCTTGGCAGTGGAGGTTGGGTTGCCACCAAGGATGGTGTCCAGCTCCTTATAGATGTGGCAGGTCTTCAGTGCGGCACCAGAACGACCATTTGAATCCCTTGCCTTCTGGTACACCTGCCTTAGCTCTTTGATCTTTGCGTGGCACTGAAGCATGTCCCATTCATAGCCCTTCTCCAACATACCACGAGAAATCTGAACATAAGTATCCAAGTCCCTTCGGCTGGGGCACAGCTGGGACTGCACAGCCTCCTCTCTCCACCAGCACAGCAAATCCAACAGCTTCAATGCGCTCCAAGCGGGAGAGCGTTTGCTCCGTGCAGCAGAGGTGTAGCCAGAACTGATTTTTTGGCAGACCTGTGGTGACACAGGTGGGCACAAGCCTTGTGTCACAAGGCTTACAGAGGCTGATAAAAATGCGGGATGAATTGCTTAAAATCTGATTGGGTTGTTCTGTTTTCAAAGTGGGTGGGCCATGTGTTGCGAAATGAGAGAGAGCACAGTGAAAACAGATCCCAACACCCTCCCAGAGCCAATGGGCCTGCAACCCTCCCTCTCAAATCAAATAACAGATCCAAAATTTCTATTATGGACCCTCACAGGCACTTGTCTCCTCTGGCATTTATCAACCAGGATTTGCCTCAGAAGTAGATATTACAGATAAAGTAAACCATAAACGATTTATTAAACATGGAACCAGAAATACACATACAGAGCATTAAGCTCAGGACCCAAAGGTTTACAGTTCTGGGTAATAGTAAAATAAACTAAACAGTCTTTAACTCCCGCCTTCTGGCTCTTTAAGACAGGATAAAGTAAGTACACAAAGGTTGGGTGAGACGAGAAGATTCAGGAATGAAAGCACAGGAGACGAACAGGAACTGAAGATTGGAACACAGGAACTGACTCTGGAACCAGGAACCAAAATGAAGACACACTGGAACTGGGTTGGAACCACGGTGAAGGTGCTGATGTTTCAAGGAGAATACACACAATTGTTTGAGGGCTCCCACCTGGGAGGACAGCATCCGTCCAAAATCACCAAAGGTCTTAATTGTAGCCAGTCCCGCCAATCAGAGTTCTTCTCCTTCCCGTCTTTGCACCTGGTACTGTTTCTCTACACACAGCACTGCGGTGTTTTTCCACGTGGCACTCAACTTTGTGCAGACAGCATTTAACTTTTGCACCAGGAGCTCAATCTTTGTGCACACAGTAGTAAAAATTCAGCTATTGCATGTGAGGCCTATTAAATCCTTAGGCCATACTTCCCATGCCAACCACAAGTTTAATGGTCCACCAAGTCAGGGAGGGAGAAAGATTTTTAAAAATGAACTCAGGCAACAGATGGCCCACTCTGGCCCATCTGTAGCCACACCACTGGTGTGCAGCCACCATGGTTAGCTGGTAAGATGCAAAATGAGATCTCCATACTGACCAAGCAGGAAATGGAATTTCAAAAATTCCCAGGCCTTTACAGAAGAAGGGACAGATGTCTGTGTACCTGGGTGCAGGACAGCAGATTTCGAACTGATGACCAGACCAGTCAGGATGGACATTGTGGGACACCTCCTGGTGGTCATTCACTGTGACATAACCAAGTGTAGTGCCTACATGGATACTTTGTGACTAAAATTTTCCCATAAAAAGTGCTATGCCTCTTGTCGAGGTAGTTTTATTTTGTCAGCAAAACAGGAGAATGTTGTCAGCAGAAGGTGCATTGTAGTGTGTACACCTCCACTGTTTTGTCGACAAAACGCTATAGTGTAGACCAGGCCTTAGTGTATGGATGCTGGGTGGTGTTGGTGGCCTGTGATGTATGGGAACCTCAGGCTAGATCATCTGGTGGTCTGGCCTTAAATTTGATGAAAAATAACTCAGTGGAGGCCAGGATTGTATTAATTTGGGTCCACACAGTCTTTTGAGCTGATTAAACTGAATCCATTTTAAATTACACCATTAGACAAAGTGGTTCATGTAAACAAGCCCTGAATTTGTGTTGCCTGAATGTGAAGACTGCAAGTGAGTGTATTATTTTTTGTGGTGGGTAGAAGGGAGCATGATTAAAGTTTTCAGTTTCTGCTTGACTTGAGGAGCATGAACTCTTGCTATTTTAATATAGATTATGTAAGTAAAATTTTCAAGCAAGGAGGCCTGGGATCCTCATGCAAAAGCGTGAATGAACTAGTTCTCTGTGCATAAATTACCAGCTTGATGCTTAGCCATTTGCACGTGTACGTGTATGTGCAGAATTGTGGGTCCACTTTTCTTCATGCACCTTGGAGATGCCTGTTTTCGAAAGTGTAGCCCTGTATGTTCTTGTAATTTTAGTATATGTACCAAAAAAAATCTGTCCTTATGGACAGCAGTGACGTTTTTATAACAGTTGCACAAAAATGAAACACAAACTGTATCTCTAAACAATTTGATGCATGTAACTCTTTCAGCCTTCAAGTGCTGTTATAAGCAATCGGAAATCCAGTAATCAAAATTTAACTACCGTAGTTAAAAAAGAGGAAGTGGAAGGTTGAGGCCATTCCTATGCTGGGCATAAAGCTGACAATGCTGCACTCATCTGAAGCACAGACATGTAAATAAATGTGTATATTTTTAAAAATGGCTCCTCATTTGGGTGCCTCAGTTTTTGGTGGCCCACTTTAGGCACATAGTCTGCTGCGACAGGTGTGGAGCTGCTCTTCAATATGCTCTATGTCGACCTTATTAATGAGGCAATGACTATGACTATATTGGGATAATTACTGTATAATTATTGGGTTAAATTAACTAGGCAGCAGTGACCATGAGATGCTCGAGTTCAGGATCCTGACAAAAGGAAGAAAGGAGAACAGCAGGATATGGACCATGGACTTCAGAAAAGCAGACTGACTCCCTCAGGCAGCTGATGGGCAGGATCCCCTGGGAGGTTAATATGAGGGGGAAAGGAATCCAAGAGGGCTGGCTGTATTTTAAAGAAACCTTATTGAGGGCACACGAACAAACCATCCCAATGTGCAGAAAGAATAGCGAGTGTGCTAGGTGATCAGCTTGGCTTAACAAAGAAGTCATTGATGAGCTTAAACACAAGAAAGAAGCTTACAAGAAGTGGAAGTTTGGTCAGATGACTAGGGAGGATTATAAAAATACTGCTTGAACATGCAGGAATGAAATCAGGAAGGCCAAAGTGCAATTGGAGTTGCAGCTAGCAAGGGATGTGAAGGGGAACAAGAAGGGTTTCTACAGGTATGTTAGCAGCAAGAGGAAGATTAGGGAAAGTGTGGGCCCCTTACAGAATGGGGGAGGCAACCTAGTGACAGAGGATGTGGAGAAAGCTGAAGTACTCAATGCCTTTTTTGCCTCTGTCTTCACAGACAAGGTCAGCTCCCAGACTACTGCACTGGGCGGCACAGAATGGGGAGGAGGTGAACATCCTGCAGTGCTGAAGGCGCAGGTCCAGGACTATTTAGAAAGATTGGACATATACAAGTCCATGGGGCCAGATACAGTGCACCCGAGGGTGCTGAGGGAGTTAGCTGATGTGATTTCAGAGCCATTGGCTATTATCTTTGAAAGCTTGTGGCAACTGGGGGAGGTCCCAGATGACTAGAAAAAGGCAAATATAGTGCCCATCTTCAAGAAAGGGAAGAAAAAGGATCCAGGGAACTATAGGCCAGTCAGCCTCACCTCAATCCCTGGAAAAATCATGGAGCAGATCCTAAAGGAATCCATTTTAAAGCACTTAAAAGAGATGCAGGTGATCAGGAGCAGTCAACATAGATTCACTAAGGGAAAGTCATACCTCACCAACCTGCTTGCTTTCTATGAAGAGGTGACTGGTTCTGTGGATGAAGGGAAAGCGGTAGACATGGTATACCTTGACTTTAGCAAAGCTTTTGATACAGTCTCCCACAGTATTCTTATCAGCAAGTTAAAAAGGTATGGGTTGGATGAATGGACTATAAAATGGATAGAGAATTGGCTAGAGCAAAGGGCTCAACAAGTAGTGATCAATGGCTCCAGGTCTAGCTGTCAGCTGGTCACAAGTGGAGTGCCCAGGGGTTGGTCCTGGGGCTGGTTTTGTTCAACATCTTCATTAATGATCTGAAAGAGGGGGTAGATTGCACCCTCAGCAAGTTTGCAGATGACACTAAGCTAGGGCGAGTGGTAGATACCCTGGAAGGGAGGGATAGGATACAGAAGGACCTAAACAAATTGGAGGATTGGGCCAAAAGAAATCTGATGAGGTTCAACAAGGACAAGTGCAGAGTCCTCCACTTAGGATGGAAGAATCCCATGCACAGCTACAGGCTGGGGACTGACGAGCTAGGCAGCAGTTCTGCAGAAAAGAATCTGGGGGTTACAGTGGATAAGAAGCTGGATATAAGTCAGCAGTGTGCCCTGGTTGCCAAGAAGGCTAATGGCATATTGGGCTGCATTAGTAAGAGCATTGCCAGCAAATCGCGGGAAGTGATTATTCCCCTCTATTCGGCATTAGTGAGGTCGCATTTGGAGTATTGTGTCCAGTTTTGGGCCCCCCACTACAAAAAGGATGTGGACAAGTTGGAGAGAGTCCAGTGGAGGGCAACAAAAATGATTAGGGGGCTGAAGCACAAGACTTTTGAGGAGAGACTGAAAGAACTAGGCCTATTTAGTCTGCAGAAGAGAAGAATGAGGGGGGATTTGATAGCAACCTTTAACTACCTGAAAGGGGGTTCCAGGGAGTATGGAGCTAGGCTGTTTTCAGTGGTGGCAGATGACAGAACAAGGAGCAATGGTCTCAAGTTGCAGTGGGGGCGGTCTAGGTTGGACATTAGGAAAAAGTTTTTCACTAGGAGGGTTGAGAAGCATTGGAATGGGTTACCTAGGGAGGTGGTGGCATCTCCATCTTTAGAGGTTTTTAAGCTGAGGCTTGACAAAACTGTCGCTGGGATGATTTAGCTGAGGATAGTCCTGCTTTGAGCAGGGGGTTGGACTAGATGATCTCCTGAGGTCCCTTCCAACTCTAATATTCTATGATTCTAATGTGGTGATTTGAGGGATCTGTCTGCACAATATATGATTTGTGGTTGTTATGAAGATGTTGCTATAAAAATTGCTGTATCCCCAAACACCCCATGTAAATATGTAATCTACCATTGCTGGTAGGACCTGCAACAGGTACACATTAGACTGAGGCCAGTTATGGGTCATTTAATCTCTACAGCCATCTATTCCTTATTAAATACATTGAGACAATGGTTTTGCTCGAGCTGGGAGGATGCTTTCTCCTTCTCCTCTCTGAAGTGGAGAGTTATGGGTGAGTTCCTAAAACAGGACATAGAGACAGGCGATCAGAGCTTATAACCAAAAGGTTATAAAAGCACTCACAAGGGAAGACTCCGGGATAGGTGCACAGCAAGTTTGGGTGGGAGGAAGGAAGGGGACAGACTGACCAAGGTCCGAGGAAGCGAGCTGACCTAGGGAGAGGCGCTCTATGTTTTGGAAAAGAAGTTATGTAGCTGTAGCCTTTCGTTTTTGATAAAGGCTTTTGATATAGCGGTGGGCCTGAACCAAACCGCAATTCCCAAACTCCGGGAAAGCTCAGGCTCTTGACTGGCTTGGGTTCATCTCTACTTTCCATTCAAACAGAACTGAAGAACTTTCCAAGCTTTTCTTTGTGCCGATGCAATGCTGAGTTTATTGGGCATCTCTTTAGTTGAGAAACCTTTCATGAGATAAGGCCTACGGACACTATGTCATGCTTGGCAAGGATAGAGCTGACCATCTCTGTCTGAGCTCATGCTACTGCTGCCTGCCTTCTGGGTAGGGACTGACGTTCAGCCTGGGTCTGATCAAAATGCATCTGAGTTCCTGAAACTGAGCTGCTGAAACACACGGTTTACCGGCCCTGTCCAACTTCCACTAGTAAATGAGAGTTTTCCTCTGGCTTTATGGAACTGACATAATGCCCACTAAAGGCCATCTTAATTCTGTCAAGGATTAGACTCTGTGTGAGAAGTGTCATCTGCAGAATCTCACTTTCTCAACCTGGCCTGTTAGAGCAACCAAACCCTCCACATACAAAAGGGGAAATCTTGGCTGAAAGAAGCCCTTTGGAATTATTACTTTAAAATATGGCTGCCCAAAACAATTTTTTTAAATTTAATTTAAAAAGCATTTTTGGCAAAGTTGGATGGCAATAAACCCAATTAGATACATTTTGTACTCCAGACTATATGGTGTTAGTTTTCCACCCTGTTACAGATCACTTGACAGCTCATGTTTAATTTTGTTTTAGTTAATCCAATAAATCTGGACTTTGATTCCCACTGGTGTGTAAGCAGGGCAACAGCTTTGCTGATGTAGTACTTTTTATATTTCTGTTGTTGCAGCTCTAAGCAAACACTGTTCTCAGTCTTAGTGGTGGTGCGGAAGGGCCTGCTCAGTTTTATACCTTCTTGCAAAACTATGTGGGCCAAATTAAAAAGATAAATAGATAGCTGGTCAGATCAGGCTATGTATATTGTATATAGGGGTCTGGTCAGGAGGCAAATTTGAGAGGATTTTGAACACAATAGAGGTAAAATATTTCAAGAGAAGTTTCACTTTCAGAATCTCTTTCCATTCCACACTATTTCCAGACATGACATTTTATTTTTACACAGCCAAATATTTTCTGATGGACATTCAGCTATAACTGACTTGCTCAGTATTCATGCTGTCTCCATAGACATTGATCCTGTAAACACACGCACATACAAAAGTTGAGACATATGAGTAATCTCATTGAAATGGATTGGACCACTTCCGTGCATAAATTATGCATGTTTGCAAGATTGGGAGCTTGGATTGTCAGCCTTTTGGCCCAGCCCCTAAAAGGAATTTAGGTGCTCAACTCTTTGAGGACCTGGGCCTTTCTACAGGTCTTTGTATATGTTTGTACAGTGCCTAGCACAGTGGCTCTGCTGTTCTGACTGGGACCTCTGGATGCTACTAAACAACAATACAGGTTGGTAAATTTATCATTTAGTTTCTCCACCTGTAGCTGTTGATGAGCAAGGAAAATTAGTCAACAACTCTTGGAATATAATAGTTGTGAAGCTCTCCAATAAACCTGAATGTTTGTTCATTTGATTTATTTATTTATTATCCCTTTGAAGTGATAGTTTAGCTCAGCCCATAAAAATTCAGAACATGCCAACCTGGCAAGGTCTGTTTGCCTTAAAGCCTATACAGTCAGCTATTACCCAATCTACTGCGCAAGCAGAGATGACCTGGAGTTAGAGATTTCCAAGTGACCTTTGTTAGTGGCCAAGGCCAATTACAAACAAGTTGCCTTTTATGACTTTTCTTAGAACTGTGGCATATGAAGTAGAGTTATTAAAACCCCATCTGCTGCAGATCCAGATACTCTGATGAATCTCTCCAGAAGTACAGTAATTAAACTCTCATTAAATGTGCTCTGATAGCAGTCTAATTTTATCATGGAGAAATTTATTGTATTTTATTAATACTAAAATCTATCTTTAGTTAGAGTATTTAGAGAGAACCTTTCCCATATACTAATGACATAACATTCAATAGTACTGCCTCTTGTACTGCATTCTGTCAGGCTGTATATTTTATTTCTGTTTAAGACAATCAAACTGTGTGCTGGTTTTGTAATAAAGCTCTCAACCAAGCAAAACAAATCGGGATTTTGGTTTTGTTTCTAAATTCAGGCAGGATTTGCCAAGTCTTGTACATGTGCTGTTGAAGTTTGGCTTGTTTTCATGCACATTGTGGCTGATTTACAGATTTGAATTTAAAAAAAAAGTCAAAATTTGACTGTTTCAGCTGACTTTCCTTTGAGTATTGGGGTTCATCAGTGTGACAGAGGGGCTGGGTTCTATTAATAATTTACACTTCACAGCAAGGGGAAAGTGACAGAGCATTCAGTAGGAATTCTGGATAAACTGGAGACAGCCAGCCCAAATGAATTGGGCAAGGCTATACTTGGGTTTGGTGGTTAAGCATTTGAAAGATAGCCATTAGTATCATTAAAGTGACCTCTTATCCTCAGTGGCACATCCCTTAGACAATGCAGCAGCTCACCAAACCCCTGCATTGTGTGTATGTAGCTGGAGAAAACTGGTTTGGGTTAAGAGTGGGGTTTAGCTCTCCAGAATCAGCCATACAAGGCTTTCAGTTTTGACCAGCGTCTCTTTGTCTAACAAATCTTGTTTTAAATAAGTCACTGTTGTGTGGATGTTTCACATCCACAGAGAGAGCAAAGTCCTTTAAACTCAAGGGGGAGATGGAGAAGGGACAAGTTGCGTCTGGAACCTAACCTGCTCTCTTCACTCATTCTTGGTCAAAACAGCATGAAAACCATGGTCTTTCCCAGTGAGGTGTATTGCAAAAGGCTATGGTGAGGGTTAAAGGTAAGGAGGGGAAGCTTACAGAGCCAAAAGGGAGACATAAGTTAGCATGGAAGCAGGTGACAATCCCATAATGGAAGAGTGTTGTGAGCCCCCTTCTCCCACTGTCATAATTTGGGCTTAGGTAGTCAGGGCTGATGTTTGGAGAAGTGGTGGTCAGAAGCTAGGAACAGCTTCTCCTCAGAGCTGGAGTCAGGAACCCGGAGTCTGAGACAGGTTCAGGAATTTGAGAGTAAGCCAACAGGCAGGTCCGTTACTATGGCTGGCAGGGAGTCCATCTTGTTGCACAGACACTTCCTGGAACTCCTCCTGAGCGTAAGAAGAGTGTATGGACCAAAAAGGAGACCATGAGGCAAGCTGACAGTCCAGCCTTCTGAGGTAGTATTTCCTGTGGTGTTTATCTCCATGGGGTCTATGTGGTAATGCATGCAGCCCTACCTTGGCAGATGGGTAGTGGTGTGGAGGGGTGAGCCATCCTGCATCCTTCAGACCTGGGTTCCAGTCCTCTCCCCATAGAACCTCACATCACCTTCCCCTGTTTCAGGGGCATCCCTAAAGCACTGATGGACCAGGCTTGTTCGGGTGTTTTATTTGAAAGGCATCCACCAGATCAGATGCCTGGACATGGACAGCTGGTTCCCAGGGCCATTCTTAAGGGCTAAAGCCTTCCCAATCAATGAGATATCATAGAAGTGTAGGACTGGGAGGGACCTTGAGATGTCATCTATTCCAGTCCCCTGCACTCAAGGCAGGACTACATAATAACCAGGCAATTCCTGACAGGTGTTTGTCTAACCTGTTATTAAAAACCTCCAGTAATGGAGATTCCACAACCTCCCTAGGCAATTTGTTCCAGTGCTTAACCACCCTGACAATTAGGAAGTTTTTCCTAATGTCCAACGTAAACCTCACATTGCTTCTTGTCCTATCCTCAGAACATAACTGGAACAATTTTTCACCCTTCTCCTTGTTGCAACCTTTTATGTACTTGAAAACTATTATCATGTCCTTTCTTCCTCCAGACTAAACAAATCCAATCTTCCCTCATATGTAATGTTGTCTAGACCTTTAATCATTTTTGCTGCTCTCCTCTAGACTTTCTCCAATTTGTCCACCTCTTTCCTGAAACATGGAGCCCGGAACTGGACACAATATTTATCAGCACGGAATAGAGCGGAAGAATTACTTTGTGAGTCTTGCTTAAATCATTCATGCTAATACATCCCAGAATGATGTTTGCTTTTTTTGCAACAGTGTGACATTGTTCACTCATATTTAGCCTGTGATTCATTATAACCCTGTAAAGGGATGTACTTACCCCAAATTGGGCAGGAAACAGTTAACCCTACACTCTGGGCATAGGAAGTCCTGCCCCACCACTCTTGATGGGCA
Source organism: Mesoclemmys tuberculata (assembly GCA_007922155.1). Taxonomy (NCBI): domain Eukaryota; kingdom Metazoa; phylum Chordata; order Testudines; family Chelidae; genus Mesoclemmys; species Mesoclemmys tuberculata. The sequence continues at coordinate 71,739,056 of ML675601.1, forward strand.
TGTTCCAACTGGTGCACTAGTATAAAAGGGAGCAGTTCAGCATAGTTGAGACTGGATAGTGAGGAGGAAGGACATGTGGTGGAAGCTCCAGCCTAGGAGCCACTGAAACATCAAACCATGGGAACCAGAGGCTCTGAGACTCAGGCAGCTGCCCAGGAGACTGTGGACGCTCAATGGAGACTGGAGTCACTGGGTGCTGCACCCACCAAGTGATCTGCAGACCCTGACCACACCCAGACCACAGTTTCAGGGATCAGGATAGGAAGAGGGACCGAGTGGGGGGCTAGTCATTGCTCCCTGAAAAGTGTGTTTTGGTTGGATCCCAGCCGACCTAGTGGCAGAACCATCCACTACTGTTAGGGCCCTGAGCTGGTGAAGTAGGGTGGTCTGGCTCCCTCTACTTTGGCCATCAAAGTAAGCACGCGCACACATGCGCGTGTGCGTGCGCACACACACACACACACACACAGAGTCCCCGCGCAGGTGATGGCCACTCCCCTTTGGCCACTAGACCACATTGCCCTGGGGGGCGGGGGCTGCCATATTGATTCTGGACACTGGGCCCCACAATCCTGAGGGTGAGGGCAGCCTGATGAGTTTAACAATGAGTCCAGCAGGCCTCAACCCTGCCCCAAGGGGCAACAGGGTGTATTTGCTCTGGAACAAACTCGCATATGCTTTTCCATGGTACTCCTACCCAGGCAGTGATTTCTCATTTTGTATGTGTGCAACTCATTGTTCCTTCTTAAGTGAAGTACTTTGCATTTGTCCTTATTGAATTTCATTCTATTTACCTCGGACCGTTTCTCCAGTTTGTCCAGATCATTTTGAATTTTAATGTTATCTTCTAAAGCACTTGCAGCCCTTCCCAGCTTCATAACATCTGCAAACTTTATAAGTGTGCTTTCTATGCCATTATCTGTAATCATTTACGAAGATATTGAGCAGAACTGGACCCAGGACTGATTCCTGTGGGATCCCACTTGATATGTCCTTCCAATTTGACTGTAAACCACTAATAACTCCTCTCTGGGAATGGTTTTCCAGGCAGTTATGCCACCTACCTTCTAGTAGCTTCATCTAGATTGTATTTCCCTAGTTTGTTTATAAGAAGATCATGCAAGACAGTATGAAAAGCCTTTCTAAAATCAATATATACCCTATCCACCACTTTCCTCATCCACAAGGCTTGTTACATTGTCAAAGAAAGTTATTAGGTTGCTCTGACATGCTTTGTTCTTGAGAAATCCATGCTGACTGTTACATATCACCTTATTATGTCCAGTCACAGAACATTAGAGTTGGAAGGGACCTCAGGAGGTCATCTAGTCCAAACCCCTGCTCAAAGCAGGACTAACCTCAGCTAAATCATCCTACCCAGGGCTTTGTCAAGCCGCAGCTTAAAAACCTCTAAAGATGGCAATTCCACCACTTTCCCAAGTAACCCATTCCAGTGCTTCAGCACCCTCCTAGTCAAAGATTTATCCAACCTTCACCTCCCGCACTGCAACTTGTGATAATTGCTCCTGGTTCTGTCATCTACTACCACTGAGAAAAGCCTAGCTCCATCCCTCAGAAAGCTTTTGTGGGTCAGCAGCTACCAAGGCAATTTTACCGGTATAGGATCTTTATAAACAGCAAACATAAGCAGTAGCCTAATGAAATAACAGTTATTGGGTTTGCTTTTTGATTAGGTCTTGATTTAACTTCTTTTCAGCTAAAGTTCAAAGTAAACAAGAAAGACAGAGCCCTACCTCTGAGCTGGTTCCAATCTTTTGCATAAAGGGGTTATCCAAGGTACATCTCACCACACTCCAACATTTCTTTTAGTTGGACAGAGGCTGCTGCAGTCGTGATCTGTGCACCAAAGTGTTACATCAACTGAGTGGCCTGTCTCTGTATGTTTTGATTAATCTTTGTGTGTATAGGGACGGACACAGAATTATTAAAAGAACACTACTCCCAAAATATCTGGGTCTCTGCCTCTCTGTGGTTTTTAAAAGAATGTAAATGCTACCTGTGTTTTGCTGCTAAAGGTTCAAAGTGGGATTTTCAAGAGCGCTCGGTATTGGCCTTACTTTTTTTCCATTGAAGTCAACGGTAAAACTCCCTTGGGGAGTTGAGTTAAAGCAATACTGAACATACATGGAAAATGCTACCCTAAATCAGTTCCAAAGCAATTACCTGCAGTGTGTCCACAGAGAAATGTGCTGCAGGATCTTCATATAATTCCATATAAAGAAAGGTGTTAAGATGATATTAAGGCTGCCTGGTTAAACCCTCAAATCAAGATATGTCAAAGCTAAGGTTACAAGTGGAAGGAGAAGCTTGGTCAGAAGACTAGGAAGAAGTAGGAAGTGGAAGCTTGGTCAGATGACTATGGAGGAGTACAAAAATACTACTCTAGCACACAGGAGTAAAATCAGGAAGGCCAAAGAACTGGAGTTGCAGCTAGCAAGGGACATGAAACGTAACAAGAAGGGTTTCTAGAAGCATGTTAGCAACAAGAAGTTCAGGAAAAGTATGGGCCTCTCACAGATGGGGGAAGGGAACCTGGTGATGTGGAAAAAACTGATGTACTCATTGCTTTTTTTGCCTCTGTCTTCACAGACAAGGTCAGCTCCCGGACTCCTGCTCTGGGCAGCAAAGAATGGAGAGGAGGTGAGCAGCCCTCAGTGCTGAAAGAACAGGTTCAGGACTATTTGGAAAAGCTGGACATACACAAGTCCATGGGGCCAGATGCAATGCATCCAAGGTGCTGAGGGAGTTGGCTGATGTGATTGCAGAGCCATTGGTTATTATCTTTGAAAACTCTTGGTGTTTGGGGGACGTGCCGGATGACTGAAGTAAGGCAAATATAGTGCCCACCTTCAAAAAAGGGAAGAAGGAGGATCTGAGAAATTACAGACCCATCTGTCTCACCTAAGTCCCCTGAACAAACCTGAAGCTGGTCCCCAAGGAATCTATTTTGAGGCACTTAAAAGAGAGGAAGGTGATCAGGAACAGTCAGCATGGATTCACTAAGGGCACCTCCTGAGGTCCCTTCCAACTCTAATATTCTATGATTCTAAGTCATGCCTGACTGTCTTTTATGATGAGATGACTGACTCTGTGGATGTGGGGAAAGCGGTGGATGTGATATACCTTGACTTTAGCAAAGCTTTTGATACAGTCTCCCACAGTACTCTTATCAGCAAGTTAAGGAAGTATGGGCTGGATGACTAGACTATAAGATGGATAGAGAACTGGCTAGATCATCGGGCTCAACAGGTAGTGATCAACGGCTCGATGTCTAGTTGGCAGACGATAACAAGCAGAGTGCCCCAGGGGTTGGTTCTGGGTCCAGTTTTTTTCAACATCTTCATTAATGATCTGGAGGATGGAGTAGATTGCACCCTCAGCAAGTTTTCAAATGACACTAAGATGGGGAGAATGGTAGATATGCTGGAGGGTAGGTATAGGATACAGAGTGACCTAGAAAAATTGGAGAATTGGACAAAACAAAATCTGATGAGGTTCAGTAAGGACAAGTGCAGAGTCCTCCACTTAAGATGAAAGAATCTCATGCACGTCTACAGATTGGGTACTGATTGGCTAGGCAGGTTCTGCAGAAAAGGACCTTGTGATTACAATAGACAAGAAGCTGGATATGGTCAACAATGTGCCCTTATTGCCAAGAAAGCTGATGTCAAATTGGGCTGCATTAATAGGAGCATTGCCAGCAGATCGAGGGAAGTGATAATTCCCCTCTATTTGGCACTGGTGAGACCACATTTGGAGTACTGTGTCCAGTTTTGGGCCCCTCCCCCCCACTACAGAAAGGATATGGACAGACTGGAAAGAGTCCAGGGGAGAGCAACAAAAATTATTAGGGGACTGGAGCACATGACTTATCAGGAGAGGCTGAGGGAACTAGGCTTGTTTAGTCTTCAAAAGAGAAGGATGAGGACAGATAGCAGCCTTTAACTACCTGAAAGGGGGTTCCAGGG
>ML675601.1:71743054-71774792 GCA_007922155.1 Mesoclemmys tuberculata
CCAGGGAGGATGGAGCTAGGGTGTTCTCAGTGGTAGTAGATGACAGAACTAGGAGCAATTATCTCAAGTTGCAGTGGGGGAGGTCTAGGTTGGATATTAGGAAAAACATTTTCACTAGGAGGGTGGTGAAACACTGGAATGGGTTACCTAGGGAAGTGGTGGAATCTCCATCCTTAGAGGTTTTTTAAGGCCCGGTTTGACAAAGTCCTGGCTGGGATGATTTAATTGAGGTTGGTCCTGCTTTGAACAGGGGGTTGGACTATATAACCTCCTGAGGTCCCTTCCAACCTTCATCTTCTATGATTCTATGGTTCTAAGTGTAATTGTGCACCCATATTATAATATACACTACTATTTTTTAAAGCATCTAGGTGAGTGAGGAGCCCAAGTCTCATTGAAAGTCCATCAATCATAGGATACTAAGTGCTTATTTCACTTGTGAAAAGGTGAGTATTGAAAATTTTATGTATAGCCCTTAATTTCAACATCATAGACTATTTCTTAAATCATACATTTCTATCATATTACATACATGTGGTATCTTATATAATATTTTAATTCATGTATGCTTATCCAATTTTATCACCATACTTGTCCAGTCTGTCTTTATTGGCTTAGCCTTTCATAAGCTTATTATATATACATAATCTATACAATTCACACACAAAAAATTATGGAAAAATGAAGTTAAAGCTGGAAGCACATATCAGTAATTTAAGAAGAGAAAAAAAACATTAGACTGTTGTAATTCTTCCCCAAAACAATCATTATAAGGGAAATTCAGAGTCGGGTGAAATGTAAAAGAAATCCAAGCACAACAATGTATGGAAATGTACAGTTAAAGCACCCAGACAATCTTAACTCTGCCCTATAATGATACCATGAGGGGGAAAACAAGATAGGGGAGGAATGGGAGAAGTCTAATTTGTTTTTAAAAATCAGGTTAATCTAATTTGGATCCATAAACATTAACATTCCTTTATCATAATTAAGTAGTTATTGCATGTCATCTTATTTATTTTATAGTTGCCAGTTATTTTAGTTTTGACACTAAATAAATATCAATAAATAATACTTACCTAAGTTGCTGCTATTAGCTGTTAGTTGACAAGCTTGAAATATAATATATTTTTCGGCGGTTATTTACTGGAAAACACCTGCACAAAGGTTCAAGGCTAATTGAAAGTGCAGTTGTGGTATTGACATTTAGAGATAGCTGTAGTAGTGGAGGACCTTAACAAATTCTGTTCAAGGCTAAATGCTCAAGGCTGAATGCTATCACCAAACAACTTTGATCCGGAGTGCCAAATCCAGAGTTCTGTCATGTGCATGTGTGCTCAGTCTGCTATGTTTTATTTAGCGTGTGTAGGTATTTTATTTTGTTGACCTGAAAAATACACAGATAAAGAGGTCATTTCTAAAAATCCCATTTCACAGTTATTGGCATCCTTAGTAGTGCTCTTGGAGTACTCAGAGAGCGGCCAAGAAATGAATGTGCATGGAGACCAAGGGTTAAATCTCCCAAGGGACTCAGATGTTGCAATTGTCAACATTGCAGTCCCTAGTTTTTAGGACTCTTGCTACCTAATGAAATCTACAGCCTTGAAGTAGGCTCTTAGGCTCCCTATACAAAGCATGGAGAGAGCTGGGCACCTGAGAATGGGTTTCACAAAAGCCAGTGCACTGAATGGGGAGCTGAATGAGTTAACAAAAAGTGTTATCTTCGAGTGATTGCACATGTCCATTCCATTATAGGTGAGTGCACACCATTGTGCATGGTTTCCGGAACCTTTTTCCCATTAGCAGATCCCATGCGGCTGGCTCAGTGCCCCCTGGAGTTCCATGTGCTGTATATGAGGTGCTGCCGGCCCAACGCCCCCTCAGTTCCTTCTTTCCGCCCGTGATGTTTGCTGGACCTAGCCTTGCTCTCTGCAAGTACCATTCCCCATAGTTTGAACTCTTTGTTATTCAAAGTACTTTAGTTAGTTTTAAATAGTTGTTAAGCAGTGTTAAGTATAGTTAGATTAGAAGTCCCTGAGGGTCTTACAGCAGGCCGGGCAATGCCCCGGTCCTCCGGCTTTAAGCCATGTGCCTCCTACGGGAAGAGCACAGGAAAGACAAATGTAATATCTGCAGGGCTTTTAAACTATGGACTCAGAAGGACCAAGAGAGCTGGTTAAAAGCCCTGCTCATGGAAGCAACACTGCGCCCAGAATCCAAGCTGTCCCAATCCACCCCGGCACTGAGCATCTCCTCGGTGCAGAGTGCACCGCCGGCACCAGGGTCGACTCAGCACCGAGCAAGATCCCGGGTGCCGAAGAAGAAGAAGAGAGAGCACGCTGAGCATGGACACTCCCTTGCGCCATTGGTATAAGCAGGGTCGAGTGCGGAGATGCACCAGCCACGGCCCGTCAAGTCCTTTCCGGTGCCTGCAACTCCGAACAGGAAGTGTCCCCCGACCCTTGAGAGTGGGAGAGTGCCCCTGCCGATGCTGTCAACACCGGGGGCTTTTCAGGCGGCAAGAGCCTTGTTGGCCTTGCCTGTGCTGCCTACGCCCCCCCTCTCCACTGAGGGAGAAGGATGCCAGTGTCCTGGGGCAACCCCAGGTTGGATTCCCCCAAAGGACGGTAGAGACCCCAGGTACGGGGAGGAGGATCTCCCACCAGATGGCCAGCAGGGGTAGAGCGAGGATGCTCCCCCAGCAGTCGCTCCAGGTCGGCATCATCAAGCCGGCCTGCTTTGACTTGGGATGCGGAGTCTCCCTCTCGGCGCCGATGTCAGTCCCTGGCGCAAAGGTATCGCAGGCCAAGAGGCAGCACCAGTTGAGATCCACCAGGCAACACACAGACAGCTCCTGCTCCTAATCCCTGACACTGAGGGGTTCGCCTGCACTGAGGCGGCGCAGAAGCCAGTCACCATTGGAGGACTTGGCACCAAGGGGTTCGCCCACACCAAAGCGGTGCAGAACCCAGTTGCCATACGAAGGCCCCACACCAAGCAGTCCCTGACGCATAACCTGCTCACTGGAGTCAGCCTCAGCACTGCAGAGTTCGGAGTGGCACTGGTCTCAGTCAGTGAAGGGTAAGAGATACTGTAAGTCCTCGGCGCTGAGAGGACGCTCCAGTACCTCAAGCTTGGAACGCGCCTCTGCTTGCCGGCACCGTTCGCAGTGAAGGAGGTGCTCCTCATTGTCCTCCAACTCGGAGGCATCGAGAGGATGGTCTGTGGCATCAGATGGCACCCAGGACCAAGGCCGTGCATGGAGCCGCAGGTCTAATGGTCTGGGGTTCCACAGGGGGGACAGTTGTTGGGACATCCGATGCCCCCACAAGGCTCCACGGCCGGTGGTGGAGTCAGTCCCAACTTGGCCCCAGGGTCAATGGCCGGAGCAATGGCCTTATTGGACCCCATGGAGCATCCAAATGGGAGAGGGGCCACAATCCATTCTGTCAGCGGGGTTCAGTCAATGCCTCCGGCTCAGGAGAAGGCCCATACACACCACTCCTCGGACGAGGAGTTGGACCCCATGGCGGGACCCTCTACAGGGACATCCCTTCGTCAGGTGAGGGAAAAATCTCAGAACGCGCCTCAGCAGTCCTCCTCTTCCTCACCAGATGAGGCAGTCTCCCAGGACCGTATGGCACCATTGGAGGATTTCAGGGAGCACCAGGAGCTGCTCAAGAGGGTGGCCTCTAACTTGGTGAAGGAATTAGAGGAGGCCAATCTGCAATCTTCAATCTGCTGGCGGCAGCTGCCCCAGCGAGGATGGCCCTACCAGTCCACAACAGAGTCCTCAAAATGGTAAAGGCCCTATGGCAAATTCCTTCCTCGGTCGCCCCTACGTCTAAGGTGGCCGAAAAAAAGTATTATGTCCTGGCCAAAGGGTTCAAGTATTTGTTTACTTTCCTGGCCCCAGGAACCCTGGTGGTAGACACAACCAACTGGAGGGACAGACAAGTTCAGCCAGGTTCCACTCCCAAGAACAAAGACAGCAAGAAAATGGATTTGTTTGGGAGAAAAAGTTATTCAACAGCAGCCTTGCAGTTCAGGATTGCCAATCATCAGGCCTTCCTGCGTGGATACAATTTTAATTTGTGGGACTCCCTCAGGCAGTTTGCTGAGGCCCTTTCCCAGGACTAGGCTGCAGACTTCACCACCATCACGGATGAAGGAATCATGATGTCTAGGGCAGCATTCCAGACATCCAGTGACACTGCTGACTCGGCGGGTAGGGAGATAGCCTCGGCCATTGCCATGAGAAGAAGCTCGTGGCTGCAATCCTCGGGCCTGTCCCAGGAGGTGCAGCAATCGATTCAGGACCTCCCCTTCGATGGGTCAGCTCTGTTCTCCGATCAGACTGATGCAAAGCTGCACGGTCTGAAGGACGCTAGTGCCACGCTTCACTCCCTGGGCCTGTACACACCCCAAGCTTCCAGGCAGCAGTTATGGCCTTAGGTGCAACAGCTACTAAGGCCTCCATCTAGGCCCTTCCAACGCTATGGAAATAGGGACAAGAATAGGGGATTTAGAAGTAGAAATCAACCCCCCAGCTTGTCCTCAGTCCCCCAACAGGGGCCCCCTGAGTGGTTGGACAACAGTTAAACCCACTAATGTGATGAGCAGACACCCACTGAACAGGATGGTCACAGTTACTCTCCATCCTACCCTCCCTAGACTGGTGGTGGCCTTCCTGGGCAATGATAAAAGGGGTTCTGTTTGAGGAACTGGTACTGTCAGTCACCCTAATTTCTGACACTCCCAATGTAGGACGGGGAGCCCACATCAGCGTCAAGTCAGGCAGTGCAGGTGCTGACAGACAACACCGCAGCCATGGTTTACATAGACAGGCAGGGGGAGCGCACCCCTCGGCCCTCTGCAGGGACTCCCAGGAATGAGGAATGATGAGGCGGATACCCTCAGCACGTCGTTCGTACCCTGCCATGGCAGGCAGCTGCACCCGGAGGTGGTGGCGATGATCTTCCAGAAGGGGGACATTCCTCAACTGGACCTATTCATATTGGCCTGGAATGCAAAGTGTCTGAGGTTCTGTTCGCTCCGGGGTCACGTGACTGGGTCAATTTCCGACATATACCTCATGAACTGTTGCTCCCGGACCTGGACCCCCTGCACCACTTGGCCTGGAGGCCCTGTGGCTGATGGAGGGACAGAGAGCCTGCTTGGTGCAGACTCAACAACTCCTGCTTTGCAGCAGGAAACCTTCTACACAGGTTGTGTACTGGGCTAAGTGGAAACGGTTTACCTCTTAGACAGATTCTGGGGCAGTCTGTCTAGCCTATTGCCTTAACAGGTGACCCTGGTGACCCAGGTGACCTGCTCCAGCTAAAGCTCCAGGGTCTGGTGCTGGCCTCGCTGACAGTTCACCTGGAGGCCATTTTGGCCTTCCATCAGCATACCCGCAGGTCTGTGACCCAGGGCCTCCCTGGGATCTCAACTTGGTCTTCTTGGGACTCACAGGGCCCCCCCTTTTTGAATCCATGGCTTCATGCCCCCTGCTCATGCCTTCAGGGAAGGTAGCCTTCCTGATAGCCATTACCTGAGCTAGGAGGGTCCCCGAGATCAGGGTCTTGCCACGGAGCCCCCTTATGCAGTTTTCTATAAGGATAAGGTGCAGTTGAGGCCACATCCAGCCTTCCTGCCCAAGGTGTTTTCCCAATTTTATTGTAACTAAGATAATTTTCTCCCCTTGTTTTCCCAAACTGCATGGTTCGGAGGAGGAGAGGAGATGGCATCTCCTCGCAGATGACATCATGCACGAAGTTCTGTGACCAGCAGGCGAAGGTGTCCCTTCTGGGAATCATCACAGCACATTCAACCAGAGCTCAAGCACCATTGCCCAGTAGGCGACAGAGGATGTGGGATTCGGCAGAGCTGGGCTGAGGGCAGCTCACTGGTAACTCTGACCCACCTCCAAGGTATTGCTTGTTAGTCACCTATAATGGAATGGACATGAGAAATCACTCAAAGAAGAAAACTAGGTTACTTACCAGTAACTGATGTTCTTTGAGATGTGTTGCTCATGTCCATTCCACAGCCCACCCCCCATCCCTGCTGCCAGAGTTGGCAGAAAGAAGGGGGTGTAGGGACAGCAGTGCCTCATATACCACGGCATGTGCTCAGGACTCCAGGGAGCACCAGAGCCAGCCCTACAGGATCTGCTAAGGGGAAAAAAGTTCCAGGAACCATGCACTCGTGGCGTGCACTCAGCTATAATGGAATGGACATGAGCAACACATCATGAAGAACATCAGTTACTGGTAAGTAACATAGTTTTCTGAGAAGGGTGTGGCCTAAATCCCAGCCGTCTGAGAATTGGGCATCTAAATCTGGGCCGGAGCAAGGTGCCTCTCTCCATTCAGGATTCACAGTTGTGAATCCTCTCCTGGGGCTAGGCACTGGTGCCAATATTTGTAAGAAAGCTTCTGTATATGCTTAAACCCCCATAAAGCAACTGGAGTGGGAGAGAGAAAGGAGGCAGAGGGTTTCCTTATAGTCCCTTTAGCCCAGTGGCTAGGGTCGTCCCCCAGGATGTGGGAAACCCCAGTTCAATACTTATCTCTCCTTGGAATTTTAGAACTTCAGTTTCCCCACCTCTTAGGTGAGTGATCTAATCGCTAGACTCATGATGACTCTGTCCCAATGCATATTTAATTATTTATACACAATGGAGAAATTTGTACAGGAAAGACTGAGACACCCACACCAAAATATCCTGTAGTCCAATGGTCCAGACACTCACCTGAGAGGTGAGGAATCCAAATTCAGATTCCTTCACTTCTGGCAGTGGGGTGAATTCAACCAGGATCTCCCACATCCTGGCTGAGGGCCCTAACCACTAGGCTAAAGGTTATAAGAGAAGCCACCTCCTCTCTCTGGTCATTTTGTGTGGAGATAAGCAGGCAAAATAGGAGACCACCTACCTTCAGAATCCTACCTATTCTTAGATGTCAGATAGGTGCCAGCTGTCTAGCTGGAGGCAGCTGTGCACATGCCCAGTAACTGAAACTTAGGTGCCTTGGTGACTGTAACAGCAAAAATTTAGGTGCCAAGAGACTTTAGGTGCCTGCAGAGTTAGGTAGCAGCTGAGATGGGGTTTTGAGGATCGCAGAGATTGGACTTAGATGCCTAAAGTGGCAGGTAGGTGCCTAAATCCTTCTGTGGATCTAGTCCTAATTAAATCATACACTAAATTGGGTGTCTCCCCAAAGAGGTCAAGCACATTGTGGGGAAGGTGCTATTACACTTGTCCTTTCTTCATAGAATCCACACTTACAGCCAGAGTTTCATTTAGGGTGCCAGGTTTGGTTGGATGTATTCCTGGAGGTTTCCTCATATGACATAAAGAATAATCTTTAACTAAAAGTTAATTCCTGGATACTCCAGGACAATCCTGAAAAGTTGGGAACCCTATCTTCAGTTGTGTATTGGCATAGCCACACTGAAGTAAATAGAGTTATGCTGATTTATATTAGCTAAGGATCTGGGCCTTGCACTGCATACACGCATTTTGACTGTAGTACCCATGAGTAGTCAGTCATCTGCCTTTTATTGTTGCAGAAAAGAATCATTTGCTGATTGCTTCTCCACAAAGGTGGAAGAAAGCCTTCCAACTCTGGAGCTTTAGTTTTAAATCTGGATTAGATCATCGCCAGATGAGAGTTTGATCTTAATCTTGGTTACATGAGTGCTCTACGTGCGTATGTATAAAGGGTGTTGCCGTTGTGCACTACAAATGAGCCTCCCTTTTCACCACCTCTTAACAACCTTATTCTTAAACTATTTCTCCTTTCTTCAAAACAGTCATGTGGGCGTGGTGGAGGGAAGAAAGGTTTCTCTGCAGCTGCTGAGTAGAGGGATAATGAATCTCTTTCCACTCTCTAGCAGCTCAGTCTCCAAGGTCCTACTCCTGCACTCTGCGTAGTTTAAAACAAACATCCATGCACAAGATGGGAAAATAGACAAGAGACAACTTGGCCATGGAAGAATGTCCACAGGATAGGTGGCACAAAGAAACTAGAGGAAACTGAGGATTGGGCCCTACATGGTGTCTTGTGGACCACTTTAGGTAATCTGCCACCCTGTAATCCCATGACAGGCCAGTGACCTATTCAGGTCACCAGGACAATCAGTCATTTATTATAGGAGGACCAGAGAACAGTATCCTCAGCATCTCTGAAAATGAGCCCGCTCGCTGAGATTAGATTACCTAACTGTAGGCACTCCAATCAGAGATTATAGGACTCAGTTACTTCTGAACTGGCCTGATGCTGAAGCAGTGACCAAGCTCTGAAAGCCTCCTTATCTCACTATCAACCCTCTGAGATAGAAAGAGAACGTCTATATTGCAATAAAGGACTCGTGGCACAGCCATGGCCGGCCTGGCTCAGCGGACTCAGGCTGAGGCTGCGGTGCTATGAAATTTCAGTGTAGATTTTTGGGATCAGGCTGGAGCCTGGACTCTGAGATCCCAAAACATGGGGGAGGGGGTCCAGCCCAAGCCTAAATGTCTATGGTGTTATTTTATAGCCCCTCAGCCCGAGTTCCATGAGTGCCAGTCAGGTGACCCAGGCCACCCACAGGTATTTTATTGCAGTGTAGACATAGATTTAGTCTCCTTCCAATCTGCTCTTACACAAAATACTATGGCATTCTAATCACATCTCTCTCCACACACTGGGCTTTCAACAAGCGATTTAATTCCCTGATGTGCTAGCTTTCGAAATCTCTGCAGGATTTTTCTACCTGCTGTGATTAAGTTCAGAAATGAGTGTTATCTTTGTAAGGAACACAAGTAGTGCCGGAGGATATTTGTTTATTTTATCCGTGCACTACACTATGCCAGTTTTCATTTAAAAATAACATATGTAGCCTCTGTAGTAAGTAAGATTGGGGTATACAATCAGACTTGTGATTGCAGCACATGTAGACATACTTAGGCTACCTTTGATTGACCTAGATCAAAGCTAGCAGGAGTAACAATACCAGGGTGAAACTACAGCAGCACAAGTGGTTGCAAGGGCTAACCCTATCCCTTGCTCACTCGGGTATGTCTATACATGCTGTATTCACACCTCCCGATTTCATGTGAACCATGAAAAATCTTGTTTGTGTTTGTTTTATCCCGTAGGGTTGTCACTCTTGGCAGGAAAAAAGTTTGAGTCAACAATGGCCACTGAAGTGTTGTATGTTTACATTGATACGGGTCCACTTAGTAATATGTAACCTTTTCTACATCTGGCATCAAACACAATGGTGTTTAAATCTAAAGTTACCTAGGGGCAATAGCTATTTTTGCCGGTGATCTTCTCTGAAGGTATCTGAACAGTGGCAATGATGACTGTAGCAGGCCATTCTTTTCAGGCCTAGCGTGCATCCAAAGTTACTTTAATTGCAGTTGCTATCATGAAAATGAGAGCAGAATTTGGCCCTATAGCTAGCTTGCTGATTGTGTATATGACCCACTTTACAAATTGGATTGTTCATCTGCTTCATGGAAAGTGCATCTCTTTTTGCACTGCTATAGATACCTGTTTACTCTAAGACCATGGATCAAATTTTCAGAAGTAGCTGAGTGACTTAAAAAGCCTAAATCTCAAAGTCAATGAAGCTCAGATTTCTTAGTTACATTAGATACTTTAGAAAATTTTACCCAATGTCTTTTCCTCCTTCCTTTATCTCTGCCACTTTATTATGTCAGCTTTTTTCTTCAGACACTGTATGAAACAGTTTACCAAAGACTATTTTATCTTCAGAATGTAAAAGTGCTAAGTGCACAACTTCAAATCCAAAACAGGAACCAGAGAAATTAAGACATTTGAAAGGCAAGTCAAAGATGTCCTATATATGCTGTATCTGACAGACAGAAATGTAATGAATGACACTATTGTATTCACCTCCATAAGAAAACATACTGGGGAATCAGATAAACCGTGAAAAAGGACAGGACAGGCAACTCTTTCTAAACTCTTCTCCCCACCCCCACTTTTTAACTGCTAAAATAAAAATAAACAGATTCTATCCCTAAAAAAAAAAGAGCTCACAGCAGACCAAGTGGAGTTGTCACAATCTACTAGAGGATGCAGTCAGCAACACAACCCTAACTGAAGTTAAAGGGAGGTGGGTGGCTAAATATCCTAATCTCCACCCTAGACTTTATCTCAACCTCAACAACTTTCACTTTCATTAACCATATGAGGTTGACATGCAGGCCCTAACAGAGGAAATATACAATTACATAAATTATATTTACATATATGTAAAAATTAATAATTTTTGAATATTTGAAAAAGCAGCAGATGATTTGTCTGTTTGCTTACAAACAGGATCTCTTTTTTTTTTCTTTTTCTGATTTTACAATCTTTAATCATCAGTGAGAGATATTCTTGTCCACCACAAAAACTACAAGAGTCTTGTAGCACTTTAAAGACTAAAAAATTTCTGCAGGCATAAGCTTTCGTGGGATGCAACCCACTTCGTCAGACACCTTCTTCTGAAGAATTGGGTTGCAGCCCTCGAAAGCTTATGCCTGTAGAAATTTGTTAGCCTTTAAAGTGCTACAGGATTCTCATTGTTTTTGCTATATACAGACTAACATGGCTACCCCTCTGGAACTTTTGTCCACAACAGTATTTCAAATACATTTTTTTAAAAGCTACTATTTGGACTACAAGTGAACAAAATTGCTCTGTCAAACTTGCAATGTTATCTGACCATGGCAAAAAAAACCCGTGCTTATTGATTGCTGAAGTATTTGATTACATTAGCGTAGGTGTAGCAGCTACAGACTTTGGACCAGTTTCTGCCCTCACATCTGTGTAACCTCCCTGATGTCAGCGGCACTGGTTTAACTCAGGCCAGAGTTTTCTCAGCTGCTGGAGTAAACCCTACCCTCTTAGAACAACTCTTCATTTCTTCCTTGAAAGAAACAAGGAGAGAGAATCTCTTGCTTTGTCCTAGCTCCAGCAATGCATTGCACAAACTACAGTGAATATAATGTGCTTTTTAAAGTATCTTTATCTGAGTAGCATGTTTGGGGAAGGAATGCAAAGTTCATAACAAGAAAAAGAATTCAACTAACGTGAAATATTTAAAGGTAAAAGAGGGTGAAACATTTTATTACTGAAAATAATGTGGAATTTAATAGTGTTAAAAATACACAGCTCGGAAGTCTAAGCCTCCCCCCGCCCTTTCTCCCCTGTCTGATGTAGTGGACAGTGGAGGCTGCCAGAAACTAGCTCTCCCTCCCTAATCTCCAGCTGCCCAGCCCTAGCCAAAGCCTTAGCAGCAGGGGCCCTACTCTAACTTCTACCCTGGGGAATCCGGCATACTGGAGTTAAGCTTTACTATATTTTTCCAAACCCCAGCTTGCTCCCAGCCTGCATCTGACATGCACACACATGCACGTGCACAAAGGGCAGCAGTGCAAAATGTAGTTAGAGGACAACTGAATTCAGCCCTATAGCGATTCTTTTTGTAAGTTCACGCTGAAGTAATATTTAACAATAAAAGTGACTTGGGAAATGTCATTTGGTTTTCTAACTATATTGTAGTTTCTTAACCAGCAGTGTTGTTAAAAGCATACAGTATGGCTTTATCTTGTATAGCTTTTATACAAACTATCTCAATATGCTTTATGGAGTCAAATATTATGGGTTCATATCACCACACTCCGCTTCCACGAGCAAGAGGGATTTTGTGATTTGGCAGCTCCTGGTGGCAGTCTTGGAACAATGAAGTGTGACCTCTTGTATTTTTCACCCTTCTGAACCCACTCCAACATGTGTTCCATGGAAACTGGGACCGCCACAGACTGGAGAGACCTTGAACAGCAGGCCACCAGTTCTCTGTGGTGGCATTCCCCAGCTCGCATTACATCCTCACAAATTTCTCACTTCAGGTAATTCTATCCAGCACAACATTAACTTGGGGAGGTCTCCCTCTGTGATTTGAGCCACCCCCAAGATGGCATCAGCTGGCAGGGGAAACCTTCAAGTACAGATTCATTGTCGCTGTAGCTGTTCATTGTAGCTGTTCTGTCATGGAACTGAAGGTGTGTGAGAGAAAAATAAAAGGCAACGTAGGCAGAGAAGGTGGCTGAGGTGATAGCTTTTATTGGACTAACTTCTGTTGTTGGGAGAGATGACCTTACCCAGAGCTCTTCTTCAGGTCTGGGAAATGCACTCAGAGTGTCACAGCTAAATACAAAATGGAGCAGATTGTTTAGCATAAGTAGTTAACACACATTTCAAGGGACCATTCAAGGTGAAGTGGCACCAGACCTCCCGATGGATGGGCCTGACTTGCAGCATTTCCTCTGAGTCCCACTTTGGGCTCAGTAGATTCACAGGTTCAATGGACAGAATTCCCATTACTTCCATTTGGGGGCAGAGGGTGGGGGAAGAGGATAAACCTAATCCAGCTCCCATTCAGTCAGACCCTTTCTGATTTTTTCCGCTTGTTTTCTCAATCCTAGTATGATACTAACATTACTAACATGTTACTCATATGGAAAAGCTTTTTTTTCGCTTGTTCAAAGAAAACATTAGAAATCTTGCTAGTTGACTTGACATGTCCTGAATGTTGCTATCCTGAGCTGAGTTATGATAATAGCAGTTCACAGAGATGGCCTTAATATATCTGTCCTTAACTGAAGTGGTTTTGACAGAAGAGCCAAAAAATAAAGTTACCATGGGTTAAGTAAATATAAGGAATTAATCCAGAATGGCTCCAGAGCCTCAGCTGACGTACATTGGCATAGCTGTATTGACTTCACTGGAGCTATGCTGATTTACATCAGCTGAGAATCTGATCTGAGGTTACTATTGTCTACTGATAGCATAGTTTTGCAATGTGTAATTTAGATTAAAAACAAAAATTTTGTGCTCACTGTATTACATTCTATTTAACATAACTATATCTAGGAAAAAAATAATCTCTCACTGTCTAGGCTCCTCTACTACACAACAGCCGTTCCCACAGGGCGATAATCTTGTTAAGGACACTGATTCCATCATTTTAAAATTATTAATTCCTTATTTTGGGACTGGATAGCTCAGGAGACTGGTAATGGGTTACAAAGCTTTTCATGAATAAATCATCCTTTGAAACCCAGCCCAAATCAGTAGTGACCAAAAGTGATTACCCACTGTCTGTTCCGTGATCTATGTTAAGTGCTCTAAATTCTGGTCCTAGCACACATTGCAATTCCAGTGTACACATGCATATCAGAAAGAACAGGTACAACATGATTACAATCTGACTATGTAACCTTGTTTCTATATCTATTTGCACTTAGGTGTACAGGTGTGATTTAAAATCAGCTTTGAGCATCTAAAGGAGCCTAGTTAAATGAAATCAATATAGATTAAGTTTAAAATCAAATTAACAGCATCCACATGGGGTTCTGCAGTAGCTTAACTAAATGGTTTTTTAATTGTTTTAAAGTTAAATGGGCACAACTTTAAATCTAGACAAGGCCTAGTTTACTTTCCTAAGAGGTATATAAATCAAGATAACATTCAAATCTAAGTCTGAATTCAGAACCCCCAGGTCTAGATCTTCAGCTGGTTCAATGGAACTACATTGATTTACACCAGCTGAGGATCTGATCCAATATAAAATTACAATAAATAAATAACTGTGCGAATGGTGCCCAGTGTTTCGGAAATGTTTACCTTCTAATGGCAACAACTGCATGTGCTTATATGTTAGGGCAGGAGTAGGCCTTGTGTCCACTGCATATATTGTACAATGGTGCCCCATCTACAGTAGGAAATAAACATATTACTGATAGTGGTTGTCAGCAGTCAGTCCCCTTGATGTTGATTTACCTGCTAATATAAATGGACCAAAGCCCTTTTCATCACTGTTACAGAAACATGGTTCCACAGCGAATGTCTACACTGCAATAAAACATGCATAGCTCACCTGTGTCGGCTGACTCAGGCTGGCAGGGCTCAGGGTGCAGGGCTATTAAATTGCAGTGTAGCCACCCGGGCTCAGGCTGGAGCCAGGCTCTGGGACCCTCCCCCTGAGTGAGTTTCTAGAGCCCAGGCTCCAGCCTCAGCCCAGAGTTTTACCCTTCTCCCATTTTCCCTACATGTCCTCTGTCACAAAGCCCTTTCAGATAAAGTCCAGTTTCATCAGTATTGTAGAAGTCAGCCAGGGGAAACTTGCCAAGTTTGTGAGAATTTTTTGCACTGTCACTACTCAGCTGCTGGTTTGCCCGCCAACTGCTTTCATCATGCTCTTTTTTGTAAGCAACATCGAAGCATTTCTTCCATTTGGTAAACCAGCTGTAAAGTGACTTAAAATTCTTCAGTCCAAATGGAACGGCAAGCTGGAGGGCTTTTCCCTTACTTGCGAGTCCAACATGCAGCACTTCCTGCACCCTCTTCTCCTTGAACCATATAAGCGAGCCTGGTCAACATCAGGAGCTTTTACTTCATGCCCCTGCTTGTGTCAGCCATTCAATTGTCCCTCTTCATAGTTAGCTGAAAGCTTATACTTCTGCTTCCCCATTCTGCAAACAGCTACCTGTGCAACTCTGACTTGACTGCAAGTTGGTTTTGAGTAACCCCCAGAGTTTGACAGTCTTGGATAATCTGTACTTTTTCTTTCAGTAAGAGACTTCTTGGCATTTGGTCTGTTTTTACCACAAAAAAAATGATGCAAATAAGCAGAGGATGTGACATCATGTCACAAATGTTGCTTTTACGAGGCGGCTGTGTTGCTGTTACCAAGTGACCAATTCACTTGATGGTTGCTCTTACAAGGTGATACTGCAAAGAAGCATCTACTGTAATGGGCTCTTCTATCTAGCAGAGGAAGGTATCACACAATCCAATGGAGGGAAATTGAAGCTAGACAAATTCAGACTAGAACTAAAGTGTAAATTTTTAACGGTGACAGTAATTAATCAATGGAACAATTTATCAAAGGTCATGGTGGTCTCTCCATCACTAACAATTTTTTTAAATCAAGATTGTATGTTTTTCTAAAAGCTATATTCTAGGAATCTATGTATGTATTTATTTATTTATTTAAAGTTTTATGTCCTGTGTTTACACAGGTCAGGCTAGATGATCACAAGAGTAGCTTTTGGCCTTTGAATCTATTAATCTATAAGAAAATGAACTTTATTTCCTTGTCACGTGACCTGGTTTAGTCCTCCAAAGCTAAATATCTCCGCCATGTAACAGGTGTGTGTATTTAGTGGTTGCTGTCACAGGATTTTTATGAAGCGCAAAAAATGAACCAGCAATGGAGGAGGCTGGAGAGTTATCAGTAGAAAAAATGCTCTAATCCCAACAGATCATGGCATGAAACATTTGTGAAGTTTTATGTTATGACTTTCCTCCAATATTGAGACCATAAAGCCTGGATTCAAAGAACCATTCAAGGTGATGGAAAGAGTGGTCAACTCAGTCTGCTCATTGTGGAAAGCTTCTATCCACTTCATAGATATGAGTCATCAGATCTGGAACAGATTGGCTGGTTCGGTGATGTCAGCAATGTTTCAAAGCAGAAGCAAATATAGTGCTTTTCTCACTGAGTTTGGCCAATTTCACTTGGCAAACTTGAAGTTACAAATTGTAATATGAAGACGTGTCCTTCCCAGCATTTTCCTTTGTTGGTGGAAATAGTTGACACTTCATGAAGGAAGACAACATGCCACCTATCTCAGACAAGTTATTGTTAGGCCCTTAGTCAAAAAAAAATCATGTCTCAAGTCTGTTTAATCTTCCCAATTTTAGCTGTGTCTTCAACCTTCTTTTCAGTGATGTTTATAGAGCAGGCTGTGGCAAAATATATTTTCCTCATCAAGGAAAATATATTTCCTGGTTGAGGATGGAGCAGAACTAATAACTATGGCTTCAAGCTTCAGACCTACCCTCAGGGTATGTCTACACTGCAATTTAAAGCCAGGGTTAGTAGAACTCACATTAGCAGACTTTAGGCTTGAGCATCTACACTGATTTGTAGCGTAGAAATTGTTGAATCCTGGGTCCCAACCTTGGACTCCAGTATCTACACTGTATTATGTGGGCCCGAGTTCAGCCACCCGTATCAATCATAGACTTCCTAGTGCCCTCCCAAAACATGGCCACTCTAGTCCTTTATTCATGGTGCAGTGTGAGAAAACTTGACTGTCCATCAAACTTGACTATCGAAGGACAAAAAATGTTGTCTCATGGGATTGTGGGATACTTTTGGTGGATTTCCAGAGCATGAGTCCAATGGGCCTGAGTCTACATTGCAAAGCAATAGAGCTTGACTCAGGCTCAGAGTCAAGTACCCCAATGGGGTCCTGGGATCTTGGGTCTGAGCCGTGAATTAATGCCATTTGGGTGAAGCCAGAAGGGGGATTAAGCTTGAGTGTGAGTTCAAACTCTGGGATTACATTGCAGTGTAGACATACCCTTAGAAAACTTAGAACAAATTTTCAAAATCAGCCTTTAATTTTGAGTGCCTTCTGCACCATATAGGAGGCTGATTTACAGAGATGCTAAGCACCCGCAACTTCCCACTTGAGTTGTGACTGCTGAGAAATGTGAAAATCAAGCAACAGATGTCCAAGGTTGGGTACCCAGAAAGTGAGGCACCCAAAAATTAAAGGATATTTTTGAAAATGTGGGTCTCGCTATTTACAATCTGCTGCTAAGCAGTCTCCATTCTACTAGCATTATCTGCAAATATTTAAACTTCTGCACCATTTCTCAATCTACATATAAAATGATTACTTGAAAGTATACATCACAGCTAATCTATTTACACCAATCTGTTCTTAATACAGGGCTTTTTTCCCTGAGGCCCTCATCCTTTAAACACACACACACACACACACGTATCATTTTCATCCCAGGAGTAGTCCCAAGGAAGGCTGAGGGTTGATAAATATAAAGGACCAATAGGCCAAGTTTTTATATGTATCAAATATAAAATACACTTTACAGTGTACTTTGGTGATTGAAGCTGTTCTTGAAGCCAGTGGGACTTAGGTGCGTAAATCCCACTGAGGATCTAGTCCTAACTCTATTAGGTGCTTCTGAAGAATCACTCTTGTATCTCCCTCTGACCACAGAGCACATTTTGAGTGCTACTGACCTACAAAAAATAATAAACATTCATAGCAGTAATTTAATATCAGAAGAGCATTTTGCAGATGAAAAGTGCTAAGTCTTATTATTATGTCTTGGAGAATAGAAGAGCATCGTATGTTCATAATCCATACAGCATGGAATAGATGGCCCTGTTCCTGCAAAGGGATCCCTGCAGATGTAATTGTCTGGTTGTGTGGATCCTTGTGTTCAATGAGTCTTCTATTTCTGGCTGATGTTTTTCTGCTGTAGCCTTAATGCTCAAAAACTGCATCATCTTTTTAAAAAGAGGGGTTTTTTTAACTTTGTGCTTGACCCTTTTGGACTCTTCCATGCTTGGTCCTTTTTGTGAAGTCTTTTAATTATAAAACGTTTGCGTTACTACTATGTACAAGCAAGTGGCTGTGCAGCCTCAATATCTTTTCAACAAAATTTTAAAATATGTAAATCCATTCTCATATTATGGGACAGCCACATTTTATGAATTGAGAAGAGTTTGCCTTTCAGAAATGGTCTGCTGGCATACCTGATGATGTGGAACTTGCAAATATTTTCATGGCGTCAGACCAGCATTTGATATTATAAATCATGCTCACTATGATCCCATGGTAGCAAGAAGTCAGTTCAGGCCAGATTGTCAGCCTGGAGAGATAGCGTTATCTGTGCGTGTCCTTGCTTTTGCAGGTTTTAGTCAAGCATGTAACAAGTGAGTGATGGGTTTTTTTTCTAAATTAAGTGACTGTATCCTTCATTTGCTCCTGAAGGAGCTATTTATATCCCGAGCCTATTCTGGGGCTTAGTGTTTTTTATTAATACAAATTGAAATTTCTACTTTTGCTTTGCATCTGTAAAACCATTTGTGAACAATACGGACAAAATAGAAAGACATTCAAATAGTGATTAAGTTCTAAGGCAGTCCGATGGGCTGCAACCTTATAAAATAGCGTTTCGATAACATTGTTCCTTCAGAACTCAAAATAAAACTGTGTATGGAAGAAGGAAGGTACAATTATGAGCTAAATCTCAAGACATGTAATATGTGGATACTGATTACAGATGTGTATCGAGACAGTGCGACATTACCCGGGGTACAAGCTGGATGGTTGAACAGCTGTGTCCCCTCAGCTCTCCAACCTGGGGTGCTTTTTGCACTGCTTCACTGTGAAAACAACCACTCGTGACCTGTTCACACACAGTCTCTAGCATGCAAAAGCAGACTCAGCTGAATTAAATGAGTGCTCTAGCCAGTCACTCCTGAACTACAGTGCAGAGTGACACCAGCAAATGTTCAGTCCCGGACTTGGTCCCAGAAATGTGCATCTTGTAAAAGACAGAATGGGTCAGAATGGGTTACATAAAAATAAAAGGTAAAAGGCAAGCTAATACCTAATTTAACAAGCTAAGTGAGCTTAAAGCAAAAAAAAAATTTCACCACATGCTTACAGCAGTCTGGCTGGATTGCTTCAGCCAGGACCCCTTCCCCAGTTTAATTATGCTTCCTTTGTCTTTCAAATGTTGTGGATGCCGTGAGTAGAAATGAAGGGAGAGAGGTGATTTGGAGCCTCTGTTCCTCATTTTTATGTCATTCTCTCTTCTTTGAGAGTCAGCTCCAGCTGGGGTTAAGGTAAAAGCCATTCTGTTTACTTGGGAACCTCCGGCAGTTCCACTGCCAACATGTACATATCTTGCTCACACCCTTCTTCCTACCAAAGAATGGCTGCTTAATCAGATGATAGTCCGTTTAATTTTGTTGACACCTGGCTGAGGTGTCTCTGAGGAACTGGTTTGTCTCTTTTGTCTTTGAGGAACTGGTTTGTGCTGGAGCATGTCTCAGTAAAGTCATACTGTAGAATCTTATAACTTTACATACAATGTTGCCACACATATTTTACCAAGACAATAATGTTCAGCAGATTACAAGTTTTCAGATGATAACTCAAAAAGCATACATTGTACAAAATTTATCATGAACTTGTAAAAAGGATGACTATAGGGGTACAGATTGTCATGCTTAAAGTTATAATTCTCTTCTTCTTTTAAGAGATAAGGGAAGTTAGGATGTGCTAGGGAGATGCCCTGTTTGTGCAGAGGAGGGTTGT
Source organism: Mesoclemmys tuberculata (assembly GCA_007922155.1). Lineage (NCBI taxonomy): Eukaryota > Metazoa > Chordata > Testudines > Chelidae > Mesoclemmys > Mesoclemmys tuberculata. The sequence goes on from ML675601.1 coordinate 71,762,271, forward strand.
GAGGGATATCTGGCCTGCTGTGATTGAGAGGTGCATCCAGGCTTTTAGTAGAGTGACTTAACATTTAAACAGCACTTTGAAGAGATGAGTGCCGTGGAAATACAAGTCACACTGTGCTACCAGCATTTGCCCTGAGCTCCCCGCCCTTGCCTTGCACTTAGCCCCAAGCTCTTTCCTCCATACTTTCCCTCTGTGTGCTCCCTTACAAACACCCTGTTCCCCCCAGCTTCTGCACCCAGACCCATATTTGTTCCCCTGCACCTAACTCTACACACGTTCCTCTCCTACTGCCCCATACCCAGCCCACACTGTACCCCCCACATCGCCCTGCACCCAGCTCTAAGTTCTCCCCACTCCACCCAGTCTTGAGCGCTTACCCAAAGAGGCAGTCAGGCTGAAGAGCACTATCCCCACACCAGGGGCCAGGCAGTTCTGAGAGACCCAGAGCCCATCCTCCTCCTTCATTTCTGCTTCCCCAGGGAGCACCAAAAGCCTGGATGCAATCCTTCCACCCTCCTGGGGACTGGGAGTTCCCAGTTCCCCCTGCCCCACTTCTCCCTGGGCTCTGGGGGTGCCTGGTGCTCATGGGCACCAGAAATATTGCAAAACTGGAAGGGGCAAAGCAGGGGTTTGCAGCGCAACTCTGTATTTGGCCCAGCCGCCCCTCCATCATAAGAGGGGGGTAGTGGCTGGGTCAAATCTGAGTGAGTGTTATTTGAACCTGGTGCACAGAGCCACTCAAATTTGTCCTGACCATCATCCATCCTGACAGGGGTGCAGCCTGGCCAAATTTGCAGCTCCAGTTCAGGGCCAAGAGGAGGGGACTGGGTCTCCAGTCCCCCTTGTGCCATGAATAACAATATCATTCAACAAAACAGATCATTTTAAAATAGTGTTGGCCTAGAACAACTAAGTGCTTTTGAGAGCCTGAAAGATTTAGTCTCAGGCTAGAATTTTATTTAAAAATTCAATTTTTAAAACAAAGATACTGTGGCTAGAAAGAAGACTGTAAAGTCACAGCTTCTAAATGTCTTGGGAGTGCTAGCTGCATCTATGACCCCTCAACCATTTTAGCTCCAATGCCAGCATAGATTCATTCTACATTGGATCTGGATTTAACTTAATTTCTTTTGCGGTTAAGGCCTTCTCTTCCTTCAGTGCTTTGTATGGACTCAGTTTTAGAGCAAAATTATTAGACAGTATTGTTACTCCTTTGGGCCAGAGTGGGCAGCCTGACCTGTGATACTGTGCGTTACGCCAGGTAGGAGGAAAAACTGGTGAGAGTCCAGTATTTCTTTGATGCCAGTTTGTTTATTTGCAAAGAATGTACCAAGCCCTGCTTCCCTGAACACAGAGGAATTGAACAATGGCAGACAGCGTCCTTGCTCATTGGTCCAAGCCTCTTTCAGCCAGAACCCCATCCCAAAGCTTGTTTCTGGGCTTCTCCCAGGGCCACAGACTGGGATTCCAGGCTGGGCCTGCTTTCTTTCTTTCTGCTTTTCTCACTCTGTTCTGCTGTTTACACACACGCCTGCCTTACCCACACATGCCCACCACACCCGCCTTAGCCACACACCCCTTTACCCAAACAAACCCGCCGCACACACCTTACCCACACACACCGCTTACCCAAACACTGTAAGGCCAACAGACGCCCTCTGCCAACAGAATTCAAATTCCTGAGAGAACTCACACATGTTTTGTATTAGGTGAAGGGGCTGTTCAACTGTCCCTCACAGCTGTCTCCAAGGGCAGTGATCATGTGTGACCCCATGCAAACAAGGTTTAACTGTATAAATAAATAACACACACACAATTCACATATTAACAACTATTTTAATTGGAAATGCAAATTTTAAAAGTACACTTCAGATTATTTCCATCACCAATTTTGGAGGGCATATGAAAGTTTCAAGGAAGCACCTTTTTATCTAGATTTGTAACAATAGGTAGCAACAGCAATTTCAGCATTTGATTCAGCATCAAACCTACTTTAGTTGATCTATATTACATTTAAGATGTTCTTTACAATGCTTCATGCAGCGGCTGTCCAATTTCCTATGTGTTCAAGCTGCTGATACTAGAGTGCCAATCTGCCTATATGGGTTGTCTCTGGTGTGTTCTGCTGAGGATCTAGCTAAAGCTCACTGAAAGCAATGGGCAGCTTTCCATTGGCTTCAGTGAGTTCCTAAATGGGGAGCATGAGCGTGCTTAAATGCCAGAGAAGCACTAGCAGGTAGATTTAAGAGGGAATCTGCAGCCCTGAGGTGTGAGATGGCTAGGTTGCTTATAACTGGACTGTTATGTACAGTGCTAAACTCTAGTATGCATTGGGAGGTTGTCTGCCTCTGTGGCACCATGCGCCATCCCCTTCCTCACACGTAATGCAGGACTGTCTATTGGAGCAGGAATCTAGAAGGAGGAGAAAAGGAGTAGGAACTGGCAAGCTGGAGATAGAGTTAAAGGGCTGTGGGAAGGGTGCATCACCTTCCCATGGACGTTAATCATGGACATTATCCAGAAAAGGTAATAGACCCTGGGGTTATACTACTTTAATGCACACACAGTGTGAAACTCCTGTAAAAGGGACAAGCATGGTTAGGGGAAAACATGATAGCTGTCTTCAGTGAAGCTGCATTGTCAGGCAGCAATGGGAGGGGAAAAGTTACCAGATCTCAGAGCTAACCTTTGTGCCTCTTGTGGATTTCCTGCAATCAGCAGTTTGGGGCTAAAACCAATAACCATTCCGCAACATGCAAACCCTGTCCCCCATGGAATTCTGGGAGAGAATCCTTATGTTTTCCTTCCCATAGCTTTTTCTGTGGGAGGTGGTGATATCAGTGAACATTAGCAACTGTTTAACGCTTCCAAGTTAGTTTTGGCAGCTAAGTTAAAAAATAGTAGAGAAAAGAAGGAGGCTGAATGAATATGCTGCATACCATATCCCACTGCCTCCACCAACTTCAGAAAATTGATTTTTAAAAAGAACTTTTTTAAAGATGAAAGGAGCCATATTGTAAATGCAGCAAGGCCTGCCAGGATGTGGATGAGTAGCCTAGCATTGTACTTCTAACATCTAGATGACAGCAGCCATATATGGTAAATGTATTCTAAATTGTATGTAAATATGAATGACAAAAATATGAAAATAATCCATATCTTATGCTTACAACCATGTCAACTACAATAAGAAATTAAAATATTTACATTGTACACACAGTTAATACACTAAGAGATCCTGTCATTTTCTGCTTTTACCAGTTCTCTTTTGAAAATGAAAAGTGAGTAAATAAAATTAAAAAACAAGATATAGGTAATAAATTATTACAAATAGCAGAATCTTTTCTTTTTCTTTGTCCAGGAATACTTAAAGGCTAGTGAGAAGGGGAGCAGATGGAAAATTTAAAACAGATTTAGGGCTTAATCCCAAATTTTTTATTTAGGAATAACTTTTACTAACTGCAATGGAATTTTTGCCTGAATATGAAGTTTGAAAAGGACTGAGAGCAATTTATGTGATCTCTTCCTGGACGGAGTTTACTCTCATGAGTAAGGGTTGCAAGATCAGGCCTTCAATCTCTGAAAACATGCAAGGAATGGGGGGAAAAACAACTGTAGATTAGATTCTCATTTGTTCTTTTCATTGACAGATGACAGCAAAACTACTTCTTATACCCTGATGAAATTTTTCTAAAAGAAATCGATCCAAATTTAATTGGTCTTGTATGATGTTAGATACCCAGGGTTTGGAACACTGAAAGGAACAGAATTATATGGAAAAGCAAAACAAATTATGGTTTAGGCCAGTGCCTTTATGACACTGGCCTTTTGAAAAATGATGAAACAGCAGACAATTGAGACAAGCGTCTCCATCAGTCAATATTATTTATGCCTATGTGGTTAGAGTTTTGTTAAAAGATTTTCACACCAGGAATATAGTACAAATTGATGCAGTTTCACTAAAACGTGAAGCATTTTGTAGGTTTTTCTCAAACATTTAGCTAGTTTTTCATGAAAACATAAAGCATTTTCCACAGGCACAAAACAAAAAGCCTTGCCATTATACAATAAAAATGTTACAATAATGAAAAAAATAAGATATTTCATCTGTGAAAATGGCAAAATTTTGTCTACAAAAATGGGAAAATTATTTAACTGTGAAGGCAAAGTTCTTACACCATTCTCAGGGGGAAGTTTTGTTTTCTGGCAGAAAAGAAAATGAACGCCAGTTTCCCCAATACAAAAATCTCAGTTTGCATATGAAAATCCTGGTGAAAGGAAAAGCAAACATTTCTTTAATCCCTACCAGCACTGTGCAGTATTCACATTGCACTGCATTAACATTATGGTATAATCTGCTTGGGTTTTTTTAGATCAATGATAATCTTGATACTGATTTTTTCCCTTGAAGATAAAACGTTTTATATGTTCACAGACATTTTAATCTATACTTGAAATCAATGTCATTAGTGGGTTGTAAAATACCCAGCCCTGCTCGGGATTGGTCTAAAGAAGGACACGGCACGTTTCTGTCAAGAAGCTCCATTTCAAAATATGAAAGTACCAAAGTCAAAAACTGTTTGATTTCGTGGACAGCAAATAATCTTCCAGGACATTTTGCTATTCCTGATCCAAATGGCATGTAATAATATTTTAACTTGTGTCCCTTGCGATAGAAGTTGGTCTTTTCTTCTCCATTCTCATCGAGATAGCGATTGTACTTGAATATCTGTAATGAACGTTGACAGTTCAATCTCTTTTAGAGCCAGAATATGCCAGTAGGGTATCACCACAGACTGGGAGGGGAGGTGCAACCGTACTGACACACTACCTCCTGGGAGGACCAGCCAATGCACAGTATGCTCCACGTCTGTGGCTGGCCATGCCCCAGTTCTCCAAACCCTTTTAGGAGAGATTAGCCTCTACAAGGCCCTAACCCTGCACAACTCTTGCACTTGAGGCAGCAGACTACCAGCCCTTGTGCAAGGGCACTGGTGTGGGAAAGCTTTTTGCATCTCTACTTGCCTTTTATTGACCCGCACTGAAGACAGCTACAGTCTATCTTTTTTGTACGTGTCCAAATTGGAAAACTTTCCCACCTCCCTCACCACCACTCTCTGTCCTGAAGGACTCTCTTTTCTCTTGTCCTCACTTGAAACACCACAGCATGGTGGCTTTCTCTGACTGAGAAAGGATGAAAGGAACTTACTTAAACCTATCACCCCTACTCTTTTGCTCAGCCAAAGAGTTTTGTGCAGAGTGATGTAAGGCCGGTGCTGATTTTGCTGCCTCCACTGCACTCACAACCCTAGCCTGTTCAGGGAATTCCTAGACATAAATCCAGGATGTATGTAGTACAGTGAAGCACTGATGCCAAATGCTTTATTAATAGGCAGTTAACATCTCCCGGAACAGGGAGTTTAGTATGTCACTGTAATTACTCACCAAGGGATCAGCATAGATGTCTGGATCAAAGTGCAGCAGCTGAGGATAAAGAGCTACAACGTCATCTTTGCGGATGTTGTAGGAGTCGTTATCCAAGTGCAAAGTGAAATCCTCCTTAGCAACTCTGACTGTCATGGACGCACTGGATAATCTCATTGCTTCCTTGATAATACTATCTGTAGAGAGAGAAAAAGAAAATGATTACCATGAAAAGACTCCATGTATCCTCTTGGGGAGGTTGTGTAGTCTGAATTACTTTTAATCTTCTATAATATACGACAGGGGTCCCCAAACTACGACCTGTGGGATGCATATGGCCTGCCAACACATTTTGACCAGCCCACTGAGTCCAGTGGCATTACAATTACATGCGGCCCTTCATAACATAATGCAGGGGTCGGCAACCTTTCACGAGTGGCTTGCCAAGTCTTCATTCACCCTCTGAATCCCACCCATTCCCCCCAGCCCTGCCCCATTCCATGAGACATGGGCCCAGCACCCAGGCCAGAGACCGTTCCCGGCCCCAAGCAGCGCTGCATGGTGGCCTCTCCCCCTTCCTAACCCTGCCCCTTCCTCCTGCTTCTCTCCCACGTGATGTGTGCTCAGTGCCCTGGCCAGAAGGAGGCACTCCGGCCCACCATAAGAGCAAGACTGAATGATGTGGCCCTGGTAGTTGAAACTTTGGGGGTCCCTGATCCATGATATTATGAAGAGAAGGAAAATGCTGAAATGAATAGAGCTAAGAAAACAGCATAAGAGGTTGATAAAAAGAATTTCCCTAAGTTTTGTTTTCTACCATCAAATTTCCTTTGATGTGGAAACTATTTTATTATCTATATGGAAATTATGCATCGATATATATAACTATCACATTTGTACATATACACACACACACGCACACATAATCAGTTCTAGCCATTCGTGTTGTTTTGGAGCACAAAATATATAGGTTAAGTATCACCAGAGCCTGCGCTACATAACAGCCCAGTAATGGTATGTCTACACTGATTCCACTGCATCGGGCTCCACAGATTGATGCAGCGGAAAGAGTTGAGCAATCAATGGAGACCCACAAACTCGATCCCAGAAAGGCTCTCCCACCAACACAGTAAATTCACACCCCCCCAAAAAAAGAGTAGTGCTGCATCAGCTGGAGGGAGTTTTCTGTCAACACAGTGCAATGAAGTCACCGCGGTAAGTGAAAGTCAACGGGAGATACACAAGTTTCAGTACATTGCTTGTGTACTCCCATCGACAACATTGGCAGTGTAGCCCAGGCCTAATTGATGTACCATTGTTAGACAAAGCACTAGAGAACATAAAGTATGGAACACTGCTCCAGTGGCAGGAGGGATGACACAGGTCTCTGAAAGGGGTTTTTCCATCTCTAATGTCTATACTTCTGATTCAGAGAAACCAGAAGGGACCATCATGGTCATCTAGTCTGACTGCCTGCCCATGATGGCCCACAGAACTTCATCCAGCACTTCTGCAATAGGCCCATAACCTCTGGCTGAGTTACTGAAGTCCTCAAATCTTGATTTAAAGACTTCAAGTTACAGAGAAGCCACCATTTACTCTTGTTCAAACTAGCAAGTGATCTGTGCCCCAGAGGAAGATGAAAAACCCCAGGGTCTCTGACAGTCTGACCTAAGGGAAAATTCCATCCTGACCCCAAATATGGCAGTCAGTTAGAATCTGAGCATGTGGAAAAGACCCACCAACCAGAAACCTGGGAAAGAATTCTCTGTAGTAACTCAGAGCGCTCCCTCTCTAGTGTCCCATATTTGACCATTGGAGATATTTGCTAGTTGCAGATGCGGATGGACCATATACTATTGTAGGCAATCTCATCATACCATCCCCTCCATAAATTTATCAAGCTCAGTCTTGAAACAAGTTAGGATTTTTGCCCCCATTACTCTCCTTTTCCAGAACTTCACTTCTTTGATGGTTAAAAACCTTCATCTAAGTTCAAGCCTAAACTTATTGATGGCCAGTTTGTATCCATTTGCTCCTGTGCCAACACTGTCCCTTAGCTTAAATGACTCCTCTCCCTCTCTGGTGCTTATCCCTCTGATCTACTTAAAGAGAACACTCATATCTCCCCTCAGCCTTCATTTCATTAGGCTAAACAAGCCCAGCTCTTTAAGTTTGCTTTGGTAAGGCAGTTTCTGTATTCCTCTGATCATCCTAGTAGCCCTTCTCTGCACCTGTTCCAGTTTGAATTAATCTTTCTTAAATATGGGAGACCAGACTTGCACGCAGTGTTCCAGATGAGGTCTCACAAGGCACAATGGTGTGATAGGGTATATCAGCCCTGCACTGGGGAGGAAGGGGTTAAGGAGCTGCTCTGGCTGCAGGAAGCCACGCCCCCTTGGCTTTGCGGGCTTGCTCCCAGCATTCAGAAAGGAGCTATTCAGCCCAGTCTGGGCTGGCTGAGGAGGAGAGCAGTTGGGTACAGCAGCCTCTTGCGGAGAAGCTGCTGGAAGCCCACCAACTGCAAGAGCGGAGGGCAATGGCTCACTGTCACCAGGTGAAGCGGCTCCAGAGATGAACCTGGGAGGAAGCTAAGAGGGATCCCAAAGCTGAGCTGAGACACCAAGAAAGGTACAGGGAACAGGGGTAGGAAGTAACCTGGGAGACATGACTAAGTGTACCAGACCCTAGGCCACATATATGGTCCAGTGCTTTGCAGGGCCCTGGGTCAGGACCCTGTGAAGTACGATAGGCCTGGGTTCCCCTAGCCCCACTCCCTTGGGACTATTGCTGCTAGGCCATGTAGCCCTTGGCTCTCACCTTTGGGCAATGCTTCTGTGGACTACAGCTTCTAGGCAGACCAGCCATGGACATTTGGCACTAGGCAGTTCTTCCAGCCTGGGGCCCCAAGGCAGGCTGCCACAAATGTAATAATATTTCCCTAACTCTACTAGAAATACCTCATCTAATGCATTCTAGGATTGAATTACCCCTTTTTACAGCCATATTGCACTGGCTGCTTATAGTCATCCTATGATGGACCAATACCTCCAGGTCTTTCTCCTCCTCTGTCACTTCCAATTAGTAAATCCTTACTTTATAGCAAAAACCCTTGTTGTTAGTCCCTAAATTCATTATCTTGCACTTTGCACTGTTACATTTTGTCCCATTTTCTATTATGCCTGTTCTCAAGGTTGTCCAAATCCTCTTGTATGATATTCTGGTCCTCCTCTGTTTTGGCAGTACCTCTGAACCTTGTGTCATCTGCAAATTTTATTAGCACACTCCCAGTTTTTGTGCCAAGGTCATTAATGAAATAATAACTAAGACTGGTCCCAAGACCGATCCTTTAGGAACTCTACCAATAGCCTCCATCCTGCCTGACAGTTCACCTTTCAATATGATTTGCTGTAGTCTCCCCATTAACCAGTTCCTTACTTATCTTTCAGTTCTCATATTAATCCCCAGCTTCTCCAATTTAACTAATAATTTCCTATATGAAACTATATGAAATACTTTACTGAAATCCAGGTAGATTGGATTTCCTCTGCCTAGAATTGTTTTCTTCACAAAGAAAGGGATTAGGTTGGTCTGTCATGATCTACCGTTTGTAAAACTACATTATATTTTATCCCAGTTTCCATTTACCTCTGTCTATAATTACTCTCTCTTTCAAGATTTGTTCTAAGACCTTGCATATAATTGAGGTCAAGCTAACTGGTTGTAGTTTCCTGGATTACTTTTTTCCTTTCTTAAATGTAAATACTATATTTGCAATTCTCCAGGCCTACGATATGACCCCCTGAGTTTATTGATTCATTAAAAATCCTTGCTCCTGGGCTTGCAATTTCATGTGCTAGTTCGTTTAATAGTTTTGGATGGAGATTATTCAGGCCTCCCTGATTTGGTCCCAATAACCTGTTTGAGTTTGGCTTCCACCTCTGATCTGGTAACTTCTCTTGCATATACTTGCTTCCATTAGCTACCCTGCCATTGTCCCCAAGCTCCTCATTGCCCTTATTAAAAACTGACAGAAAGTATTGATTTAAGTGTTGGGCCATACATAGTTTATTTTTAATCTCCACCCTCTCCTCAGGGTTTAGCAGTCCCGCTTCTTCTTTTCTTGTTTCTTTTTTTATTTATGTGGATAAAGAACCTTTTACTATTGGTTTTAATTTCTTTTGCAAGGTCCAACTCTGCTTGCTTTTGGCAGTTCTCACTTTATCCCTACATTTCCTGACTTCCAAGAGGTAAGACCATCCATACTGGGTCAGACCAATGGTCCATTGAGTCCAGTATCCTGTCTTCCAACAGTGGCCAATGCCAACTGCTTCAAAGGGAATGAACAGAACAGGGCAATCAATCATCAAGTGATCTATCCCCCGTTGTTCAGTCGCCGCATCTGGCAGTCAGAGGCTGAGGGACACCCAGAGCATGGAGCTGCATGCCTGACCCTTTTGGCTAATAGCCATTGATGGACCTATCATTCATGAATTTATCTAATTATTTTTTGAATCCACTTATAGTTTTGGCCTTCACAACATCCCCTGGCAATGAGTTCCACAGGTTGACTGAGCGTCATGTGAAGAAGTACTTTTGTTTGTTCTAAACCTGCTGCCTATTAATTTCATTGGGTGATCCCTGGTAACTTTTCTTGCTGAGCCATCCCTTGTGGGCATTCAGCTTTCTCATAATAATCTGTTTCAGAGGCTTGCTCATCCAGTTTGGGCTGCAAGTGTTCCTTATCAATTTTTTCCCCTTGCTTGCGATGCAGACTCCAGATAATTTCTGCATCTTTCTCTTAAAGTAATTCCAAGCCTCCTCCACATTCAGATCCTTGAGTTCTTCCGTCCAGTCAACTTGCCTAACTAATTCCCTTAATATCTTAAAGTTTTTTCCCTTTTGAAATCATAGACCCTAGTTGCAGACCTATTTCTGTTTCTCATTCCAACTTCAAGTGTTTAAAAGTCAATTTGATTCTACAATAAAAACTGTGTCCTGGATCACCCCTTCCAGGGAAATGAACAAGGGAGGAGGCTGAGTAGGGGAGAAAACTGACAAGATCACTTTATGGCCTCCCCCCAAAATTGTTTTCAATTCCCATGGTGGAAAAAGAAATGGTTCCATCACCTGAAATTGCAGAGCCCTCAATATGTAGCCCCTAGCCCTGCCTTCAGCTCTCCCCTACCCAGCTGTTACTCTCCTGGATGGTTGTGAGGATGGGAGGATGCTGCACCTGACACCTCTTTACCCTACTAGGGAGTGGTGAGATCTGTGTGGAGGTGACCTTCTGGGCAGATCATCTTGGGAGGACATTCCACTTTCCTTCCAGGGAAACATTTAAAACTGGAGGCACAAAACACCTGAGACTAGGGAATGATCCTGCACAGAGATGTGGAATGGAATGGAAAAGAGGGAGAAAGATGTGGAGAAAAAATCAGAAGAGTGGGGCAGTATCTTCTAAGCCTTAGTGCTCATGGGAGGAGAATGATATTAACAAATAAACAACATTGAAACCACCCCCCAGTAATTATATGGTAACATTTTCCAAAAGCTCTGAGGTCCAGATCCTCCCAGATATTTACACTCCCCATACCACAAACATCAGGACTGCTGAGAAGTGTGGCCTTTGCTATCTAAGAATACAGTGTAGTTTTATTCTGCTGTTGGATGGTAATTTAGCATTTCATAGCAAGTGTTTTATAGATAAAACAATATCTTAAAGTGGTTGTTCCTGGTACTGTTACATATGATGACCCTACCTAATACTGGCATATTATCCAATTGTTTTCGATTCAAGGAGATATGTTTGCCATCTAGATTGATCTCTTCACCAGCATCTTCCAGTGTTTTTTGCACCTCTTCAGTAGCTGCTTTCATTGCTTCTGGGCTCCTAAAATCAATATATCAGAATCAAAAATATTTCTTACATGTAAGTAGTGTACAAAAAGTTTGCTGTCTTAAATATGACGTTCATTATTTTTTCCTGTCGACAGTATAGTTTGTTAATCCATGGATGTAAAACAAAAAAGTTACATAAAAATCTAGAGTCAAAACTAAGGCCCGGTCTACACTTACCTTTGCGATACGGCAGCAGTCGATGGGAGATACGCAAGTGATGTAAATCACTTGCATATCTCCCGTCGACTTTGCAGCATCTCCTCTGCGTGGTGTCCATGTTGCGCTGCGTCAAAGGGAACAGCGCTCCCTTCAATGCAGCACTACTCCACTTACGGGGTGGTTTTCCTGTGTCACTTCCTGGATTGACTGAGCGCATCTATAGAGACCGCTCAGTCGATCCAGAGCAATCGATGTAACGGCGGCGAATTTGCCGCCATCAGTGTAGACCCAGCCTAATTATACTTATTATATTGGCATGATCCTGCTTGCTCAAAACTTTGAAAAGTTTGTCAAAGATTTGGTTCAGTATCCAATTCTGAGCAAGACCAAATTAATGTGTAAAGACTGTTAAATAATGACTTATGTAAAGCAATGCCAAGAATAAGGAATACAGACGTCAACCCAAGATTAGGAAATAGCCCCATTGCAGTTAAAATTCTAGAAAAGAGATCATAGATCACATTCACATCAGCTGTCCTGGCTTATGTCCAGTTGGATAATTACATTCTGCCTACCAAAAAAACCTCCTTGTAGTTTAAATTAAATAACATATCCTTCACTTTCTGGTATTCCATACAGATATGGCAGATGTTACTAATGGATGAGATGATTTTAAATATATATATAGGTTGTAATCCTGCAGTCCTTGTGGGCACAGAACTTCCATGGAAGTCAATGGGAGTGCCCAGAAAGTTTGTAAAGTTTATAGACCCTTTATGGATCATAGCACATTTCATTCTATATAAATCTCAATCATTACCATTAGCGGGTAGGTATTGTGTCTCTTAATTTTATTATGTCAGTTTATCAGAGAAATGTAGGCAGGTGGCATAGAATAAAGTCTTATCTTGAAAAGTACTGATTTTAGAAATTTAGACTGAGATTTTCTAAGGGTATGTCTTCACTGACGGTGGCAAATTCACCACCATCAGATCGATCTATCCAGATCAATTGAGTGGTCAGTGAAGACCCGCTCGA
>ML675601.1:71774802-71791924 GCA_007922155.1 Mesoclemmys tuberculata
GATCGATCTATCCAGATCAATTGAGTGGTCAGTGAAGACCCGCTCGATCGATCTGGAAGCTGACACATTAAAACCACCTCTCAAGTGGCATAGCACTGCATTGACAGGAATGCATTTCCCGTCAGCACAGCGCAATGAAGACGACATGTAGAAGAGGAGTTATGAAGTCGACAGGAGTTACGTAAGCTACACAGAGTAGCTTATGTAACTCCTGTTAACTGCTGCCAAATTTCCAGGTAAGGGTAGACCAGGCTTAAGACATACATAGAGGATTTGGATGCAGTGAGTCTCACCCAAGTGAAAACAGTGTAGCAGAGAGGAGAATCAGGGCCTATGGATTAGATCCTAAGATGGTGCAAATCGGTGTGGCTCCATTAACTTCACCAGTGCTACACCAACGTAGGCTCTGCAGATGTCTAACTTTTTTTTCCTCTATAAAACAGCCAATATATCTGTGAATCTAGCAGGTGGGCAAATAACAAAAATGTGCAATAAAACCTTGTCTACTCTAGAGAAATGATCTAAATATGTCCCTCTGTACCTAATGTTGAGAGCACTAGTGTAATCAAGGCTCCCACAGCCACTCTTGTTTTTAATACCGTGTTGTTTAGGTTTGCTCTGAAGGTTTAATTGACATAGTGTTAGAAGCATCCATGGCTGCAGGATTTTTGTCTATACCATGGCTCAAAGCATTGGGCGAGACCAGGCCCGCTGACCAGGGAGTCAAGGGGGACAATTTCTCAGTGGTCCAGCAATTTAAAAGGGCCCAAGCAGAGGGGAGAATACATATGTATCCTCCTCTCCTTCACACCCACTTTTCCCCAAGGCCAGTGTGCCCACCCACTTTGAAAGCAGGCCCACCCAACCAGATTTTAAGCAATTCATCCCATGTTTTTATCAGCCTCTGTAAAACCGGCTGTTTCGCTTGTGACACAAGGCTTGTGCCCACCCGTGTCAACCACAGGCCCTGCTAAAAAATCAGTTTTGGCTACGCCTCTGCCCAAGGCTCCCACCATTTGTGCTCTCTGCCCCTCCTCTGAGTCAAGCTTATTTATTATGCACTATGCAGTTTCCTGGGTGGCTGAGAAGGTGGTATCCGCTACTCAGCTTCCTAGTTCATCAGTAATCTCCCTTCAGAGTCCAAGGGACTCAGGAAGCAGATACCACCTCCTCAGCTGCCCAGGAACCTGCATGGCACATAATAAATAAGCAAAAACTTCTGACAGAAGCCCACTCGGACCTCAGCCATCCTGTCATAGGGGGTCATTGACTGTTCTGCCTTGGTGCCCAGAATTGCTGTCAGTAGGCCCTGGCTAAGACTTTTAGTAACTTTCCCTAAGATAGAAACACCCTATGTGGGATCTTCTCCTTCCCTGGATGGCATGAGAGGGGTTTCTGAGGAGTCTTACTCATGCAAGACAAAATCCCGGTCATGCTGAAATCTATGGGAGTTTGGACATTGAAGTTAGTGGGACCTGGATTTGACATTCATCCCAGAGCAGAATTTGGCCCTTAATGCTGAGAGCATTTCTGAGTGGCAACAAAACCAAGAAATTCTTTATTTTACCTTTGGAAACTGCAAACACTGCTACTCACCTAATAAGGTAGAATAAGCTCCAGAAAGTAGCAGGTATTGTGTTAGCTTGTGAAGCCCACAGCACAGCCAGGTGGGTTTTTGCTTTTTCCTTATCATCAAAAGTAGACAGAGTGTCATTCAAGAACATACGAAGAGTGACGAGCTCAGAGATGTTGTCCCTTTTTCTGAGGTTTTCATGGAGCAGAGCATCTGCCAGCTTCTCCCGGGCATTGTGGGCACTCTTGAACACATGGATAGGCATGCCTGCCACAAGGGCTGGGAAGATTTTATCAAATTCCTTGAAGTTTTCAAGAGCATTCAGTATAAGTGCTTTCTGGGTTTCCTGCTTAGATAGATTCTTGTCTTGGTTTGAATTAAACTCCGTACCGAAAAGTGTTAGAAAGCCCGATTCAAACATCGCCCGGCAACAGAACGCGTAAAGCCCATCAGTTACCCAGTCATTGGAGTGCAGTTTAGACGTCCTTGATTGCAGCATGACACGTTGTAGGTTTTCCATCATAGCTTCAATGAGGGAATTCAGGGCCTTGCCTTGCAGGGTTCGGATGAAAGTCTGATGCATGTTTTCAGTGGTGTTTCCATCATGTGGGTCAATGCTGCCATGTCCAAAAGCCTGCAACCAAATACATTGTATGTAAGATAAATAAAAATCATCACCACCTCGGTAAACAATAAGGTACCAGGGAAATCTCAGCCAAGATGTCATCGTCATAATTTAACACAGGGACATAGAATAAGATCTGCCAACTGTAATTAATAATTGGCTGCAAGCTTTAGCAAGTATAAAACAAGCATGTAAAACAAAATCTATGATATATGCTTATAAATAAATCAAATAAGCATGGTCACTTAGGGTATGTCTGCAGTCCAATAAAATGCCCACGGCTGGCCTGGATCAGCTGACTTGGTCTCATGGTGCTCAGGCTGCGGGGCTATAAAATTGCAGTGTAGTTGTTCAGGCTCAGGTTGGAGCCTGGGCTCTGGAACCCTACCCAGAGCCTGGTCTCCAGCATGAGTCTGAACATCTATACTACAGTTTCATAGCCCCACAGCTCGACCCTCACAAGCCTGAGACATAGATTCATAGAAGATTAGGATTGGAAGGGAGCTCAGGAGGTCACGTAGTCCAATCCCCTGCTCAAAGCAGGACCACCCCCAACTAAACTATCCCAGCCAGGGCTTTGTCAAGCCACACCTTAAAAACCTCTAAGGATGGAGATTCCACCGCCTCCCTAGGTAACCAATTCCAGTGCTTCACCAGCCTCCTAGTGAAAAATATGTCAGCTGAACCAGACCAACCACGGGTGTTTTACTGCATCTTAGATTTACCATTAGGGCTTCATTCAATTCCCACTGAAGTGACTGGGAGTTTTTTCAGTGACTTCAGTAAGAGTTTGATTGGTTGAGTCAACTCTTAGTTGTCCAGATAGCTTTTTTTTTTTTTTTTTAAATGGCCTAATTCTCCAAAGTGCTAAGCATCTCCTGAGAGGTGCAGAATACCCTCAGCTTTCATTGACTTTAAAGGTAGTGAACATACTCAGCAGCTTGCAAGATAGGGTCCTTACAGCATGAAAGGACAGACAGACAGAAAATGATGATAAACCGCAGTTAAAGTTGAGAGTACATTTCAGACACTTGAAGGTAAAAAATGACGAGGATATTGTAATCGTCCCCAAAACAAGCATTACAAACTCAGGAAACTGAGTTGAAGTTGAATTCTGAATAAAACTAGACACGGTAAGGTATGGTAATGCATAGTTAAGGCACCCAAGCATTAACTCTACCATGTTGTGACACCATGCAATAGTCACATAAGGCATGTCTCCACTGCAATTAAAAATCCACAGCTGGTCTGTGCCAGCTGACTTAGGTTCATGGGGCTCAGGCTAAAGAGCTGTTTAACTGCAGTGTAGATATTTGGGGTTGGAGCCCAGGCTCTAGGGCCTTGTGAGGTTGGGGTGTTTCCCATAACTCAAACTCCAACCTCAGACTACAGGGGAAGTAAAGGGATCAATCAATAGTGATCAGAAGTCATTATCATCTGAGTGTTTGTTTGAGGTTCTCTGTGAAATGAGTATGGATTAATCTAGAATTTAGGTTCTAGGACATGGGTTTCCACATTACAAAACCAGCACCATAACGGTTATTCTGTTGGCAGACAGGCCAAAGTTTGAATGGGCCACAATGAGCCTTCTAGAGGTGACCCCTCCAATTAGTGGCTGAAGAACAACGATAGGCTGATGGGCAGAAACTTGTATTGATGGGATTCTATGCCAGACCTGTTCTGTGGATATACAGAGGACTTCAGCCTCCAGGGCTGTTAATCTGGCATCTTTCGCAAGCAGTACATTTCTTTTTTAAATTAGTCAATTCAATATACATTCACAACAGTGCAAACCATCTTGCACCATACTTCTGCTCTAGCATTTTTGTAATGTTATATGACTAAACAGTGTTATTCTTGGATACTTTAAATAACAATGGATTTTGCAAACAGATTTAGGTTAAGGACTAAAATATCTGACACATTGTTGGTAGATGTGAGCCAGGAGACAAACTATCTTTCAGATAGGCGAACATATGGAAAAGTCACATGTAGATTAGCTAGGTATACTCTAACTTGAGCATGATATTTTGATATTGACTTGATATTTTTCATATTAAATGTTAAAATACTAAAGTCATTTTACAGCAGTACCTTTGCAGAAGCAGCAAAGTGGAACTTTTTCCAGTCCAAATGCCTTCCTTGGCGTATCAGTGAATGATATGAAAAGGGGTCAGTGAGAAAATGAACATATTTTCCAGCCACTTTGCAAGTGAAAACATGCCCATATTTCTTTTGTCTTGCTCTGAGAAATTCAAGCGGGTTGGCACCGAACTGCAAAGCGCAGCCCAGATACGGAAGAAGTCCATTTTCCACTGGTGGCTCACCTGGACGCCTACAAGTTACAAACAAATGTTACAACTTACGGTTATAAAGTAAGATCTGGCCTTCAGCTTGGCCAGAGAAACAGGATTGTGATATCAGTCTATTTATAACAGTTTCTATCACTGTTGAAAGGAAATTGCCCTCCTTTGAATAATAAATCCATTATGAGGTCTATAGTATCTTTAGAAAGAATGACCTTAACAGCCTACAGAAGCCTATTAGAATCTAATAATGACCAGAAATGTACCTTCTACTTAAGCTATATCACTGTAACTTTTATTTTTTACATTTGGGTAGGCTATTTTTCGCCATTTAACATTCTGTTCATTGCATGCAGTTAAGTAATTGTTCCTTAAATAAATACCCCCATGCCAGAAGTTAATACTGTCTGGGATATTCTTGTTGTTGGACCCTTTCCCAGCACTTTCAGGACCTGGGGCAGAGCTTGGTCAGTGCGGGAGCTCTGCCTCTTGATCTGATTCCACTGGACAATCTGCCAGAGCCCTAATTTGGCAGCCTCCATGGCATGATGAAAGGGACATTTACTTGATTTATCTTTTGGTTATTAGATTTTTGTTTGGTTGGTTTTTTTTTGTCACTCTATTTATTTTTTCCTTACAACCTGTCCACTGGTATTTCTGACTTGTGGGTAACCTTATGCAGAGCCCAATCTTACCAACCCTTCCTCAGCTCAGTATAAAGAGCTATATGCTTAAAAAAATAGTTTTTGAACAACATGAAAATATTCGGGTAAAGATTCACATTTGGTAGAAACTTGCCAGTTTTTCAACAAGAAATTGAAACCTGAACATTTTCTGTTTATTTAAAAAAAAAAAAAGTCTGTTTAAAAATGAGCAGATTTAGATTGATTTTTGTGAAACACTAAAAGTTTATACCAAAAATGCTTGCTGTGCCTGGGTTTTGAAAATGAAAAGTGTTTGGTTTCCAGCCCTTCAGTGGAAATCACAACAAACTTTCATGGGAAAGTTTAAAAAAAAACATTTAAAAAAAGTATTGTGAAAAGTAATTGCTGCTTTTTAAAATCAGTCTTTCTTTATAACATGCGAGTAGTTGCATTGACTTCAGTAGGATTATTCTGGAAAATAAGCAATTTTCACACGCCTAATGTTTTGCAGAATGATACAGACATTACTAACCAGAAATTCTGTAAGTAAGAATCCATACTTGTTCTCATTAAAGTCATTGGCCCAACTCTCAATGACTTTATGGGGCACAGGACAGGGCCCTAAACACATAGGGACTGACTGACCTGTTGCAGCTGAAATCAGCGGCAAAACTCCCTCAGTAGTTCTAGAGTTTAACCCTGGGAACTGCCAAACACCTGATAGTTGCTTCAGTGTTCCCAGTATCCCTTGGAAGTTGAGGATGCACAGCACTTTGCAAGTATCAGCCCCTTAGTTGCTCAGTATTGGGCCCCTAATTGCTATGTAAACTTTAAAACAGATAACATTATCTGATACACACTGTCAATTAAAATGTATAAAAAAAAACTTATATAACAGTTTTAAGGGACAGAAAGAAAGGAGGAATTGGAGATGGATGAACAAGCATCCTATGAACAAGAGACCTAAAAATGGGATGATTTCATTTATTTGGTTGATCTTTGGCTTGTACAGTTCTCTAGCATGCTGAATGCTGAGCACTTTGAACCCACTAAAGAAAGATTATTATTGTTGGCAAATCCTACTTGGGGCTGATCCTGCACCACTAAAATCGATCGGAGGTTTGCTCACGGGCCCCATTTCAACAAAGTAGTTAAGCACCCGTTTAAAATTAAGCATGTGTTCAGGTGCTTTGTTGAACTGGGCTCCAAATAACTATATTCCTGCATATGGACAACCACAGCAAGTCACAAATAACTTTTAAATAATGTGTCACAGACTTTAAAGGCAGAAAGAATCCAGATTGTTGTAGCAGGGTGGTCTGCCCCTTTAAGGGCCTGCAGAGCCAGAGAGCAGCAAGCCTAAGGAGACGCCAAGCAAGCAGGTGTTGGGAACTTGTTGATCCAGCTAAGCAGTAGCTAATGACTGGATCTGATTCCCACTTGGATCAGCTGGTTCTCAAAAGCTGCTCCCTGGTTCTGCAGGCCCTTAAAGGAGCACACCACCCTGCTACAGTCATCTAATCTAGCCTGTATAGCACAGACCAGAACCACCACTTAGCACCTGCACACTAAAATCCAACAGCCAAAATGAAGCCACAGGATTACGACCTACAGGAGACCAGACTCTTTTGTGCCACGAGCAGAGAATAGGAGGGACCAAGGCACATCAGTGTCCAAGACCCCCACAAAGGCAGGGAAATGGCTAAACGAGATATACCCAGATAATTCTGGCAAGTGACTCACACCCACACGCTGCAGGGGAAGGTGGAGAAATCCCTACAGTCACTGCCACTCCGAGTTGGGGCGAAATTCCTTCCCAAACAAATGACTTATAATATGTTCATAGAAAATAGTATACACAGAATTATTCATTTTCTATACTTTTTATTTAACACTTTACAAGAATAACAAACAGGGTAGCCACAATGCAGAACAAATATAATAAACAAATACATCCATTTGTTTGTTTCTGTACGTGTGACATTCCGAATAGGATGAAAACTTAAGAGTGTTTATTCAATAAACAGTCCAAATGATGTCTAGATTAAGGCTAGGTTTTTGATATGGCTGCAGTCCACACTGCAGTACATTGATACATAAAAGAAAATGAAAAAGGGATAAAACAGTCATCTGTAAATCCAGGGGCAGAGGATATAAGAGGTTTAGGGAGAGAGTCACTGCTGGAAGCTCCTGCTTGGCCTCTGCCCCTAGGGACCTGCCCTTGCTCTGCCTCTTCACATTCCCACTCCTCCCCGCCCCCAAACTTCACAGGAGTAAGCAGTGGGAGGTGGAGCTCAGGGAGGAGACAGGGCAGCAGAGGGCCTTGTGGTGGAGCCAGCACGTGCCACCTATGTGTACCTCAGAAGCATAAACATGTATGACCTCATTTCTCGGAAGTACTGAGCATTTGCAAAATGTATTGTCTTCAACAGAAGCTGCACATGCTAAACACTTTTGAAAATCCGAACTTTAACATCCAAATCATGATAGTTTTATGACCTCATTTACTGAAGGATTTCTCCTTTCTTTGTATTACTATTTACTGTAAGTCACTATATACAGAAGAACAAGAAAATGGGTCCACGTGGTCAGGTTTATTTTTTTACATACATAAAAAAAATTATACTATAAATATTTCTCTCCCTCCCCTCTCCCCCCAAAAAAATCCTACCACCACTACCATTGTTATTCTTCTCTTGTCAATCTGCCTATGTTCAGAGTAGTTTTGTCTTAGTTATATACACAAGATATTTTAACAGAAGTGAGGTTTAGGCTACATTTAAAAAGATACTTTACCTCCACCTTTTTACTCGACTAAACTTAAAACAGCACAGTGTTACCACTATTCCCCAGATCAAAAATGATGCTAATATTTCAAGCAATCACAGCGAAATTTCAAGAGTTTCAAGTGGAAAGGAATAGCTAACAGTGTGTACAGTAGGCTAAAGACTTGAGAATATTTACTCAATACAGTAAACAATCCAAATGGTAATTAGAATTAAACGTAGGAGTTCGATTTGGCAACATGCCCAGATTAAACTACATTGATACTGAAAAGAAAATGAAAAAGGGGTAAGGGATAAAATAGTCATCTATACATCGGAAGCATAAACTCATAGGATCTGATCTCTCAAAAGTGCTGAGCACCTGCAAATCTTACTGATTTCAACGGAAGCTGCACATACTAAGGACTTCTGAAAATCACACCCTTAACATCTCAAATTATTTATAACGTCATTTACAAATGGATTCCCCCTTTCTTTGTATTTCTATCTTCTGTTAGTCATTGTCTACAGAAGAACAAGAATCTGAGTCTGCATAGCCTGCTTATTTGTGGGTTATTAGGAACACAAAATGTCATTATAATATAAAGATTTCAAATAACAAAACACCAACATCAACATTGTTATCATTTACTGATCAATCTGCCAATGTTCAAACTGGTTTTGTCTCAGTTACGTACACATTATCTTTTTTACAGAAATGAGGGTTGGGATATGTTTAAAAAGATACTTTACCTCCTTCTCATTCCCAGAATAAACCAAAAACAACAGCATAGTATCACCGCTGTTACCCAGAGCAAAGATGCTGCCAACATTTCAGGCAATTACAGCAAAGTCAAAAAGAGTAGCTACCAATGTGGTACACTTTAAAGACTGAGAGTTATGTAAATGACAAGTCAAACAGCCACTTTTTATATAGAGAAGGGGCACCCATTTACTTTATTGAACTTAAATAACCTAAGCAAGCTATTAATTAACCATTTCTGGACAGAAGCTATTATGTCTTCATTCTCACTGATAGCTGTGTAATAAAAAAACCTGAGTTCTAGACAGTTGCAGCGGTGGCCTTGAGCTGATATCAGTAGAGTTTCCAAAGTAATCAAAGAGCTGTAATAGTTAATAATTTGAAGGTCTCTCAGGTGTGTTTTGATATATCATGTAGGTTTATGAACTACAGTTTATAGTTCAGGTTTAGCAATAAATGAGGTGACTAGCGAACATACATACAGTGGTAGCTGGTGCCCCAAGTGAGTAGGGGGTGCTGGTCTTACTATAGTTCCCTCACTCTTCTACCACTACACCCCCCACACATCTCCTGCCCTCCCTGCATATTGACACATTTTCAAAAGTGAGCAGGGGGAAGATTTGGGTCGGGAATGAGAGGTTATTACGAAAATGGAAAGAAAAAGACCCTTCTCCCTCTCCAACCATCTATCTCTGTCAAAATGAAAAGCATGGGCTCAGTTGCAGTAGAGGGCACAGATCGGAGAAAACAGCATTAGACCATTTTACTGTTTTTTTTCCTAGTCCCAGCCTCCTTCTCCCTCCTCCAGCCCAGCTCTTACCTCCAAATCTATCTTTCCCCAGCCTGCACGCCACCAGTTTAGCCAAGCTCTTGGCGGGATCTTACAAGATTCTGAGCACTCTGGTCTAGATCCAGCAAAGCACCAAAGAACATACAACTTTCAGCTCCTTACAGGATCCAAACCCTCATTCGTCAATTCACCTCCTTCTCATTCACACCCTTATACATCCATTCTCTTCAGCTCAATTCTGCCAACCCATTTCCCTCCCCTTTCAGAAACTATGACCCCCATCAGATTCTTCATCTAACCCAAGCCATTCCTGCTTGGAGATCTCCTTCAACCAGATCCCACCATATTCAAATCTTTTCCCCCCTTAGCTCAAAACCTAAAACACCTCTTTTTCTACTCGTCTCACATATAGCTCCAAAGCCCCTCCCCTTTTGACCTCACTCGTCGCTTTGGCTCAAAATTTAGGGTCCTGCTCACCTAAATGCCCAGGTTCAGAACCTTTTCCTGTGCTACCTACTTCACTATTGGCTCAGAGCTTCTGGAGTTCAGAAACATCCTTCCATCCTACCTGACTTAGATACTGCTCCTCTCATACGTACCATCTTGTGTACCTCCCCTCCCCAATTCTCCCCTTCACACAGACATTGTTAGAACCCTGCCTGGTATTGCTGACTGATTCATGCTGGCTCACTAGCGCCATCTTGGATAAAAATAGGTGGGAGTGGCTTTCTGGGCAGAGGTGACGAGGGTCTGGGACAGAGAGGTTCTGGAGGGAAGGCCTAAGAGCAGCCTAGCTAGTTGCATTATTATTTTGATTCCCAACAAAAGAAGAACCCAGGGAGAAGGGTCTGTTTGAGCACTAATCCAAACTGTGTGTGTGTGTTCTGATATCAGGGTATTTCCTTTACTTAGACAGAGGGGTAAGGTTTCAGACTGGTCACCTTTATTTAATCTTTAGTGATTCCGAGGTAGGTTTTAGGGACCTACTCTCAAGAAATGGAAATTCTATCAAGTCTTAAAGGGAATTCCATTGAAAAAGCCCTGCTTGATTATATAATAATGTCATTATAAATCTGCTTTTTCTTGTCAGTAGTCTGATTTCTGAGTGAATAAATTACGAGACCAAAGGTAGAATAGTTTATCACAGTGAGGACACTGGAGCTCCAGTGAGGAAAAAGTTGTGGCTGTAATATTGCTATTACAAGACAAGTGTAATCAATAAAAATTAAATTGGCATGTAGTTCAGATTCTTGCCACTAGGAGCTCAAATCTTGGCATCCCACCAATATCAGCAATGGCATTTAGACAATTTTAGAAGATTCAGATAGTAGGTGATGTCTCACCAGTCAATTGGGCCCCTGATTTATTTTTAAGAAAAAAAAAAGCTGAAGATTAAAATGCATTTTGTAGGTATACTTGCATGCTCACTTTTGCCTGTGCTCTTCCAATGAATGAACATGCAATTGAGTATGCGTGAGCAGTTTATCCCAGCTGTGACGGGGTCAGGCCAGACAGCTATGCAAGAGTACTAAAAGACATGTATATTAGCCCCAGACTCAGCAAAGCCCTATTCCCTGGGTGATTTAGCTGGGGCTGCTTAGCTAATTAGGCCACCTGGGGCTGTTTAGTTAATTAGGCCACCTGGGGCCAATCAAGGAGCCCCGCCCCCAAACACTTAAAAGCCTGCAGTTCAGGCAGGCAGCTGTGGAGTTTGGAGAGTAGAGGTTGAAGTTTACAGATTGGCGTTTGCAGTTTGAAAACCTGCAGATTGGAGCTGGCAGTCTGCAGTTTGCAGCCTACAATCTGTAGAAGCTTGGAGTTTCCACAGTTGCTGCCACAACACCTGAGGCAGAGGACCCAGCTGGAGAAGCAGGGAGCGGGCCACGGACTGACCCAAGGGAAGGTAGTAGGACTCAGGGGCAGAGCAGGCCCGTCTCCTCCCTACCCCTCCGGCTCACCTTCCCCCAGCTGCACCACCGGCTGGGCCGGAAGAGCGCAGGACCCACGGGGGTGGAGTATATCTACCTTTTCCCCCCGCTTACCCTGTTACACAGCTCACTATACAGTAATTGTCATTAAAATGCCAACATTTTCCCAGTAGTTCTCAAACTTTACTGTCTGAGACACATCAGTATTTCCCTCTACTTAGAGCATGTGATGAGAAATAGCCATGGCACTAAAATGTTATATAGGAATTATCTGGTTTTTGTTTCTAAACTATGTAAATGGAAATTCTTTATATGTACTTGCAAGATATAGTTCAAAAGTATGTTCTTCTAATGATTTTGTGAATTTATAAAAATGTATGTACATTTACAGTCTACCCCCATTTTGTTAGGGGGTATCACAGGGATAGTAGCTTTTAATAACAGATTACTGTATCATTATTGGATGTAGCAGAGGACCTAGCTCATCAACTGCACATCCTTCTATACAGTCCTAATTGAATCAGAAACCCTCATAACAACCCTGCACCACCTGAATTGCATCCCAACTTTAACATTCCCACCACTCCGCCCAAAACAGATGCATTAGTTAGAATGGTATAAAACTAGTGTGGACTTCAGGAATCTCTGGAGTGATTCATTTTGTGGGTTTTGTATTAATCTAATTTTGTGAAACATGACATTTTTAAGCCCCAGAGACTTTTCTTCATGTTGTGCAATTCACTTCTATGTGACATTTCCCACACAAGAGATTTGCTCCAGAAATGTAGTCAGCATGAGTTTTTGTAAGGAATGCAGAATTTGGCAGTTAGGCAAAACTCCCAGAAAATCTGATCGATAGAAACCTTCCTCTCTTCTCCTTGCTCCAAATTCCAGGTAGCCTGTGGGGCTGTAAATAGCCCTTAAAAATTGTTATTGTATTTGAGGCAATTTTAAAATTTTCTTCAACAAAGAACAAAATCCTCTTAAAAAAATCAGGGTTCCTTCACTCTCAGTCCTTCTGCATGTCAGCTGAGAGTTCACTCTCACATTCTCCTTCCCTTTCTGACTTCCCTAAAAAATCACCCCTTTGTAACTGAGTTTACAGGCTACTCATTTATAGCCTCTTCTGAAACACAACTAGACGGGTACAACCAGTTTGTATGATTCATGTTTCTAAGCTGGTAATTTCCATTATTGGAAATGTGCACATTGAGCAATAAGATAAAACCCTTTCAGTTTTGGATGCCACTTTATGCAAAACAGTGTCTCTTCTCTTCTCATGTACAGGCTTTAGTCTTTTGTTTAGCAAAATATCTTTCAATAAATAGGGGGCCTGTTTGCAAAAATTTCTGCCTCCTAAAAGCTGGAAGGTCATATAGCAGTAATAGCATTTATTCATATAACAGATATCCACCTATTTTATTTTGAGATAATTGGCTCTCAGCAGCATAGCACATGCATCTAGATAGCTCTAGCTTTCTTTTTTCCCTTAGCTGCTTTGTGCAGGTACAGCACAATGTGATAACGTCATACCTTTCACAAACTGGATTCAGCTACTCCAGCGGAAGGAGCAGCACATCTAAAAGTAGCAGCCTTTTCATCTCTCCCTGGATTCAGGAAATCAAATTGCCCAAGGCAGGGAATTACAGAAAAACTTGATGTCAGGAATCAGAGCCTGCAGCAGAGGCAGTCTGCAGGCAACCTAACAAGCGGAGCTGGCCTGTAGCGGGCTGCTTGATTGGCTACATCACCTGATTGACCTGTCCTGACCACTAGCTCCAATTCATGACTTCTGGCTTCAGTTCTGACCTTTGGATCTGACATCTGGCCTGTGGCGCTGGTTCTGAGGCTGAGTTCTGATTCCTGACTTTGGTTCTGACCCTTGGCTCTGGCACCTGATCTCTGCCTCTGGTTCTGACCCTTGGCATTTATTCTTGACCTCTGCTCTAGCCACTAGGCCTGATTCCTGTTCTAGCACGACCAGCTCCCGGTCACTGACACAGTGAGCATCCCCAACACAAACACTAGGGGGATTAGAGCTATCTGGTGACTATGGATTCTACAAAGGACAATATCACTCCGACAGAGATAACGGAAGCCCTACAGACCTCAGAGGTCCAGCTTGCCATCCTTCAGATACAGAATGTGGTCTTGCAAGCTCAAGCCACACCTCCTTCAGCCCTAAACTCCATTGCCTGTGAGCCCAAGCTCCCCACACCTTACAAGGTCAGTGGCAATCACACGTTTTGTGGGTTCCTAAATCAGTATCGGCTCCTATTTCTGCTATGACCACAGTTGTACCCCACCGACCAAGCCTGAGTGGGATTGATTATCAGTCTGCTTACTGGGGAGGCCCTGGCTTGGGTGTCTCCATTCCTGGGAAATTCAAGCCCACTTCTGGGATAATTTGAGGATGTTCTTTGCGTTACGGCAGTGATCGTTGAGACTTGAGCGTATAGTTGAAGCAGCACTTCAGGTGCTGCAGCAGAGATGCTGGCCAGCTGCTAAATATGCAGCAGAGTTCCAACATTTGGTAGTAAATACCAAGTGAAATGAGGCTGCCTGCATTATCGTTTCCAGCTCAGCCTAAATGATGATATTAAAGAGTGAACTGGCATGGGAGGAATCCCTATCCAGCCTGGACCCCTTAATCAACATATGCATCAGATCAATAAATGCCTGACCATAGGAAGCCAAGAAAAAAATGTTTCTCCTGGCTCCCACCAGTCCTGCTGGCTCTGCCCCTGTCTCACTAATTCTTTCTCAGTCACTTGAACCCATGCAAATTAATCAGGTCTAGCTCCCCCTCTCTGACATGGAAAAAGAATCAGCACAAGGTATTGAGCCAATGTCTATATCGTAGGGAGCCAGGGCACTTTGCATCAAGCTGTTCTGCAAAGGTCCAATCTAACCATGGTCAGGAAACTCCAAGGCCCAGCCCCAATAGGCTGGTTAGCATCCTTCCTTTCTCAACACACTAAGTCTTGTCCACCTGTACCCTGGTGATGGCCAGTTAGTGTCCAACACATCTCCAACTCCAGCTCCAGCACCCGGTAATACCCATCCTCAACCTAGAGGCACTGGTGGACTTGGGTGACTCAGGCAATGTCAAGGAACTGGAGTTCACCCAAGCACACAAGATTCCCACCCATCACAAGACTTTTCTGAGTTAGTGGAGTCCATAAACAAGACACATTTTTTTGTCGGGATGGGTCGCTCCCCAGCTGGGTCCTCTAGAAGTAAGTACCCTTCAAGACCACTGGAAAGTACTCCAGTTTGTACTAATTCATCTACCAGTTTCTTAACTTGTCCTTGGTATCACCTTGCTCACTGCCCACAACCTGTGCATCTGCTGGCGCTCAGGCACAGTACACTTTTACTCCCCATCCTGCCAATAATCCTGTTTCCTGAGAGTCAACCTGTGCCATACACGCTCCTTCAAAAAATTCAGAAACACAAAGGGAGGATTCAAAGCAACCCCAGCAATCTCCATGACCTCCCAGTTGGCTCCAGGGATTCCTGTTAAATATGAGCACTATGCCAACATATCCTACAAAAAGAACACCAACACCCTATCACCCCATTGCAGCTACTGACCTCCAGTCAGAGGCAGAGGTTTACAGGCACATTTTCTCCCTCTCTAAACCCAAACTACAGGCACTGCAGGACAACCTGCAGAAGGGTTTCATTCAGATCCCGATCTGTGTGGTGAAAAAAGATGGCTGCCTCTGACCTTGTATGGACTACTGAGTTCTGAACAATATTATAATCTGAAACTGGGTCTTCTTTGTACTTGTTAATGAGCTGTTTGAAAGATTCCATCCTGCCAAGATTTTAATGAAGTTGGACCTCCATGGTGCTCTTTACCAGGCAAGGATGTGCAAAAGAGAAAAATGGAAAACCACCTTCTGTACCAGGCATGACCACTTTAAGTATTTTATCATGCTGTATGGGTTATGTGACCTTCCAGCATTTCATAAATGATGTCTTTAGGGACATGCTGGATCAATTTGTTGTCATTCACCTGGATAACATCCTTCATTTTCTATGAAAGTCACGAATTCCACAATCATTATGGGTGCGCTATCTTAGGCTATGTCTACGCTGCAGAGTGAAGTCGATTTAATTAAAATTGACTTTCACTTGCTGATTTTTCAAAGTAATTGGAGCGTATCCACACCATGCTCCCTGTGCCAGGCTCGTGCAGCCACACTCGCCATGTTTGTGTCGAAATTCAAAGCAGTGCACTGTGGGTTCTATCCCACAGTGCAACTAGCCACGGTGGCTGTTGGGAGGCGTTTCATCGTCCCATGGTGCAACGCTCTTTCCCCCTCCCTTCTTCCCCCAAACAAACTTGAAACTGGTTTTTGCGCCATTTGCTTATGTCGCGCGCGCTCGCCATTTCTGTGGAGACATGGAGCCAGCTCAACTCTGCACTATTATTGTGAGCATCATAAATACATCGCAGTTTATCCTTGGGTATTTTCAAAGGAGAGTGAGCACCCGAAGCACAGGCAACAGCGATGTCACCGAGGCTGCCCTGCTACAAGACATAGAGCGTAACAATTCCCGATCGCTGCAGGCCATAACGCGTCATCCATAGTCCATGGAGCACCGGTTCTGGTTCTGGGAAACAAGCACAGACCAGTGACTACAGAACTTTCATATGTGAAAGGCCACTTTCCTTGGACTCTGCATGGAGCTGTTCCCCTCCCTGAAGTGCATGAATACTTGCTTGAGACAAACTCTGATGGTGGAGAAATGAATGGCCATCACTCTGTGGAAGCTGGCAACCCCCAACTGTTACCGCTGGCTGGGAATCAGTTTGGAGTCAGTAAATCTACAGTGGAAGCTGCCGTGATTCATGTGTGCAGGGCCGTCAATAGGCTTCTGCAATGAAGGGTAATGACTTTGGGAAACGTGCAGGACATAGTGGATGGGTTTGCAGCGATGGGGTTCCCAAACTGCAGGGACGCCACTGATGGTATGCACATTCCTATCTTAGTGCCTGCCAACCTAGCAACAGAGTACATACACCGCAAGAAGTACTTTTCCATGGTGCTGCAGGCCCTTGTGGATCACAGGGGTGATTTTACAGACATTGATGTGGGGTGGTCTGGAAAGGTGCATGATGCGTGCATATTTAGGAATGCACAGTTGTTTTCTAACATGCAGGCAGGTGCTTTCTTCCCAGACCAAAAAATTAACATTGGTGATGTGGAAATGCCATTAGTGATCCTGAAAAATCCCGCTTACCCCTTGCTCCCTTGGCTAATGAAGCCATACACTGGGCACCTTGAGAGCGACAAGGAGCATTTTAATAACAGGTTAAGCAGTTGCAAAATGTTGGTGGAATGTGTGTTTGGGCATCTAAAGGCCAGATGGAGAAGTCTCCTTACTAGGCTGGACATAAGTGAACATCCCCTCAGTTATACCTGTGTGCTGTGTTCTTCATAATGTGTGTGAAGCGAAGAGGGAAAGGTTCCCCTAGGGTTGGGCTGTGGAGGCAGAAAGACTGGCCACCAGTTTTGAGCTCCCAGATGTCAGCAATGCGCTCAGAGCTAACCGCGGAGCGCTTCGTCTCCAGGAAGCATTGAAAACCAGGTTCTGCAATGAGACGCAGTACTGATTTCTGTTTCTGTATGTTTTGTGCCTTTGCTTACCACCCCCTCCCCCACCATCGATATCTGTGGATAAGGAACTGGTTAAAGGGGAGACTACAGCGGGT
>ML675601.1:71792324-71860347 GCA_007922155.1 Mesoclemmys tuberculata
GATGATCATATTGGTCCCTTCTGACCTATGAGTCTATGAGTCTGTAAAGCCCTCCCAAAACAAGCTATTAATTAATAAAGAGACATGTATTGAAATGATGCAAAGTTTTATTTATGAACATTCAAGTCAGTGTGGGTGGAGGGCGAATGTTTTCAAGGGGTAGTGTGGTTGCTTGCAGGACAGCAGTCAGCATAGCCACCACTGCTTTCTACTTGCCTCAACCAGGGTGGAGTGCACCACATACTACAGCCTGGCTATTCTCCAAGACTGTGTGGGGGTGGGAGAGTGACAGGGCAGCAAAGCCATAGGTGGAGGAGCGTTCTGGAGGGGCTGCAGTAGGACTCTGTCCAGCCGCCACTCCTCTGGAAGTTCCATACGCCGTCTGAGCATGTCTGCCTGATCCCGCATGATTCACAGCATCTCCTGCGTGGTACTGTGATCATGCTCCTGCATCGCTCTTCGATTCTCCCTGTCCATGTCCATGTTCTGAGACAAGATCAGCCACCACGCTCGGAGCTCTGCATCAGCTGCCGCGGAGGCATTCATGAGCTCGCCAAACACGTTATCCCGCAATTTTTTTTCCTCTTTCTGATCTGCAATAGTCTTTCCGCAGCAGTTCTAGAGGGGAGGGCCAAGACCGAGGTGTCTATGTGAATTTCTTTTCATTCTAATGTTGCCATTGTTAGCAGACCCAGAAAAATGAAACAACTGCAACAATGTAAGAAACACTCCCCTTAATGTGCACAAGGCTAAGCCACACCTGCATTCCATTCCGAACATCTCAGAAGGGTTGGCTCACTGTGCCCTTACAGAGATGGTAAACCAGGGGCACTTTACTCTGCAATAGAGAGGATTAATGATCTCCAAAAAGCTCATGTAAAATGTCCTGTATGAGAGGAGTGACTGGGTGCCACCATTTAATTAAGTTAACTATTTTGTCACGAGGTGGCCACAATGGATCTGAGGAAGCGAGAAAGGGTTAATAGTCTTGGCAGATACCTGAGCAAAATTATTTAAGCGACTCAGTAGGACAATACAAAGAGGAATAGAGAGGTACAGGGTATTCACTGTGTAGCTCGGGTACTTTAAACGTGTGACCTCTTCCCTACGTAACCATGAATGGTATCAGTCTCCTGAGGTTAACGCATGTGGAAAGGGAAGATTTGCTGCACGCAGCAGGGTACCGGCTTGGCCCTTCTGCCCCTATGCCCCTATGCCATTGTTCCGGCTGACTTGATCCAACTGGGGAGGAAGGAACAAGGCTGCCCTCCCAAGAAACCTTGTGCAAAGGATAACAGATTTACCTACATGAAAGTTTCCTTGAGATATCAATAGGTGATTTTCAGAGCATACTTCTGCACATAAATAATCTGTTCCAGGAGTAACCCCCCCCAGTAAAGGCCACTAAACCACTGAAATCCTCCCTCCCTTTTAAAAGGACAAACTGCTAAAAAGAAAAAAAAAACTCTCCAGATGTGCTTTCCCCAGGACCATTATTGCTGCCCTGTGTGCTGCTGGACTGATCTGGGATCAGGAATAGGTCCTGACCGTCTCTGCTCTCCTGCACCCTGCTCTCCTCATCCTCCTCCTCGTCCACAGAGTCCTCATCATCCCTGCACTGGGATCCAGCAGAGGTGTCAATGCTGCATGGTGGCATTGTAGTGGGATCGCCGCTGAAAATTGCATGCAGTTCCTCATAGAAGCGGCATATTTTGGCATGGAGCCAGAACAGCTGTTAGCTTCCCTGGCTTTTTGATATGCTTGCCATAGCTCCCTGATCTTCATGCAGCACTGCTGCGCATCCCTGTTGTGCCCCTTCTCCAACATGCCCTGCAAAATCTTCCCGTAAATGTCCAATTTTCTTTTGCTGGCTCTGAGCTGAGCCATAACAGACTCCTTGCTTCACAGACCGATGAGATCTAAGACCTCTGGTCAACTCCACGCTGGAGTGCATTTGGGCCTCGCAGTAGCCATGATGAGTTCAGATACAAAGCTGTCTCCATGCTGGCTGCACAGGAAATGAAAATTCAAATTTTCTCGGGGCATGAGGGGAGGGGCCATTTCCGGTTTGCATGGCTGCGTAACAGCAGAGCGCGAATGTCCAGAGCGGGGGCATTATGGGGTACCTCCCGAAGGCCATTAACATTGAATTACATTACACTCTGTCTACACTGACACAAAATCGACCCATGAAATTCGATTCACACGCCACATCACTTGCAGAGGTGGTTTTATTACGTTGACTTTTGCTGCGCTTCAAATCGATGGAACTACCCTGCCAGTGTAGATGCAGGCATTAGGAGATCGACGTAAGTGAAGTTATGTCAACCTCCGTCACCAGTGTAGACCAGGCCTTAGAGAGCCTCTGCCAAAACCACCAAAAATGTGACTTGCCATCAAGCCCCTCACCTTGTCCATTTACCAACCACAGACTAATGAGCAAACAGAAAGCGTCAACCAAATTTTGGAGCGGTACCTTTGCTGTTTTTTGAGATATGCCAGGATGGCTGGCTTCCCTTGCTGTGCTATGCTGAATTTGTGTATAACAATGCAATCCATGCCTCAGCCCAACGTAGCTTATTCTTTGCAAACTATGGTTTTCACCCCTGCTTCCACCCAGAGTTACCTGTGAGTTTCCCTGTACGGAAGCCATGATTTAGCCTCCCACCTACACTGGGCACACTGGGAACTGAAGGAACACCTACAGTCAGCCAAAGAAGCCTAAAAATACCAGGCAGACCAACACCATCAGGTTGCCCCCAATCTGGGCATAGGGGACAAGGTGTGGATCTCTGCCCAGAACCTTAGTTCGAACTGCCCAGCCACCAAACTGGACTACCAATACCTGGGTCCTTTAAGATTACAGAATTGGTGAACCCAGCAATGTTCAGGTTACAGCAACCCGACTCCTTGAAAATCCACCCTGTCTTTCACATGTCACTTTTTAAACCCTAGACTGAAAAGCCCTACCCAAAACCACACACCTGTCTGCCACCACCACCCATAACAGTCCACGAACAGGAGTGTTTGGTCCACCGAATCCTCAACTTTGGTAAATTAGGAGAAGGCTCCAGTACCTGGTGGACTGGGAAGGGTATGGTCTGGACAAGCAGGCATGGGAACTGATGGAAACATCCATGCCCCAGACCTATTTCAAGCGTTCCATGAGAGAGCCCTAAGAAACCAGGATCTGAGGCCCCTAAGAGGCGCCCTTCAGCTGGCTGGGGGGTACAGTCAGGAAGCAGGGCTTGCAGCAGAGCCAGTCTCCAGGCAACCTAATGAGTGCAGCAGGCCCGTAATAGGCTGCCTGATTGGCTGCACCACCAGATTGATTGGACGAGTCAGCAGACCAGTTCTGAAGCCCAGAAACAGTTCAGCAGCTGCTCAAAGCATTCAGCCACGTCTGCAATAGCTTCTGTGCCTGCTTGTCCTCAGCACTGCTCATGCCTTGGCCTCCGCCTTGCCTTCAGGTGACACAGTCCTGACCCGTGGCCACAGTTCTTGGCTTCGGCTCCGACCTTTGCCTCTGGCATCTGGGCTCTGATTCCTGAGCCTGACTCCTGCTCTAGCCACTGGGCACAACCATCCACATCTTACTAACTGACACAGCCTATCTCGGTTTCTACTCTATACAGGCAGGGGAGTCAAATCCACCCCCCACTTTTTCTTAAGAGAAAATATTTTTTTTTAAATACCACTATGAGTGATCACAATGAGGTGTTACACTGATGTGCACGGCATAGTTTTGGGTACTAGCTAATACTAGAGGGCTTCACATGTTGTTGTTGATTACATGGGCCATGCTGTACACCCAATGAGAGAGATTCATTTATTAAACTGCTGTCTGTGATATGTGTGGGCAGCAGCAGGGGCACCAGAGAGATTCCTCAGCAGGCAGCACCAAATAGGCTGTTGTGGGTCTGATTTTTTCCTCTCACTTCACCAGTAGAAGCCAGGCTTTTCTAGCTTTTCAGTCTGATTCTTATCATGAGTCTGATCTTATCATGATTCATAAGAACATTCAGAACATTCCCTGAAGTTTTGGAATTGACTGGATGTTGAAAAGATATCACCTTTCAGGCACAGAGACAAACAGAAATGCCATCAAGTTGAGTGCAGGGCCTTGCTTTGTTTGGCCAATAACCAATGGTATATGTGCTATATAATGGTAATAATGTATAATGTGCTAATGGTCTAAGTGCTTTAAAAAATAGGCACGGTATCCCTTTAGTATGACTTTGATTCTAATCTTTTAATAGGGTTTGTCAGTTTAACTGCTCATGCCTTAGAAATATTGGATGGAACGAGCTGTGCAGATCTGCAGTACATTGATTTATTGTTTGATGATAATTAGTATGGACTAAACTACTAGAAAACAGGGTTTCTGTTTTTTAAGCATTTGGATTGCATTCAACCTTCTCTTAAAAAACTACAAACATTAACAGTCTCTCCTTGCACAGGACCAAGTCCCGCCCTGCATTGTGCTACTTTCTGAATACAGAGGGTGCAGGGAGCCTGTTCCCTGGATAGCCACATGGAAGCAGGCAAGATACCTGCCCAGCCCTAAAGACAACATGGAGAGGATTCCTGCTACTACAATGCACCACAGACCCAACTGGAAAGCCCACTAAAGCATATATATGGAGCCGGTGCACATACTGAGATTGATAGCATGTGCTATTTTGACACTGAGCCAGAAAGGATTAAGCCACTAGCAGACTAAAATGACCCAAATTCAACCTCTAGAGACATTTTAGAAGACTATATAAATGGTGATTAGGACCATTCCTTATAAATGGCTAGCAAAACCATGTTAATTAGACTAGAGCTTTGAAATGTAAACTTGTATTGTTAGAAAATTGGAAGAAAATAGACAAATACAATCACTGTGTTTATATGTATATTGTTAGAAGTTAGCAATCTAACCGTACGGTCCCTGTCTGTCACTATATTCTGTTAATTCAGAGATCAAAAGGGGATATGAACATTTAGAGGAAACGTGAATGTAGAAATATCATTGTCTTTATTTCCCTTTGAAGTTTGTAGTAAACTGCCTGTAGATGGCTGGAGATGGGCAGTTACTCTATGCTAATCAATGCAGCTAATTGCCGGTGTGCATAGGAAATAGGAGGTTTTACTTCAAAGCCACAAGTGATCTATTAATCATTCAAAGAATACTTGCTGTCAAGAAAATATCAATAAACCTGAGAGAGGTCTATAAAAGGACTCTAGGGCCTTGATCCTGTATCTCAGATCTGCTTAAGCTTTGACAGGGGAAGCTTTAGTTGCAAGATTGAGATCCCAGCTCCAATCTGGATTTCTCTGCTATTTCTCATGGAAGACGTTATACACTCTGCACATAAACTTCCTATTTGGATTTTAACCTATGAACTGATTCTGGAAAGAACTTTTTGGAACTCAGCCACTTACTATCTCTACTATGAAACTGACCTAAGAACTTCATTCATGTCTGTATGTATAATGATATTTCAATCAATACTCTCTTTTCTTTTTTAGTATATCTTATTTTAGTTAATAAAGATTGGCTGTAAGCATGTATTTGGGTAAAATCTGAAACATTAATTGACCTGGTAGGTGATGTGTCCAATCCCTTTGGATTAATAGAGCTTTATATAGGATAAACAAGATTTTCTGTAATCCTCATCATATTTGACTGGGTTGTCCTGGTGGGTGCCCTAGGCTGGATTGCATTGAGGGAACTGTGGGTTTTGGCTTCTGGGTAATCAGTAAGGTACTACAAAGCTGTTTTGTTGCTGTCTTGGTGGATCTAATTATTAGAATAACCACCAGTTTTGTGGATTACCTGCCCCATTCTTTCCAGTTTGCCCTGACTGAGCAATCTCAGTGTAGCCCAGGGCTCAAAAAATTTGCTTTGTAGCTAGGAGCCAGCCCAAAAATTAAGGAACTGGATAATGTGGGCCCAATGGTGGGGCACCCTGGCCAGAGCAAAGCAGCCACTCTCCTCTCCTGGGCCCGCCACAAAGATGCAGTGGCGCCCTGGCCAAAGCATGGCGGCTGCTCCCCCCGGGACCCAGTCTTTCTCTGGGAGACGTACTTGGCGCCAGAATTAAATTCCTAGGTGCCATGGCGACCTGGAGCCTGGGGTTTGTCGAGCCCTGGTGTAGCTCCTCCAGCACATCACACCTGGTGTAGCTCCTCCAGCATGATCACAGCTAGCCAGAAGCAGACACTATCGGTAATAAGATACACCCAGCAGCACTTCCATCTCAGCCATGAGTCTGAGCCTATGCTGGTGGAATGACCCTGGAACGTATGGATTAGACTGTGCCTTTAATGTCACATCCTTGAGGTGGAGGGGAGGAGGAGATATACAGCCCGTAAAAAAAGCACCAGGGAGATTATGCCAATTTCTCCTGGAGCCGCTCCCACACAAGGGATGCATATCCTGCAGCAGATATTGGTCTGCCAAGAATGCTGCCCCTGGCATGCCTGCTCCACTCTGTGGACCAATGCAAAGGAGTGAGCAAGGTCATGAATTTTTTATGGCAGCCTGAGCAAGTAGTCCCTGTTCTTGCCACAGTGCAGGCAAAGGAACTGCTATTGTTCCTTGAGAAGCTACACAAGGTGTAAGGGAGCTACTTGATCACCTCTGTGCAGCTGCTCAGGGCCCCTAACAATCCAGCTTTATGTGTGGCTGACATCACCCTGCTTCCTCTGCCCTCATGGCTCCCACCAGTAATGTTAGGATTTGACCCATAAAAAATGGGCTAACTTGTGATACATAATTTGTTCCCACAATTACTGATGGCCTCATAATTCGGGTGCAGTGGAATTGATTCCATAGCAGGGAAATGAATGAGGTATGAAAGGCTATTGGTAATAAGTGGCAATAACTAATGTACCTAGACACTGATTATAATTTCTATTTATGCAGTGGTGATTTATAACAAATGTCCCTGGTGAAGAGACAATTTGCCATTTGCTACTTTTCCCTATATATTTTGTGAGATCTCTGTTAACATCAGTCATCGAAAGAACCAGAGAAAGCAATACAAAAAAGCTACTTTAACTGTATGGACTTTGCTATTACTTATCCCCCTCATTGTTGTACCTTCCTCTTGACTGTATATATATATATATCACCTATCTGATTTCCATTCCCTGCATCTGTGGAAGTGGGTTACAGCCCATGAAAGCTTATGCCTGCAAAAATTAAATTTGTTAGTCTTTAAAGTGTTACAGGACTCTCATCGTTTTTACAAAAAAGAAGGCTGTAGCTCACAGGTTGGCAATAGATTGTATTGCTCTGGCATTGCAACCAGAAGATACAATTACATCAGGGGAATATGTAAAACCTATGTTGGAAACTTGAACAATATAGAATGAAAACAGGAAACAAAAGTTTAAAACAGCCACAGGGTATCTGCTTGTAGCTCAGCATTCTCTTATTTGCCTGTAAAGTGACTGATGATTACATAACATCTCCCCCTTGTGGTATCCGATGCACTGTCACTTGTGTAATGTATTCTACAGCAATAACAGAACTTGCCTCTTGATATTTGTGTCTTATTTCCATACATTTCTTATACGTGCCTTTTGGAAGGATAATTGTATGCTCCTTAAAAGTTTTATTCTTCTTTCTAAAATAAATATAGGGCTTTTGAAAGTTGTACTAATAGCACTTGAGATGAAAGTCTTTATTTTAGTCTGAAAGGATAGTGCAGGTAGTGGTAAGGTAGCCTT
This sequence comes from Mesoclemmys tuberculata, assembly GCA_007922155.1. NCBI lineage: Eukaryota > Metazoa > Chordata > Testudines > Chelidae > Mesoclemmys > Mesoclemmys tuberculata. The sequence continues at coordinate 71,800,050 of ML675601.1, forward strand.
CCCCACACTACTCTGTTAGTTTAACTCATCTCTATCCTTGAGGATTCAGATGAAATCCTCGCCTCATTGGAGTTAATGGGAGTTTTGCTACTGACTTCCATCTTCCATGGAGCCAGGATTTCACCCTTCCTTTCTAGTAATGAGCAAGCAGTTCAAACTAGTAGCCCATCCTGGGAGGGAATGAATAGCACTACTCTGCCTCTTCCCTATTGCACCTCAACTTTTGCTGATTTGCCCATTTCAAAGGGAAAATGTATTGTTCGGAGATGGGATTGTGACATCAAAGGTAGCTTGTTGCTTCCTTCACTCCCCCATTATTTTCTCTGCCTTCTTCTGGCTCTATAGCTGCCCCATAACAGCTGATTGTTACCTTTTGCTTAGGTGTCCGGGTTGTGATATCAATGGTAAATTGACCAAAAAATAGCTCACCATTCTTTTTCAGTCTTCTCTGCTTCTTCCTTAGTTGTGGAACAGTTTCAGTGGAATTGGAGAAGACCCAATTTTTAGGCATTTGAAAGGAGACTGAGTAAAGTACTAGCAAATATGCTGAAGAGAACAATCATGCATTGGCATGGTAAAGTACTAGATGACCTAGATATATTACAGTACTAGATGTAGGTATATTACAGCTCTACTAGAAATAAGATTGCTATAGTCACTCAATTGGCAAATCAGTCCGATTTGCTCTCTTCCTTTTGCGACTTTGTAGGTCACTCTAGGACCTACTTACTAGTTTACTTATGAACATTTCCATGTAAGAAATAGAACATTGTATCATTTTATACAGAAATATTTCAGTTTCACTGATGTAAAATTGTAATGGATGTACAGCTGCTATCTAATGATCTAAAAATAATGATCTGTAAAAATCTTATGAATACATTATGTGATCTGGTTAGTCAGATCAGTCACTGTATAACTATATTGGATTACTGGGCTTTCCTGTACTTATGTATTGGTTTAGTTTAAAAAGGAGCTGTTGGATAGATAAGGACAAAAGCAACACAATGGTTCTAGATAAAGAACCTCCTAACAAACACTTGGGAGTGATTGTGAAGCTGTGTATAAGAAAGGTGACCATCTATATCATTGTTGTTACCACTGTTACACAATTTCCATAAATCTTATACAAAGTGTATCATGTAAGGTGTCAATGGAAAAATTATAATCTATCAAGTATGATTATCATGGTTAAATCCTTGTATCATCTCTGTATCTGAAGGTATGAATATTGGCTGTGTATTTGTATCTGAAACCTTTGCTGCATTCCTGAGTGACACCCAACAGACAGATTTATATCAGGGCTAGACAGCTATGTTTTGATGGTCCATCAAGGACCCTTCACTTTAACAATGGGCCATAGAAGAAACGCATCCTGCCTAGTAGGACGCTTCAGATTCCGAGAGGCCAATGGCCATCCCCTGTGCTTCAGTAAACTATGTAAGGAAAGGTGATGTACAACGAAAGTCCTGTAGCACTTGTGCTCATGTGACCCTGGACTCCCTCTTGGGCCAGTAACTTTCCACAAACGGGGGCTGTGGGCTTTGTTTGGGAGAATAAATTTCCATGCAAATGGCACAGGATATAAAAAGATAACTGAGATATCTCCCTTTTGTCTTCATTTTCCTGCTTCATTTCTCTGGACTGGATTTCTAAAAAGAAAGCTCTAAACAAAGAGCTATGACCCCCAATCCGTTTGGGTAATTCCAGAGAGACTTTTGCAAGATAGCAGTTTATTCCATCACTGCTATGATCCTCCTCTATGAACACTGAAAAATCACTTCTCTGTATGTGATCTATTAACCATCTATAACTCTCTTCTTCTTCTTCTCTTTTATTATTAAACCTTTGGTTTTTTGTTACTAAAGGATTGCCATCAGCATGATTGGTGGGTAAGATCTAAGTTTCATACTGACCTGGGAATATGTGTCTGATCCTCTGAGATCAGTAAGAACTTCACATATGGTGAAATAGGTTTTCAATAACCTCTCACCAGACCTGTTTATCTGGATGGGAGCCAAGGGCTGGAATGCCTAATGGGGACTGTTTGTCTTCTGGTTAACCAATGTGGTACTGAAGAAGCTATTTTGTTGTTGGATTGGTGAATCTAATTATATAGTAAATCATCAGTCTTTGCGGATTATCTGCCCTATTTCTGTTCTGAGTGTGGCATTCTCAGTGAGGCCCCTTCCCGGCACCCAAACACAGTGATTACAAAACAACAGCTGACCTATTAGCAGTGAAAATGCTACTTCCAGACTCCCACTCAAAGTTACATCACTGCTTTGTCAAGTCTGGCACACTGAACAGTTAAACAGACTCCCGGGAGAGAGGAAAGGGAGAGTTGTTAGTGAGCTGGTCACATAGGGAAGATACAGACACAGTCACTGGGACCAGTCTTGCAGGAATGTCTGAAGCAATTGGGGGCTTCCCACACTTCCAGGCGATGGCAATCCTTAGGCAAGATAGGCATGTGCATAGATTGTTCATCATTGTACAATCTTTTTCTCTGAAATGCTTTAGTTCTAAATAAACAATCCTTTGCTTTAAGAAGGCTATCTGTTCACTGGATAGCAGTGGTCATAGCTCCAGGAGGGAAGAGAGTTGCAGGTATTGAACCTAAGTTGGGCCTGCTAAGGTAATCACAGTTGGTACAGAGGGTACTGCATCCCCGAGCCTGGTCTGAGAATGAGGTAATCATGGGATTCTGTCTGCAAAGGCGTAATGGCTTGAGGCCTGAGAGGGGAGAATACAAAGAGATCACAAGGCGTGAGAGGTGCAGTTAGCCTGGTAACTGTGACAAAAGTCACCAGGCCTTATGTTAACAATTAATATAAGTCAGACAAAATCAATGTCAATCTTGCCACTCCAGTCCTCTCTTGTCTGAGGTTACAGGCTTTTTATGGACATCATGTGTCAGCTGCATCCTCTGGTCCATGTACTTGACTGATAACTCAATCAGATTAGCCTCTTTTTTCATCTCTCCTCAGAAGCTGTTTACCTTTCCCATGTTGGACTGTAGTAAAAAGCTCAGTCTAGGATTCAGTTGTTTTAAAGAAAATAAAATTACTGGGAGGAAAAAAATCAAAAAAGTTTAAAAAATGAAATTAAAGCTAAATAGTAGAAAGAAACATACCTCATCTTGCACAAGAAAGCCCAAATCTTTAAAGTTACACAAAAGAAATAAAAACATCTGATTCTCTTAGTTCTAGATTTCTGTGTTACTCTCAGACTGTGTGTCAAATCCTGTCTGATTCTTATCATGGCAATGTGGCAAAGTTGCAGATCTCACACCCTCTGATACCAGGTGAGCTGCTTTATTTCTGGTCAATCTTTCAGCTATACCTAGGAGAGTCTTTGAAGTTAATGTTTTAGTACTCTGCTACAATGAATTATATTTGCACTGGGATTATCAGTGTTTCCCTAACTGTCCAATATTGGGAAATGGATTTCTCTCTTTCCTGTTCCAACATAATAGTCACTGAACATTTCAAATTTAACATTGTATAGATCACTGTTTCTTGAGAATGAACAGGTTGATTACTTCTTATCTAAACATTTCCCAGGTATTATAGACCAGCCAACCTAACTTCAATACTTGGAAAGGTACTGGAACAGATTATTAAACAATCACTCTGTAAGCACCTAGAAGATAATAAGATAAGTAATAGCCAACATGAATTTGTCAAAAACAAATAATCCAAACCAGTCTAATTTCCTTCTTTGACTGGGTTACCAGGTTAGTGGATAGGGGGAAAGCAGTAGATGTGATATGTCTTGAATTTAGTAAGGCTTTAGACATGATATTCTCATAAGCAAACTTGGGAAATGTGGTCTAGATGAAATTACTATAAAGTGAGTACACAACTGGTTGAAAACCCATACTCATTAAAGGTTCTTTGCCAAACGGGGAGGACATATCTAGTGGGGTCACTCCTGGGTCCAGTAATGTTCAATATTTTCATTAATTACTTGGATAATGGAGAGGAGAGTATGCTTACAATATTTGCAAATGACACATGTTTTATTCATGCTGGATATTCCGTATAATCCTATCATCCTCTATGAGCTTTCAAGTTGATTATTTAATAATTTGGTTCAGTATCTTTCCAGGTATAGAAGTTAGGCTATTATTCTATTTTTAGTCTATTATTTCCCACTTCCCATTTGTTCCCCTTTTTAAAGGTAGGTACTCTGTTTGCCCTTCTCTGGTCCTTTAGACCTTACCCATTCTCCAGGAGTCTCAAAGATAATTCCCAATGGTTCCAAGATTGCTTCAGATAGTTCCTTAAGAACCCTCGGATGAATTTAATTAGGCCCCGCTGGCTTGAGTACATATAACTCAGTGGTTCCCAACCTGTGGCCTGGGGGGGTCTTTCAAAGTAGCCCACAGCTCCCCTACCGATAAAGGAGCCACTGCCCTAGGACCCAGACGGAGTGTTTTGCTATGGGGCTGCAAGATCAGTGCTGGCTCCTTGCTGCAGCCAAAGCGACGGGAGATCAGCACTCCCCTTCCCCTGGCTGTAGCAGGAAGCATGGCAAAGCACTCCGCCTGGGTCCCTAAGTACTAGGGTTCCTGCTGGAGTCAGAGAGAGTGGAGCACTGATCTCCCAACCCTTTGGCTGCAGAAGAGAGCTACTGCCTACGGACCCAGGTAGAGCACACGGCGCTACAGGATGCATGCGGTTTCTCTGCTGCAGCCAGGAGAACGGTAGATCAACGAGAAGGCAGACTCCTCACTGAACTTCTTCCATCTGGCTGCAGTGCGGGGGCTGGGGCTGCTGGCAGACACTGGTGGCCCTTCAGGGTTGTAAAAATGGTATCTGTGGTCCTCGAGCCAAAAAGGTTGGGAACCACTGATCTAGCTAATCTAAATATTGTTTACTGTTCTTTTCCTATTTTGGCTTCCCTTCCTTCCCCCTTATTGTTAACATTAATTGTGATGAATATCTGGTCACCATCAACCTTTTTAGTGAAGACTGAATCGAAATAAGCATTAAACTGCTCAGCCATCTTGATGTCATCTGTTATTAGCTCTCCTTCCCTGCTAAGCACAGGACCTATATTTTCCTTCATCTTTCTGTTGCGCCTATATTTAAAGAACTGCTTTTTGTTGCCTTTTCTGTGCCTTGCTAAGTGTAAGTCATTTTGTGCACTAGCCTTTCTGATTTTCTCCCTACATATTTATGCTATTCTTCTGTACTTCTCCTTAGCAATTTTTCCATGTTTCCACTTTTTGTAGGATTCCTTTTGTAAGACTTGACCTACTTAGGCCCAATGAGATTGATGGATGACCTCTGGTAAGCCTATTAACATGAGTGTAGGTTCTTTTATTGTTGTTAATGGTTTTTCTTCTGTAATGCTTTTACTGTAAGAATAAATATATTTGTTTATAAAAGGCTGTGTAGTAAATTCCAACTTCTGACAGTTACAGAAGAGAAAGCAGGCAACCTGGCTTGCTGCAATATCATAGTGTAAGCAAGGAACTGTGCCGCCTCAAAAACCCTGGTCAGGAGGAAGAGAGATCCAGGTCTCTGCCCAAGAGAAGTAATGACCGAGGAGCCTGTAGCCTAGAGTGGGTGTCCTCAAGAGACCATAGATGGGAAATACAGGTGAAGTTGCCCTGAACTGGGACAAATACAATGATCATTTTTTCTCCATAATTCCAAGCAATATGAAATAAGACTTCTGGTCAGACAGTATTCCCTCCCTCCATCAAATAAGATTTTAATAACTTTTAGCATTGTAATTTTACAACTTTTTAAAAATGATTGTATTGTGCTTGTTTTGTTTCATTGGCAGCTGGTAGCAAAGGGAGTCTACTCAATTCCTGATCTTTGACATTGGCAAAGAGGGATGCAAAGAATCAGGATTCTACTAAGTTTCACTTCAGAACAAATTGAAAAGAGGGAACAGTCAGTGAAGCAGAAGTAAAAGTTCAGGCGGATGAAAGCGAGAACACAAATGGTAAGAAATAGCAAAGGACACAAAACTGGAGAGGAATTGGACACAAAATGGAGCATGAAGAGAGGAGTTATTGCTAACAATAGCTATTGCATTAAAATGTCCTCTTAAAACTTATGCAATATTATTCGTTTGAAGATGATGCCCCCATTAAAACAGCATATTTTAAAAATAACTTTCATTAGTTTCAACAGAGTAATTAAAAGCACTCAGAGTTGAACAGAGAGAAAATGTAGTTTTTAAAAAGTCAAATAAAAGTCAAACACTTCCTAACTGGTAGCTATTAATATGAAAAAATTACTCTACAGTGAAGAGGAGTTACATAACATACCAGCAGAAAACTATCCTAATGTGCTCAAAGCATGAGAAAAGCCATGTTGTGCTACTCCAGCAGATAGAGCAGGAACAACCTTTTTCTTCCAGTTTCTCCACAGATTTTAAAAGCAACTAAAACAAATTACCTAAATTGTCCTTTCTCCAAACTAAATACACTCCATTTTGCTATTGTACAGTTGTGTGCAAACAAATTATTCTGTTCCTGTAAACATCAGGGTACTGGTACCAAAATTGCTGGAATTTTTCCTATTTCATTCTACTTTTTTTTTCTTTCAAGTTGGTTAAGGCTGTAGAACTATCACTTAGTATGCTCACATCTGGGCATGCTCTGAAGAGAGAGACTTATCAAAAGAAAATAATATGTGTGTGTGTGTGAGAAAGAGAGAGAGAGAGAACTATATACTGAAAGAGGAGTGTAGTGAAGAAAGAAATAAAAACTAGTGGATGTGAGAAGAGAGGAGAGGTACATATTATTCCTAAACAAAGTGAGGCGACACAAAAAGAGGGGATGAAAACAGAAGCATAGAAACAGATGGAAAGTTTAGATAGGTGAAATACATTATTTTCTTTTCAAATCGGTGTTTACATTGCTGTGCCTGGAGCTATACCATCTAAGGCCTCTGACCTCATAAACGAAACAGGTTTAGTGTGGTCAGTAATTTGATGGCAGACTTCCAAGAAAAACCCATGAGCTGCAGAAAATAGTGTTGGTATAGTGTTCTTCACTCTGCTTTAAGTCAGTATTGAGACAGTGCTTTGCGAAATAGGCAGGGTCACTGTGCTGTTGGTAGTGCTTTCTTTCACAGAAGGTATACAATGGACGTTCTAACCACTTAAGGTGACTAAAGATTCCATGGCACTTTTCATAAGAGTTGTGAAGAAAGTCCCAGGGTCCTGGATGAATTCCAGTTCACTTATTCTGTCTAAACCACCACTGCAGTGTCAGCTAGGTATAGTGTAGCAATTGCTACACTTCTACTAAGTGCAGAATGCAGAGAAGTACTCAGTTCCATTTTATTGGTAGATTTTGATATCTACATTATAATCATATAGTCTGACTTTCTGCATAACACAAGCCATAGAATTTTACCCAGTAATTCCTACATCAATCCCCTAACTTCTGTTTGAAAAAAAGGAAAGGATGTTTCTTGAGGTTTAGGCAATTGAATGCTGCCCTGGAGAATTGTCTTCTATTCCTGCCAGCAGCACTGACTTCCTATGTAATGCTGGTTGAATAGCTTAAACCAAATTTTTCAAAAGTGGTCACTATCTATGTGGTCTTCATTTTCTGGGTGCTTCATGTTCTTGAGTTCATGAAGTCTGGTTTGCAGAAGTGCTGAGTACCTACAGCTGCAACTCAAATCAATGGGAGCTGTACATTGAACCCATAAAGTACTGTAGAATGCTAAATTATCAGGGATAGGCATCTCAAACTGGGTACCCAAAACTGACATACATATTTTACTTTAATCTGTTTCTCAGTTCCCCATTTGCAAAATGGGAATAATACTCCTCCTTCATCTCGAAGAGGTGCTGCGAAGCTAAATTCATTTATGTTTGTGGAACACACTGAACACCATAGAAAAGACTGAGGAAGTTAATAATTCTGCCTTCAAAGCCAAGTTGAATAGTGTGTGAGTAAATAAGACATGGGGCCACCAGCTGAACAACATAGAGAAAACTGAATAGCTGCTCATTTGATTAGCACTCTGTTTCCTTGGAATGAGCCAGAAGCAGGGGGAAAAAACATGATAATGTGATTTAAGAATGTATTATCATGGATATGCACAAAGGGGGCAAATTAAGATTGCACAGGCAACCTTCATTCTGGCATTTTCTAATTTTGAGTGCTTGACTTCACAATCTTAATAATGCTCTTTTAATGTAGTTTTTTAACATAATTATTATATCTGCCATATGTATGCTGGATCCTCCTTGCCATATACAAACACATATAAAATGTCTTTGTTTTCTGTAAAGTCTTTACAGCTGTTCACTCCTGGGTGGTTGGAGAACTTCCTGAGGTGCAAAGTACAGTTTATTTCCAGTTCCCAGGGGAAAATGCCCTCTTTATGTAGCTGTCATGGATTATTTTATTAGGAATTCTTCAGCTGCTCATGGCTGGTTATTTCTCAAGGGTAGAGTCTATTATTCTCCACATGTTAACACAATAACAATTGGTTTTAAAAAAAAGTATTTCAACAACAGAAAAATTACCAGCTACTGGTTCCTATTTAAATGAGCAAAAACTGATGACTTCATCATGTGTATGCTGTGCTCTCAAACAATGGGATTAATTCTGAAACCCTAATTCAAGCAAAACTTCAATGGATAAGGAGTGATGGATTGAGCTCTATAAATAGTTAATCTGAAAAGCAGCTAGCCCTACTTGATCTTGCTATTCAAAAACAAAGGAAACAATTTTATATTAGAATTTTTAAAATGCTATTTTTATATGCTATTTTTAGTTCAACAATAGCTCACAGTTAAATACATCTTTAAAAATACATTTATCTGATTTGTGTGCTAGGGTAAAGTATATCTCTTCAGTAATAACTCTTGCAAGTGCTCTCCTCTTGAATAGTTCACATACAATAAAAGCAATTTAACTGTATCTTGTTGAAACAACAAAACTCCTGTAGCACTTTAAAGACTAACAAATTTAATTTTTGCAGGCATAAGCTTTCATGGGCTGCAACCCACTTCATCAGATGCAAGAAATAGAAATCAGATAGGGGGTATATACATACATCCAAGGGTACGGAACAACAACGGGGAGGGTAGGTGTTAGCAAGGTCCATTCAGTTAGAGTAGATGAGGCCTATTCACAACCATTGATTAAAAGGTGAGAATGTGTGAACCCTTCTGTATTTTGTTGCATTTTAAAAAAAAACATTTAAGAGTCTAGTTTTAGCTATTTAGGTGACATTCCTCTCACATATACAGTGAGAATATCTTTTATGTTTATCTTGGTTAATATTTTCTTTTATGTTAGGTTGCTAAGGTACTTATCCCTATACAAATATTTTTACAGTATGTGAGGTTTGTTAAAACTATAGTTGTTAAAGACACTCCCACTTTTTCCTTTTATTTTCTTTTTTTTCCCTCATTCTCTTTCTTTTCCAGTTCAGGAAAGGTCACTGGTCAGGACAGCCTGACACAAGCAGAGGCTAAAACAGTAAAGACATTATAAAAAAGCTAGAAAAATGTTTTTAAAAATAACCAAAGAATGGCTCCATGTGGAAAACTTTGAAACCAAATGATTTTGAATTTGTTCACAAATATGTTTTTGTTCTCCAGTCAGCTGTATGAATTATATAACGTAGTGAGGGGGCATTGCCTTCCTTGGACACTGACAGGGAGGAACTGCCACTCAACCCCTGGAGGGCGGAACTAGGAAAGCAAACCTACCATGCTGGAAGCAGAGGAGTGGGGCTAAAACAGGAACAGGAAGTATAAAGGGCTGGCCCTGCTGTTCAGGTGTGGGGTTTGACCTGTCCATGCCTAGGGCAGCCATCTGAAAATGCCAAGGTCAGGGTAAGCTGTAAAAGGAGAGCAGATTCTCCCAGCACTGGCGGGTGACACTGAAGTCAGGCTTCCCAAACAGCCACAAACAGTGCTTCCGATTCCTCACACTGGTTATCAAGAAGCCAGTATACAAATACACACAGCCCCCTTTACTGCGTTTCAGTCTCTGGCTCCTAATCAACCACTAGGTCCAGTAAAGATACTAGTTATTTAAACTCTGTGCTCTTTACCAGAAAGGTTCTCCTGACCCCAAGGGGTCAGCCACAGTACCAGATCATTATAAGATCTTACCCAAAATACCATGCTGCCAGCCAATCCTTTCGTAAATAAAACTCAAGGTTTATTATAAAAGAAACAAACTATGAGAGAAATGTTAAAGGATTAAAGCAATCAGATACATACAAATGATTTGAAAGTCCATATATATCAGACTTCTAAAAGAATTGTGGAGTTTGCAGGCTTGTATACTTCCTCTGGTATACATCCAGTACTTCGATTGGTCTCAGTCCTTTGTTTTACAGCCTTAGTTCAGTTCAGTTGTAGATGAGATGATCCAGAGGCATGCTGGACACTAAAGACAGACTAAAAACAAAATGGATCCCGGGCACCTGCCTTTTATATCCTCTGGCCCTTGCCATGCTGCTTGTGGAATTTCACAGGAACCCAAATGGAGTCCAGAGTCTCATGAACAAGTCCTGGTGACTCATCAGGTATATCCCTGGCTTCTCTGCCTGGGCCCCTTGCACCAGTGAATGTCTTAATGGGCCATTAAGCAGGCTGTTATTGTGGCCTAGAAACAGCCCAATTTGAAATAAAGATATATCGACCATATCCATAATTTCCATTACAAATATAACACATGGACATAAACATTATCATCTTACTTAGCACATTATACACTTCCCTTAGCACTTTCTAACTGTACCTGACATGGCATATCTCACATGGATTACTATGATTTTGACATACTTATGTCAAATATTATAATAACTGCCCCTCCCCCCAATCCAGCCAGCGTGATACCCCCAACATGAGATCAGCGTAGAAGGGAGTAATCAGAGCTCCTGAATACACCTCAAGGGCCCCCCCTTATCCAGCCAGCATCACAGGGAGGATGGAGAAGGAAGTCTCTCTCCCAGTACTGGGACTCAAGCCCAATCCCGCTGAAGAGCCATCAGAGCTGCCTATTGGCTGGAGCCAAGAGGACAACTTGCCGGAGCTGCCGGATGCTAGCAATGCTGATCTGGCCCTTGCGATTTACCCTGAGGAGGTGGACAATGATTTGGGATACAGGTATGCGGGCACAGGAGCAGAGGAGGTAGCCCAGGGATAGCCACCTCAGTCCAGCTGTATTTGAGCCCAAGCACTTGTCAGCGAGTTTTGGCTGGAGTCCTGCTGATACACTAGTGGGATGCCCCACCGCTGTTAGGCCCTGGCCTGGGGTGTGATGGAGTTGGGAGGGCCCGCGTCCCTCTCCCGCACCTGTGCCGTGCCAAATGTGGGGTGACTGCCCCTATGGCCTGTGAAGCCTCATGGACTCAGACTGTTTTGCTTGTCCTTCCTGAACTGAGGGCCACGGCTAGAGACTATAGAGAGCTAATCCCCTATTTATGGCTCACCCACACAGGTGTGGTTGAGAGAGGGTGTGGCCTCCCTCTGAGACAGACAGGGCGGGACAGACCATCCCGTCTACATATAGATTGTGATGAATTTTGAGTTTCCCGTATCAATTTATAAATATTATGTATGACTTGGTTACTGTGAGGTTTACTATGTGCATATATTGTGTTAATTCAATAGCAGGATTGTCAGGAAATGCACCCAGGAAAGGGGAGGTGGGTCCCAATATACACCTCTCAGCAGACACTTCAGGAATGATGCAAGAGCCATTGGCTTGAATGTTCAAACTCTGACCCCTGTAGAGCTCACCAAAATGATGTTGGGCAGCAAGTCCAAGACACACTCAGGAAACTGAGAACAAAGAACCATAGCAGGAATTAAAGACACCCATACTCCCACAAGGATTTACCTAGGTTTTTTGAAACTGAGATTTAACCCCTCTGAGATTAGGCGTCTGAGAGAAAATAGGTCTAAAATAGGACACTAGGTATGATAGATACGCAAGAAGACCTTTTGTTGTTGTAAAATTCAGTCTTTTATGCTATGCTTTGTTTCTATGGTCACATAAACTGTTTTAAGAAGGCAGTTTTGGGTCACCATAAACTACTAGTCACAGATTCCTAGAGGGAAGAATCATAGGAACCCAAACCCAGTTGAATCTGCTAGGAAGGCATGGATGATCCACAGGTTATTTACAACCCAGGACCTGGTTTTTGAGAAGGAGAATCATGTGATTCTACCCAAAAAACAGGTAAGGAAACTGGACCTGATACTGATAAGAATGCACTTGAACAGACCAGAGGTTCAGTTTAGTCCTGTAACCATGCATATACATACATACTACCTATGTGGTTATGATAATATTGGAATAAATAACCTTATTTCTGCAACCATGGAATAAACTGTGAAACCCATTAATAAAATGCTTTCATTTAGCACTTTTGTCTCTTTAGCTATACTCTGCCCACTATCTCTGCTGGGTCTACTTCTGAGGTTCCAAGTTGATGATCAGAAGCTGGTTTATAGAGCTGGCTTTTTAAAAATATGTATATAAATTAACAGAGCTAGATTTTTAAAAATATATATATGAAGTCTGCTTCTCACCCATGTGCATCAGGTCAGAGTAAGATTGTAATTACATTGGTCTGAAGTTCAGGTTGATATTCTTTTCTGGATCAGTGAAGATTTAAGATTTGATATTTTGCAAACCAGAAGAGTTAGAAATGCTTTCTGTAGTATACTGAAGAAACACTTCACTCGTTTTCCAGCAATCAGAGAAACGTAGGGCTGGAAGGGACCTTGAGTGGTCATCAAGTCCAACTGCCTGTGCTGAGGAAGGACCAGTAAACCTAGACCATCCCTGGAAGGTGTGTATCCAACCTGTTCTTAAAAACCTCCGTGACAGAGATTGCACATCCTTGTTGGGAAGTCTATTCCACCCTTATAATTAGAAAAAACCCTAATATCTAATCTAAATCTCCTTTGCTTCAGAGTAAGTCCATTATTTTTTGTCCACGTTCCGTGGATGTGAGGAATAATTTGATCACCACCCTGCTTATCACAGAGCTTAAAGTATATGAAGACTGTTATCATGTTCCCCTCAGGCTTTTTTTCATTCCCAATATTTTTAACTTTTCCTCAAAGGCCAGGTTTTCTAATCCTTTCATCACTTTTGTTGCTCTCCTCTGGACTCTCTCCAGTTTGTCCACATTTTTCTGAAAACGTGGCACCCAGAATTGGACATATAGCACTCCATTTGTGGCTTCACCAGTGCCAAGTAGAGCAGGACAATAACTTTCCATGTCTTTCATATGACACTTCTGTTGATACAAAATGGGGGAGGTAATCTATGGACAGATGATGTGGAAAAAGCTGAAGTATTTAATGTGTTGGGTTTTTTTTTTTTTGTCTCTGTCTTCACAGACAAGGTCAGCTCCCAGACTACTGCACTGGACAGCACAGAATGGGGAGAAGGTGAGCAGCCCTCAGTGCTGAAAGAACAGTTTCAGGTCTATTTAGAAATGCTGGACGTGGCTCCATAGGTCCAGATGCAATGCATTGGAGGGTACTGAGGGAGTTGGCTGATGTGACTGCAGAGCCATTGGCCATTATTTCTGAAAACTCGTGGTGATTGGGGTAGGTGCCAGATGATTGGAAAAAGGCAAATATAGTGCCATCTTCAAAAAAGGGAAGAAAAGAAAAAAGGGAACCACAGACCAGTCAGCCTCATCTCAGTCCCTAGAAAAATCATGGAGCAGGTCCTCAAGGAATCCATTTTGAGACACTTGGAAAAGAGTAAGGTAATCAGGAACAGTCAGCATGGATTCACCAAGGGCAAGTCATGCCTGACCAATCTGATTGCCTTCTATGATGAGATGGCTGGCTCTGTGGATGTGAGGAAAAGGGTGGACTTGATATACCTTGACTTTAGCAAAGCTTTTGATACCGTCTCCTACAGTATTCTTATCAGCAAGTTAAAGAAGTATGGATTGGATGAATGGACTATACGATGGAAAGAAAGCTGGCTAGATCATCGGGTTCAACAGGGGTGTCTAGTTGGCAGCCGGTAACAAGCGGAGTGCCTCAGAGGTTGGTGCTGGGGCTAGTTTTGTTCAACGTTTTTATTAATGATCTGGAGGGTGGGGTGTATTGCACCCTCAGCAAGTTTGCAGATGACACTAACGTGTGGGGGGGAAGTGGTAGATTCCCTGGAGGGTAGGGACAGGATACCAAGTGACCTAGACAAATTAGAGGATTGGGCCAAAAAAATCTGATGAGGTTCAACAAGGACAAGTGCAGAGTCCTGCACATAGGATGGAAGAATGCCATGCACTGCTACAGACTGGGGACTGACTGGCTAGGCAGCAGTTCTGCAGAAAAGGACCTGGTGGTTACAGTGGAAAAGAAGCTGGATATGAGTCAACAGTGTGCCCTTATTGGCAAGAAGCATAATGGCATATTGGGCTGCATTAATAGGAGCATTGCCAGCAGATCGAGGGAAGTGATTATTCCCCTCTGTTGGGCACTGGTGATGGCAAATTTGGAGTATTGTGTCCAGTTTTGGGCCCCCCACAACAGAAAGGATGTAGACAAATTGTAGAGAGTCCAATGGAGGGCAACAAAAATGATTAGGGGGCTAGAGCACAGACTTATAAGGAGAGGCTGAGAGAACTAGGCTCATTTAATCTGCAGAAGAGAAGAATGAGGGGGGGTTGACAGCAGCCTTTAACTACCTGAAAGGGGGCTCCAGGGAGGATGGAACTAGGCTATTTCCATATGACAGAACTAGGATCAATGGTCTCAGGTTGCAGTGGGGGAAGGTCTATGTTGGATATTAGGAAAAACTTTTTCACTAGAGGGGGTGGTGAAGTACTGGAATGGGTTATCTAGGGAGGTGGTGGAATCTCCATCCATAAAAGATTTTAAGGTGTGGCTTGACAAAGCCCTGGCTGGGATTATTTAGTTGGGGTTGGTCCTGCTTTGAGCAGTGGGTTTGGACTAGATAACCTCCTAAGGTCCCTTCCAAACCTAATCTATGGTTCTATAAATACACCCCAGAATTCAAGTGCATCACATTGTTAACTCTCAATTTGTGATTCACAATAGCCAGGAGATCCTTTCAGCAGTACTATCTCCTAGCCCATTATTCCCTATTTTTTAATTGAGCTTTTGATTTTTTCCTTCCTAAGTGAAATACTTTGCACTATCTTTACTGTTTTCATCAGGTTGATTTCAAACCAATTCTCCAATTTGTGGAGGTCATTTTGAATTCTAATCCTGTCCTCCAAAATTCTTGCAACCCCATCCAGCTTGGAGTCATCTGTCAATTTTATAAACACGCTCCCCAGTCCATTATTCACGTCAATTATGAAAATATTGAATAGTACCATCCATATAGTATCCACTACTAGTCCTGACAGATCATTTGATAACATGTCTAAAAATTACAACATCCTGATTTACAAAAGAGAGAAGTACTTTAGATTATTTTATAGGTATCAAAAGAGTATTATGGATACATTTTTGCTCACTCAGAAACTTCTGTTGATTAAAATAACTGGGCTTTACAGGGATCACATTATTAAACTGAGCCATATAATGTACAAGAAAATAGCAAAAGATGATCTGCAAAGGATTTTTTTTCAATTGTGATTGTGTTCTCTTTTGTTTCCTTATGATGTATAAAGAAGGCCTGTTTTGGTTTTTCCTTCAAAGATTTATTTATTTATTTATTACTTTTGAAGTACTAGGAATGACAAGTTCGGACTTCCCTGACTTTGCTGGAGAATCTTCTGGATCTCTTAAGACATGTTTAGAATATCTTACACCTTCACTGAAAGGGCAGAGTGAGGGGTCTTGAATCTTTAACAAAGACACATTTTATCTAAAGTATTAATTGGTCATTGATGTTAAATAGTTGTATCAAATGCAAAGAGTTTTGAACGGTCTGCTATCATTCTCATCCCTTGAAATGTCATTTTAACTATTTGTACAGTCATCAGTCTTCCAAGACAGACAGGACGTGCATTTCTAATGTAAATATAGGTAATG
The DNA here is from genome assembly GCA_007922155.1 of Mesoclemmys tuberculata. Classification (NCBI taxonomy): domain Eukaryota; kingdom Metazoa; phylum Chordata; order Testudines; family Chelidae; genus Mesoclemmys; species Mesoclemmys tuberculata. The sequence continues at coordinate 71,816,049 of ML675601.1, forward strand.
TAAAATTAAGGAAAATCCAACAATATTTTTTGGAAAAAAATCTTTCAGGCCTCCTTTATACCTCATAAAAAGTAATAAAGGGCACAAGCTCTTTTTTGTGGATCTTTTAGAAACTTTGTAACAAAACAAGTTCACAAAACCAACAAGAGCTGTGTTTGCCTTAAGTAATCAAATGATGTTAATGCATCTAGTGCCCTTCTCAGTTTCCCTCTTTCTTGTTACCCTCACATGTTGTGTCATACTTGAATTTAGGCCTGAGTTCAGCAACCTAATTGGCAGATGTGGTCCCTCATGCTAATGTAGAGTCCTGCTGAATTCAGACAGGCTGCACAGAGACCAACCTGTTCAACTCAGATTACAGGATCGGGGCCTTAAACTTTTTTATGGAAGGAATTGTGGACTTAATCTTACTTCTGTTAAAGTAAGTGGCAGGACTTTAATAGGACTAGGGTCAGAAATGTGTCTTAATTTAGTGTTGTGACTTGCATAATTGTGTACTCAAATATAATAATAATAATACAAATTTCAAACACCTATTTAGGGTCTTTTCATTTAACTTTGCGGATAATACTAAGGCTCCAATTCTGCAATGAATTTGGAGTGGGCAGAGGGGTTCTCCTGCACTTATTATAGGGTGGGGGCTTAACTCAACTGCAGCTTGCCCCCTCATTATTCTGAACCTGGTTTGCTTTAAAGTTTCTGGATCTTTCATTCCATTTCTTTTAAACAATTAATTGTGGCCAACTCAAAGCTAAAGAAGCAGTGAAATAGTTATTAGCTGTCATATTATTTATTTGTATTACTGTCATGGACCAGGATCCCATTGTGCTAGGTTCTACAAACAGAGGACAAAAAGCAGGTTCTTACCCCCAAAGACTTTACAATCTAAATTAGTCTAGAAAGAGACAATATGAATGATTCTGAAAACAAACCAATTATATCCACAAATGCTTTCCTTCAAGGATGAGGTGGAGGTGAAGGACAGAGCCATATCAATTAACAAAACAAACTGTCCACAAGACAGCAACAAAAAGAGCAAATGAAGTCCCTCCTGTAAGGAAGTGAAACCACAAACACAATCAAGAACAGAAACCATTGAAACAGATTACAGTTAAAAAAAAAAGAAAGAAGAAACAATAGAAACTGAATGGAAACAGAAACAGTGAATCATATGGTCACCCAAGGAGCCTGACTTGAACAGAAGAAAACATGGTTAAATGAGGCAAATACATGGGAAAAAATCCAAGTTTATTCTACGGAAAAGACTGAACACACACAATATAAAGACGACTGGCGATGGTGGGCGCTGTGAAGCGTTCAGGGACCTTTGTTTGGGAAAAGCTCTAGATTTCACATGCGGGTTGCCCACTTGGAGTGACACCAAACTTCTGGCCATTAAAACCCCCAAACTTCACAGCACTGCCCAGGTGTCACGGTCTCTCGTCAGCCCCATGCCGAAAGTCAAGGCTAGGCGAGCGGAAAGGCGTCACGCAGGGCCGGGCCGCTGCCAGCACCCGCAAAATCAGTTCTCCTGCTCCCAGCCCGAGGGGCTGCGGCGGGACGAGGGGTTCAGTCCTCTCAACAGGCCGGCGCTGTGTAAATGGACGCCGGGGCCTCCCTTGCCAGCGGAGTCACCTCTAGGGTCAGCGCCCGGCAAGGAGCGGGGCGGAGCGGCGCAGTCCCTTCCCCGCACCCCCGCGGGTGTGAGCGCGAGGCGCTGAGCTCAAAGCGGGGCCCACGGGGCGCGGCGGTCACGCGCGGGGGTGGGGGGTGACTGCGGCCCAGGAAGGGGGAAGTGGAGTCAGGCGGCTGCTGAGCAAAGCGCTCCCGAGGCTGGTCGTCACGGGTTGGGTGGGGAGGGGCGCCGGGGGATGTAGCCGGGACTCGGCGCGTTGATGCCGGGCGCGGAGCAGGGGTGCGGGCCGGGCCGCAGCGGAGGAAGGATGTAGCTGTTGTTCGGCCCCGCCACCAGGCCTGGAGCGGCAGTTCGAATCCGCGCCCCTCCCCTCAGGTAGCGCGTCGTCGCCCAGGCCCGTTGCGAAGCTGGCCCGGACGGAGTGGGGGAGGGGGCTTTCCCCCAGCCGGCTGCCAGACAGAGGCTCCGCTCCCCCCGCGCCCCGCCCCCCGTCACGGGTCTCCAGCCGGCGGCGCATGCGCGGTGTAGCGCGGCGGAGCCGTTTTGTTCCGCAGCCTCTCTCTCGCCGGCCGCTCCCTCAGCAGAAGCGCCGCACCTCGCCGAGAGCGGTCTAGGAACGGCAACCTCCGTCTCGGCCGGCCGGTGAGTGTCAGGGCGGCCACCCCCCCCGGCACCGCTGTCACTTCCCCCCACCCGCCGAGAGCCTCGGGGGGGCGCCCGGACACAGAGCGCGGCCGGCCTGGCCCGTTACCTGCGGCGGGCGCCGCCCCACCCCATGGCGCGCTCGGCCGGGCAGGCAGTAGAGACCCGAGAGGGCCCCACCGCCCCCGCCACCTACCTGTGGGGGAGGGGCGGGTTTTTAGCGGGTGGGGGCGAATCGGGAGGGGTTGTGGGGGGGCGGGGCGTCATTCCTCATTTCCCCAAACGCCTGGTCCCATTCCTGCCCCCCTTGATGGAGACAGCCCCGGGCCCCGGGCAGGCGCCGCTGTGGGGAATTCTGCATGTCTGCCGCAGGCTCCCCCCTTCTCTGAAATAAGGCAGCCCTGGCTGGGGGGGGCGCGCGCCGAGCCCTGCCCTGCCCTGCCCTGCCCGCTCCTATGGGCTTTCCGGTGATTACACAGCCAGAGTAATTAGTGCTTGGTCTGCGCTGCTGGGTTTACTGGAGGGGGTGGTTTTGCTTTTGTGTGCATGGCAATCTATATCTCCTCCTCCTTCCCCCCCCCCCCGAAAGATAGGGAGGGCCGCAGCTGGCGTGTAGCAATGTATAAAACCGTACAGTGGTAGTTCAGGCCTCTGTACCTTAACTTTGTTTGGTTACTGCTCCTAGTTTTTATAAACTAAATCACTATGACGTCTCCATTTAGGAATGTATATTTTGTAGCTTGGACGTTGATGGGTTTAGACAGACTCTTTAACCATCCCCTGGAAAACATGAGTAGGACTGAGACACTCTTATCAGCTTTTTACTGTAGCTGCTGTTGGGTAAAACTATTTGGGATCAGAGTTCTAATTTGTGGATAATCTAAAAATGATAGAAGATGATGAATAAATATGTGTCTGTTTATAAGCAAGCCTCAACTAATTTCCTTGCAACAATGGTCAGTTAGGATTGCCAATTAAATTGGCTCTTCATTTGTGTACTGTTGAATTATATGTTTTTTACTTTCTACTGAGACCACAATTTTCTTTTATCCAGGATGTACAGTATGTATTTATCTATGCCCATAGTGTTCCAAGCAGAAATATTTAGTCTGCATTTGGTTATCAGGCCCCTCCCCAGCCTATATTTTATTTTCCTATCACTATAGAATCCAAGTGCTTCTCAGGTAACCTTGAGCTTCATGATGATGATTAGCATGACTAGGCTCCTTAATCTTTTTGTGCCTGAGGCTTGGCTTGGACTGTAGTTGGTTGAGGTTTATTTATTTTCTTGAGGTGTTGCTTTTGTGTACATGTTCTCAAATTACTTGAAAGGTGATACTGATGTGTATTAGACTGAGGCCTTGCCTACACTAGGAAGTTTTGTCAGTGCAAATTACACCAATGATCAAAAAACTCTAATTACAGTGCTTGTGCCTGTCCACACAGTATCACTGAAGTGATAGTTGGGGCTCTAGCATTGACACTGAGAGCAGTGTACTTTGGGCAGCTATCCCGCTGTGCAACTCCCCACCTTGTGCCGCTAGGAGTTGTGGGAAGGTGAAGAGGATCGTAGTGCATCATGGGTACGGGCTCAATGTCTCATGATGCAGTGATTTCCATCCCATCATTCCATGGGTTTCCAACTGCATTTCATGGCGTTTTTCAGTGGCCATCTCTATCTGAAAAAGATGGATCCTGCACTGCTCTCCACTGTTGTGTTCAGTGTTCTGAACACATCATGGCTGATCATGCAGTATATCTTGAGCTCCCAATCGGAATTGGAAACAGAGGTGGCTGGCCTGCTGTGTGCTGTGCAAACAAACAATGCTGGATTATTGTTTGCATTTACTGAGCATCTGTACATAGTGCACTGCTGCTTTTGGGCACATGAAACAAGCTCTGAGTGGTGGGATCACATTGTTGTGCAAGTTTGGGATGATGAACAGTGGCTGCAGAACTTTGAAATGCACAAAGCCACCTTCATGGAACTCTGTGCCATTTGCTGCTGGGCAAAGACAACAAAATAAGAGCTGCCCTCTCGATGGAGAAGTATGTGGTGATTGGTAGCCATCTGGAGTAGCCAGCTTCCATGCAGCAGTCAGTCACTAATCAGTTTGGAGTTGGGAAGTCCACCGATGGAGTTGTGCTATCACACAGTGTGCAGGGCCATTAATCACATTTTGCTATAAAGGACTGAGTTTTGGAAATGTGTGTGAAATAGTGGATGGCTTCACAACAGTGGGCTTCCCTAACTGTCTGGGCAACAGATGGCGCACACATCCCAATATTTGCCCTGGACCATCTTCAGATAGAGTACATCAATAGAAAGGGGAACTTCTCTATGGTACTACTGGCATTTGTAGATCACCATGGGCATTCCACTGACATCAAAGTGAGTTGGTCAGGGAAGGTGCGTGACACACCCATCTTCAGGAACACTGGCCTATACAGAAAGCTGCAGGCAGAGGGGGCTTTCTTTCCAGAACCAAAGGTTCCAATGGGGATTGTTGAAATGCCCATAGTACTCCTGGGAGATCTAACCGACCCCTTACTGCCATGGCCCTTGAAGTCTTATAAGGGCAACCCAAATAGCAACAAGGAGTGCATCAATAACAGGTTGAGCAGGTGCCAGATGACTGTAAATGTGCATTTGGCAGTTTAAAAGCTCGCTGGAAATGCTTTTATGTCCGGTTAAACCTAAATGAAGGAAAATATTCCCCTGGTGATAGCTGTCTGCTGTGTGCTCCATGATATTTGTGAAACGAAGGTTGAAAAGTTTCCCCTGTGTGGGGCAGCTGGATATGAACAACCAAGTCATGTCAGGGCTATTAGAGGGGCACAATGCTGGGGGGGGCATTTGAATCAGGGAGGCCTTGAAGAACCATTTTGATAATGAGCACCAATAAGGTATCTTTGTAAACAGCACTGTCCAGTGCTATGACTGCTATGCTGCTTGCACTGTCTATCAGCGTGAGGCGCAAGCACTGTGTGCAAGAGACAAAGATTGCTTATTCTTCAGAGTATGTCTTCATTAAATAACAGTTATTCACAACACACACGAAAAGCTGAGCTGGAGGGGAGAAAGTAGTGAGGAGCAGTGTGAGCTATGACAGTTAGATGCAGGTCCAGCTATTGTTCTGGAAGTTGTCTGAAGAGGTGGAGTGAACAGCATACTGAGATGGGCTGGGAGTTTGGTAGGAATGTGTGGGTTGAGTTTGGGTAGGGCATGGAAAGCAGTTCCATGTTGGCTGCAAGGGAGAGGTGAACATGCCTGAAATCAGTCTGCAGCGTTATGAATGACTTTAGCAGCTCTGTTTGCTCCTCCACGGCTCTTATCATGCACTTGTAACCTGCTATCACTCGTTCCTGGTTTCCCCTCATCTCCTGCCTATCAATTTTCTAACTTTTTGGACACTGTGTGTCTCCATGCACTTTTTTCTTTTTCCACCTAGGAGGATGGGAGGAGTTCTTGGAACTTCTCCTGTTTTCTTCTCCATGGTCTCTTTTTATCAGCTGCAGGTGCTCGGCAGATGTGGAGGGGTTTCCCTTCAAGGGCACATCTGTAGAGGCACACTAAACAGAACAGACGCATTATTATGAGTGCAATATCAGCAGTGATACATTACTGTAAAATACACCTCTTTCTCACTGTCCCCTGGCAAGCGCAAAGGTTCTAGGTAGTTATCTGGGGTATTGATGCAGGTAGGCAGGGACAGAATTTCAAATTGTCACCATTTTCCACTAGCAGGGGCCATAGAAGCTGTTATCTCACTCCTGGGAGTAAGCAGGGATGCAAGGGGTATTTCATCCATGCAAGCAGCTTCAGACCAGAGCCTTATGCTGCTTGCCTGTGTGCCACTTTGGTCCCTGCACAAGTGATTGCCGATTGGGGTGGGAAGGTTCCCTACAACGGGGGGGGAAGAAACAGAGCAGGTCTGCCAAGGAATCTCTGGCAGAGAATTGGTGAGTATCTCTAGGAAAGTTCCCTAGAAATCTTTCTGAAGGATTCCTGTGAAATCGAAGAGTGCATGAACACACGTTTCTGTTGCACTGTCTAGCTGAAGAGGGGAATTGGAAGCACATGCAAACACAGCTAATCTTGTGCATTTCTATTCTTTTAACCAGCTGTATAACGCAACAAAACAAAGGACAGGCGTACCTCATGTAACCAAGCTAAAAAAAATTGTTTACCTGAACCCATCTCTCTTGCATCCTGTACCCCTCGGCTGGAACTGGCTTGACCCCTCTGGGGTCGAGAAGTAGTCCTCGCTCCCCATGTCCGATTGCTCCGCATCATCCTCCAATGCCACCTCCTTGTCCACGACTTCATCAAGGCTGAGTCTGGTGTCCGCTGACTCTGGGTTCGCTGTAGTATCCAGGATCTCTTGGTGGTGGAGGTGGGGTTGCCACTGAGAATAGCTTCCAGCTCCTTATAGAAGCAGCAGGTCTTTACCTCTGCACCAGAGCGATGGTTTGACTCCCTAGCCTAGGGGTGTCAAACTCAATTGGTATGGCGGGCCACATTTACATTAAGTTCAATTCAGGGGGGCCACGCATAACACGTACTACTCTACTCTACCTGTCATGCTCTACTCTCTGCCGAAAAATCTCCCCGCAGGGTAAAATTCGGCAGCACAGTAGGAGAGTAGGAATGAGAACAGGCTCTCACAGGGACTCGCACACTCCACTCTCTGCCCTTAAATCTCCCTGTGGGGTCACATTTGGCGGCCATTTCCTTTTTAACATGGCTATTTCCTTTTTAAGAGCTCACGCAAGATCTCCCACAACTTGCCTGAGCTCCGCTCAGAAAACACTGACAGCACAAGCCTGCGGCCCGGATTCGGACAGCGGGCCAGATAACACAAGCCCGCGGGCCAGATTTGGCCTGCGGGCCAAGAGTTTGACACCTATGCCCTAGCCTTTTGGTATGCCTGTCGCAGCTTCTTGGTATGTGTGGTGTTTGTTTGCGTTTGTTTTGTTTTTTTTTTGCATGGCACTGCAGCATGTCCTGTAGCCCTTCTTGGCCATTAAATGAGAAATTTTACTGTACTTATCAAAGCTCCTTTGGCTGGAGCGGAGCTAGGACTGCACAGCCTCCTCTCCCTAAATGCCAATTGGCTCCAGAAACTCCAGTGTGCTCCAAGTGGGAGAGCATTTGGTATGTGGAGTTACCATAGTCAACTGGGAAGATGAGATGTGAGCTCTCCACATCAACCAAGCAGAAAGCAGAATTTCAAAAAATCCTGAGATTTTAAAGGGGGGGGGCTAATAGCTGCAGGGCAGTGGAGGTCAAACAGATGGCCAGAGTGGTCACAGTGGGCATTGGGGGCCATTTACAAAAATGTAACCAAGAGTAATGTCTGCACTGACACTTTGTTGCTAAAAGTTTGGCACAAAAAGCTCTGTGCTGCTTGTTGAGGTGTTTTTATTTTGTTGCAAAATCAGGGGAGTTGTGTCGGGGGCGGGGGAGTGTGTGACTGCAGTATGTATATCATCCTTGTTTTGGTGCAAAAAGCTGACTTTTTGGTTGACAAAAGTCTCTAATGTAGACCAGGCTTTATTTCCTCTGAAAACTCTAACTTCTCTTCCGAGAATGTCTTTACTCTGATTCTCACTGTGTCCTGGATTTGTAAGCTAAATTGTTTGAGAGTACAGTCTACTAGTGGGTTCTGGATGAAAATGATTGCTGATATAGCTGGGCTCTGATTCATGAATGGCCTTAATGATCAGAACTAAGCAAGGTGGTTTGATTTAAATCACCAAGAGAAAATAATTGATTTAAATCAAATTTCCTACTGGTACTTCACATTTCTTAAACAATGGTGCAAATCTGATCACTAAAATGCTAATTTACAACTCAATACAGCATTTTACACAAGTATACCCTCCTGGATGTTCTAATTTTTTAGATAACTTGATTTTTATTAATTTAGGAAATCATGCATAACACTCATTACCTGTGTCAAGATGCAGCAGCAGTACATTAGGAAGGATAAGAACTAAATCACACACAAACATAATAGCACCTGCATTTTATTAAACTAAATGTTACATAAATATTTCACATTTGCAATTGCAGCAGTCTCCTGAGTTGTCGGCTGATGGCTGTCCTTAAGCTCTTTTTTTTAATTTTCAAATTTTCTTATTTCTAACAGACACGTCATTACAACACTAAACGTACGCTGCCCTTAAAACTTCTACGACTAGCTGTCATCTTCCCCACTCCCACTCTCATTTTGATTCATAGACTGAAATAGAAATACGAGTTTTCCTGCTTTTATAACTCCCAGTTGATTTCTTAGCTTTGAGTGAATAATACCAAACGATGAAAATATTCTTTGCTTGCAGAGGAAGCTACTGCTGTGAAAAGTTGACTTGACAACTGAAGGAACTCTGTTTTAAGGTGCCTGGCTAATAATTTCCACCAGTTTAGGGGGGTGACTTTGCTCAAAACACCATCAGTAAATATGTACTGTTTAAATGGTTCTGCTCCATCCCTGACATTTATTATGACTGGCATAACTGAGGAGTGATTTTGAGATGCCCATGCCATTGCAGCACCATCTTCTTCAGAAGTTAGCATCTCTTTATATATGGGGTTGAGAATGTTTGCAAGAGAATGAGGTGGAATTAGTGCTTGATCCATTCACTTCTTTATTGCCTGCAGTTTAACTTCCTGGTGAGGTATTTCTTTCTTCAGTGTCTCTTGAACTGCCTTCCAAATGTTGATAGAATCAGCAATGCAGCAAGAATTTTTCTGAAGTTTGTTTAAGGCTTGTATATAGGCTTCAGTATACTGACCATATCCTCTATATTCCTCTTTACTCCAGTGTTGGCTACTTTAGATGAGATACTTTCTTCTGTTTTATCGCTGTTTTCTTCACAAAGTTTTATGAGAATAGGCCATTTCATAATATATTGTTCAAAACAATCAACCACAGAATTCCATCAAACATCTTGAGGGAGAATTAGTTTGGCTCCTCCTACTCTCTTGAGTGAAGCTGAAGCAAACTGGTTGTTATGGAAGTATTTTGCGACTCTAGCAACATTTTTTTTTTTTTTTTTATTCCTGGAGAAGACATACTTAAGTCTTTGGCTAAAAGTTGCATTAAATGGGCACTGCAGCCATATGTTGTTAAAGAGTATCCTTCCGTTTCTTCTAAGTATCTTCTTTTCTTTGCCATGTATCGTCTGAGACAAAACTGTGCATGTGACAGGTGAATTTTTGTTCACAATTTATTACAGCTTTCACTGCCACTTCTTTTAGATATTCTGTTGTGTGGGCATTTCCTAATGTATCTACTGTTTCTGAAAGATATGCAACCCCCTCTTCTGTTGTCACATGGGCACACATTACTGGGTCATTGTGTACATCGTTCCACCTATCAAGGCTTAGAGTGGCAAATTTCCTCTTAGTATTTCTTGCACACTGTGCAAGTTCCTTCTCATACACTGTATCTAGCAATCTTCCTCCAATGTCTGCTCTACCAGATGGAGTGTAGCCTGGTCATAAGGACTCAACCATGTCAATTAAGTCTTTATTGTTAACCATGTGAAAAGGAGAATTTGTGACATAAATGAACCAAGCAATCTTTTCCTTTATGGTGTCTTGTTGGTATTTGCTGGTCCTTCCTACAAACCCAGCCATGGTGGTGGTTTTACTGGATGATTGAAATCTTTTGCTTGCTACTGATATTTTGTTGTCTGAAATAAGTTTAGTTGCAGCACTGCTGCTAAAAGTACCAACAGGTGACTGAAGTTGTTGCAGATAGACGTCACATTCCAAATCTCTTATGCTTAAATGGAATCCTGAAACAAAATTCAAAAATGAATTTGAATAGTCGTTCTTCTTGCTCTATTATTCAGTTAATCATTTCATTTTTCCAGCAAGGATGCAGATCTGATTCCAAATTACCATAAAACCTAAGATTGACTGCACTTAGAGTGCGCTTCATTTTGGAGTAAGCCCCATAGAGCTCACTGGCATTTCTGTCTTTTGAGAAAACAAGTATAGGATGGGTTCCCTTGGGAAAGCTGAATTATTCTGAAGTAAAATAGGGAATAGACTTATGGCATCACCATTATGGTCTGTGGCCATGATGTTCCAAAATAAGGGGCATGCATTATGTAATAAGAAAATGACATCCAGTGGTAACTAGCAACTCTAGATTTCTCTTGCTGCAGCTTTCTGGACCGTATACGTGGGTGATAGATTCTAAACCTAGTTACCTAATTAAATAAGCCATAAGGATTAGCTAAGATAAACTTTTTTCCTAGCAACATCCAACATAGCAAACAGCTTGAGAATGTGCTTGTTAAATCACACTTATACTGAAAGGCATAGAGAGAGTCTTGAAGAATGATGCATTGTGAAGTGAATTATTTAAGTTACTAACCAGTTGATCCACATTATTCTTCAGACATATCCATATCATTTTCTCCCAATAAATAGCTTTCATTCTGATGTTTCATTCTTGCAGCTAGGCCCTGCATCTCCTTCTTGCACTGCTTATACTTGACACATTTTCCTTTTTTATTCCTGGAAGGAATTTCTTCCAAATATTTCCAGATAGGGTCTCTCTTACTCCCAGAAGCCATGACAATTTTTCTCTGGTGAAAGTGTGGGGAAATACAGGAAGCTGTGTGTGTACTGAATGTCTTCCCTTTTTCTTTCCAGTCCACTCCTCTGTTCCTATCTACTCTGCCTCCATCCTTTGTGTTCTGTTAAAGACAGTGTCTTAACTAACTCCTTTGCCTTGCTTGGCCCAGATCCACCACCACATAAGCACAGAACAACAACAATCCTATCCCGCCTTTGCCTTTCTTTGCACATATGACTTTAGTCTGCTGAGACACAAAAACTGAAAGCCCAGAACTTTCAAGAAGCAAGAGCTGGTAGTTAGGCTGGACAGACTAGAGCCATTAATTCATTTTTGAGACTGTATGGCTGGGTCTATGCTGATGGCGGCAAATTCACCGCCGTCACATCGACTGCTCTGGATTGACTGAGCAGTCTGTATAGATGCGCTCAGTCGATCCAGGAAGTGACGCAGGAAAACCACCCCGGGTAAGTGGAATAGCGCTGCATCAAAGGGAGCGCTGTTCCCTTCGACGCAGCGCAGTATGGACGCTGCGCGGAGGAGACGCTGCAAAGTCGACGGGAGATACGCAAGTGATTTACGTCACTTGCATATCTCCTGTCGACTGCTGCCAAATCGCCAAAGTAAGTGTAGACCGGGCCTAAGTGTAGGTTTAGCAGGTTTGTGATGAGATTTAATTGTAACTGTTGGTATTTAAACAAGAGAAATTTAGTATTTTATTGAATTTTTTTTTTAATCATGGATTTTTACCAACCCTGCTCATGCTGCCCTGGACTCTAGGCTAAGTGGCAATTAAGACAAGACCATGAGGCTTCAAATCTGTTTAGTGAATAGGTTGCAGATATCTTTAGTAGAACGAGAGGACAATTACTTGGTTAGTTCTTGGAAGCGTTTCTCTCTTCCAGCTCATCTTGCTGGGTTGAGTATGAACCCAGCAACTGATCTCTAGGGATAGCGGCAATCTTATGTTGGCATTGGTTGAGTCTGTGCACTAGTGATGTACAGCTGGTCATCATTTATCTGTTGCTGGCAATGAAATCCATGGGACAGATACCAAAGAGGAGAGGCAACAAGATGCATCTTTATAGTACTTTACAGGCCAGGCTTGGGGGAAGAGGGAGCAGTCTGTTTTAATGAAAAGCTTTAAGTCTGCTTGTTCAGTTGCCATTTTCCCCTCTATCTTTCAGGGTCCCATTTCTAACCCCTTTTTTAGAGTTTGCAGTACATACCAGCATGCCAGATTTTTATAAACCTAAATGGACTGAGTCCTCCCTATACAAAGAGCAAGCCAAGTGATTGTGTGGGGGAAGAGAATCTTTTTCCTGCTCAGTGTTTCTCATAACTTTAAATAGCTGTTATAAAAGCCTAGTGATGTCTGTCCATATTATTGTCATAATATGACAACCAACAAATTAGCTACAAGCTAGTACATCTGGTAAAAACCAGTTAAACAGTGTACTGTAATAGTTAAGTGAAGTGGGGAGTTTCCTCAAGATTTTTCATCTTGTTGGCTTTTAATATTTATATAAACCTGACCTTTTTATGACAAACTTCATCCTAATATGACATTTTTCTTTAAATAATTGGAGTTTTCAGTCTTTTAGAATACCGAATACTACTAAAGATGCTATTTCTTAGTAGAATTTTCTTTAGAAGCTTGGACAGAGCCATTCAGTAATTACTGATATCTGATAATGTTGTGGTTGCTGCTGTTTTTTTTATGTTTTGACTCATCACTGCAAATCTTTGCCCCAAAGTACGGATTACTTTATAAATCAGAGGTTCTCAAACACTTCCATAGTATAAACCTCATTCTAGCAGCGTGCCTCTCAGGCCATTTCCCCATCCTTTTGTGATTGTAGGGACCACCTCCCTTCCTGTTTGTGATCAGATAGCACTGCTATAGAAAAATTTTAAGAAAGCTGAGATTCTTTTTCTCGCTATCAGGTTACTTGGTGCAAGCAAAATTCTGAAGGAGGGATTGGGTCTTTTGTTTGACCTCCTCCATTCTGGCTGGGGGGGGGGAACAGATTTAACTGGTTATAAACAGAGTCATAAATTGGTTAATTGTACTTTTTTGGCTTTTTGTATTTAAGGCCTTAATGCTGAAGTTACATCTTCTTTAACTGGAACAGCTAGAGATTTGGGAAATAGGCTCAATCCCAATTCCTTGTAGATTTAACTAAACCATAAACAGGCAGCTAAATGCAGATGCAGCATTTAGACACATTACTGATACCCTAGAAATAGATAGATATTACTATATATATTGTGCAGTGAGGTGCACCAGGATACTGAATTTTGAGCATTTCTTTTCTAATGCTCGATTATAGTCCAAATTGACATTGTAGGGTCTGTCTATCAAGTAGCTAACTGAAATCACAAAAATCTGTTTGATTAGAATGACACTGGCATAGGCATTCCTCTTGTATTACTGCATAATTAGGCTATGCACTTTCCTTACTTACGTCTTCTTAACACTATTCAATCTGTTAACTTCCTTATCTGCTTTTCTGTAAATAATAGCAAAGTGAATCAATAGATTAGACAGCAGGAGATGGCTGAGTTATATCGGTGTCCAGAAGCAGCCTAGACGTGTTAGCTGCCTTTTGGCACTGTGAGGACAGAAAAGGACAGGAGCTGCTTCCTACTGCAGGGAGTAGAAGGAAAACGGGGGAAGGGATGAGCTCTGTAAAGACATGGATCAGGTCATCCCTTTCCGCCGCCGCCTCCCATGTTCTAGTGTAAACCCTCTCTGCAGAAAATCTGAGGGGGCATGTGACATTCATTTTCCCTCCCACATGTTGCTTCTGCCTGATATTCCACCTCAGTACTGAAGGAATTAGCTGAAGAAATCTTGGAGCCACTATCAATAATATTTGAAAACTCATGGCTGACAGGAGAGGTTTTGGAAAACTGGAGAAAGGCTAACATAGTGTCTGTCTGTTTTTAAAAAGGCAGGAAAGAAGAGCTGGGGAACTCAAGACTAGTCAGCCTGACCTCAATACCTGGGAAGCTAATAGAGCATTCAGTTTGCAAAGACCTGGAGGGTGAAAGGATGATAACTAGCAGCTAGCATGGATTTAAAGGTTTTATTGAAAGCTAATGTTCCAAAACACATCTTGCCAAACAAGCTTGGTTTCTCCCCCCCCCCCCCCCCGACTTTCTTCTTTGACTGACTAGGTAACTGATTTGGTGAATGGGGAAATGTGGTGGGCATGATGTACCTGAACTTTAGCAAAGCTTTTGATACAGTCCCACGTTATTTTCATTAGTAAGCTGTAGAAGTGCGGGGTCATTAGAACTACCGTTAAGAGGATACATAATTGGTTAAACAGCAAATAAAGAATAACTATTAATGGAATGATGTCAGATTGGAGGGAGGTCTCAAGTGGGGTTCACAGGAAACTGTTCTGATTCCGGTGTTTAACATCTTTATTAATGATGTGGGTATAGGAATACAGAGCATATTGATCAAATTTGTGGATGACACAAAACTGAGTGCAGGAGGGTTTCCAAACACTTCGGAGGATAGAACTAAAATTCAAAGAGATTTTGATAAATTGTTGCATTTCATTTTGTTGTCAATAGCCCAGTTGTCCAAGACAAATGCAAGGCCCTGCAGTTATACCCCAAATACAGAATGGGGTATAACTGGCTTAGCAGCATCACTACTGAGAAAGATCTGGGAGTTATGGTGAAACACAACTCAAAATGAGATGCCCTTGCAACACAAGCAAATACGATTTTGCATTGTGTTAAGATAGGCATAGCATGCAAGTCATGGGAGGTTATAGTGCTGCTCTGCTCGGCTGGAGTACAGTCTAGTTTTGGACACTACTGTATAGAAAGGATGTAGAGAAACTGGAAAGGATCCAAAGGCAAGCATCAAAGATGATCAAAGGGATGCTATGCAAGCCATATGAGCAAGGCTGAAGGAACTGGTTATGTTTACTTTGGAAAAGACGAGATTAAGGGAAGACATAGTAGAGGTCTTCAAATACTTGAAAAGCTGCCATGATAAAAGATGGAGAATAATTTTTCTCCAGGACAAGAGTCAATGGGTTCAAACAGTAGGACAGTGGAATAAACTGCCTAGGTAAGTTGTTGAACCTCCTTCACTCTTTTGAAAAGAGGCCTGATGCCATCTGTCTCGGATGGTTTAGGCAGAGCAAATCTTGCTTCTTGGCAGGGGTTACACTAGATGACCCTTGCATCCCCTTCTAACTCTGTGGTTCTATGATTGTGAATCTTGGCTTCCTAGAAATCCACCTTTATAGAATAAAACACTTATTTTGGAACACAGGGATGTCTATGCTAGAAACGTTAATCAACCTATTTTAATGTCACTGCAGTAATTTATTGCAGTGGTTCATGTCCACACTACCCTCCTTGGGTCTGTGGAGTGTGTCCTCATCAGGAGTTCTTCCACAGACCTAAGAGGGGCAGTGTGGGGAGTGGAGAGCCCGGTCTCTCATCTCAGCTGGCAGTTCCCTGCTGGGATCCCAGCTGCCTCACAGACTCCCAGGGGGCTCTCCTATGGCCCCCATTCCTTGCCAGGAGCTAGGGATCCCACCCAGGGCTTCTTCCCTCCCCATTCTCTGCCAGGAGCTGGGGGTTGCAGTCTGGGGCTTCTTGCCCCCAGGAATTTGGGTCCAGCTACCCTGGCTTCTTAGTCCAGCATCCACTCCCCACTGGGAGCCATGAATTTGACAAGGCTGTCCCGCTACCAACCAAGGGCAGGACCGGGGGCTGCCAGAGCGTCTTGCCCCAGTGCCAGCCAGGAACAGACCAGAGGGGGAGCTGCCTAGCTCTCCAGGAGAACAGGGTTGTCAGTGAGGCTCTAGTTGTCCAGATTTCTGAAATTGACAAGACAGCTAGCAGCAGATGTAAGTAACATAGATGGCACTGCGTTGCCCTGACTACACTGACATAAGCCTTAGCGTTTCTCGTGGAAGTGGAGTTATGTCAGTTTAGTAGGGCATTTACATTAGCAGGAGGAAGGCTGTAGTGTAGACACTGACATAATTAGGTCGACATAGGTTTGCATAAGGCAACTTAACTGTGTAGTGTAGTCCAGCTCAGTTTCCTCCATTAGAAGTTCTGTTTAAAATGCAAATGTTCAATTTTACCAAAAGATAGACAGGGAAGTTCTTTGGTTAGTAGAATGAGTCTTAAGATATTGTTAGTAATGCAATAATGCTCCTGTACAACAATCTATCCTGAAATTTTTTATTCAACATTATCTTTGAAAAGTCTTGGAAGACAGGAGAAATTCCAGAAGACTGGAAAAAGGCAAATATAGTGTCCATCTATAAAAAGGGAAATAAGGACAACCTGGGGAATTACGGATCAGTCAGCTTAATTTCTGTACCCGGAAAGATAATGGAGCAAATAATCAAGTAATCAATTTGCAAACATTTAGAAGATAAGGTAATAAGTAACAGTCAGCATGGATTTGTCAAGAACAAATCATGTCAAGCCAACCTGATAGCTTTCTTTGACAGGGTAAAAAAGCCTTGTGGATGGAGGGAGGCAGTAGATGTGGTATATCTTGACTTTAGTAAGGGTTTTGATACTGTCCTGCATGACCTTCTCTTAAACTAGGGAAATACAACCTCGATGGAGCTACTATAAGGTGGGTGCAAAACTGGCTGGAAAACTGTTCTCAGAGAGTAGTTATCAATGGTTCACAGTCATGCTGGAAGGGCATAATGAGTGGGGTTCCACAAAGATCAGATTTGGATCCAGTCTGTTCAATATTTTCATCAGTGGTTTAGATAATGGCATAGAGAGTACCCTTAATAAGTTTGCAGATGATACCAAGTTGGGAAGAGTTGCAAGTGCTTTGGAGGATAGGATTATAATTCAGGAAGATCTGGACAAACTGGAGAATTGGTCTGAGGTAAATAGGATTAAATTCAGTAAGGACAAATGCAAAGTACTCCACTTAGGAAGGAACCATCAGTTGCACATGTAGAAAATGGGAAATGACTGTCTAGGAAGGAGAACTGTGGAAAGGGATCTTAGGGGGGCCAGAGTGGATCACAAGCTAGATATAAGTCAACAATGTAATGCTGTTGCAAAAAAGCAAACATGATTCTGGGATGCATTAGGAGTGTGGTAAGTAAGACACGATTAGTAATTCTTTCACTCTACTCCACGATGATTAGGCCTCAACTGGAGTATCGTGTCCAAGTCTGAGCTTCATATTTCAGGAAAGATGTGGACAAATAGGAGAAAGTCCAGAAAAGAGCAAAAATGATTAAAGGTCTAGAAAACATGACCTATGAAGCAAGACTGAAAGAATTGGGTTTGTTTAGCCTGGAGAAGAGAAGACTGAGAGGGGATATAACAGCTTTCAAGTACATAAACGGTTGTTACAAGGAGGCCTTTTGAACAGGACAAGCAGCAATGGGCTTAAACTGCAGCAACGGGG
Source organism: Mesoclemmys tuberculata (assembly GCA_007922155.1). NCBI lineage: Eukaryota > Metazoa > Chordata > Testudines > Chelidae > Mesoclemmys > Mesoclemmys tuberculata. Next base: position 71,833,366 of record ML675601.1, read on the forward strand.
GTTTAGGTTGGACATTAGGAAAAACTTTATTCCAGTTAATCACTGGAATAAATTGCTAAAGGAGTTTGTGGAATCTCCATCATTGGAGTTTTTTAAGAGCAGTTTAGACAAACACCTGTCAGGGATGGTCTAGATATTACTTAGTTCTGCCATGAGTGCAGGGGACTGGAATAGATGTCCTCTCGAGGGCCCTTCCAGCCCTAGGATTCTATGCTTATGCAGGACTTTAGAATATAGATCAGCTTAGGGTTTCATCTTTCTTCTATAACATGATTTATTCTTGTTCAATGCTAATAGAAATTCACTTTTCTTGGCAGTAGCTTCTAGTATAGCCAATTTCCAAGCTTTACTTGGCGTGTTATATTGTTTGGAGTAAAAGAACTTAATTATTAAAATGTTTTTATTTTTCTTTAGTGGAAATTTCACAATGTCGCTCTATCCTTCTCTGGAAGATCTGAAAGTGGACAAGGTAATTCAGGTATGGTGAAATATATAGACTTCTTTCTCAGATGAGTTCTAGTTAAAAATGAACAATTCAATTAATAATTAGAATTCCATTTCTAAAACAAGTTTCTCATGTTAAATGTGTAGGTACTATGTGTAATACCTGAATAAATTACTAAAAAGTTACTCTATTTTTTCAGTATTTTGCAACTTATTATTTTAATAGATTGGGTATCAGTACTTTAACATCCCCTACTAAACTCTTTTTTTAGCATTGCAAAATATCTCTAATTATGAGAGCTTGCTCTTAAAAATATTTCAAAGTATAAATCTTATGTGATCCATATGGCACAATTTTTTTTTAAATCAAATAATTGTTTAATTTCTGGCATATAAAAGTTGATAGCAACTTCTCCGCTTATACCAAAATGACAAGTTAAATATGTAAATTTTATTGTAATGATAAAACTGCAGCAAATAAAGTTAAATCAAATCATACAATAAACCATTAAGTAACAAAATGCTGATTAAAAGCTGCCTCTTTTATTAGAACAAAACTAATCCTATTATTAAACTGTTAAATAGATCAGTATACACACTTTTCATATTTTACTTAGTGTGCGTAATAAAACGAAAATAATCCCTTGAATAGAAGTAGTGTCAAGTTACTTCTATCCTGCTTGAAATTTTGATCTTAAAGTACAGTATTCCAGGATGCAGACTGTAGAACAAAAATATCATCTTCTTTTTGGAACAGTTAATTGATCTTAATGTTCTAAGTTTGGACCACTCCAGTTTCACTGCTGCTGTCAGTGATAAAGATTAAACTATTCAGTGCTCCAGGATATGGTCTGATGTAAAGTTTTAAGTTTAATGATATCTGCTAACCAGCTTTTGTAAGGGCCTGACCACACAAGAAGCTGAGCTATGCATCAGGGAGGTTTTATTTTACACTTAGAGGCATCTGTGTTCTAACATGTTTTTTTGTTTTATATTACCAGTAATGGTTCTGTAACCATGTTAGTGACTGGTGTTACAACCAAGTCAAGTGTGGATAAATATTAAAGCTTTTCATACTAGTTGAGACTTGAGACGTCCCTCCACTTCAGTAGTTTCATCTGAAGAGAAGAGAAGAAATTCTTTAGTCTCTGCCAGTTAGTATAGATTAAAACGACAGATTTGACCAACAGGAATAGCTAAACTGGAAACTAACCCCCATATGACTTGTTTTCATTTATTGTCCAGATTAATTTTCATGTGGAACTTGTGTTCTGACACATAATCCATAGTTTTCTAGGGAAGGCTTATCTTAAAGAAGTGATGGCTTATTTGTTTTAGATGTAGTTTTCTTAAACTATTGGTTAACTTGACCAACTAGGTTGTTAAAATTACACTGTATTGACACCTGATATCGCAGGTGAGCCTCATCTTTTAACTCGGTTGTAAAATGTCAGGTAATAGTGAACTGTGGCAACTAGTTTAATTAAAGGTGATTTTTAAATAGTCAGTACATGCCTTGCATTCAGAAGCATACAAAACATATCTAGGTTCTCTCAAACCTACCAAAAGATGGTGAGGTTGAAAAGGAAGGAAATAAGCTTCCTTGTAATGCTAGTTATCTTTTACTCTCTTTTCAGTTATTTGCAAATACTAGTTTATAAATAGATTATTTAGGAGGGGAAATGAAATGTGAGCATTTTAACACCATTGAACAAGGATTTCATTTATATTCATTAGTGTTTGGATCCAAGAAAGAGTTCTGAAGTTTTGTCCTTTGAGATAACGAACTGTAACTTCTAAAAGCAAGAATATTTGATCTCAGAACCTTATAGTAACAATCTCATAGGCTTTCTTGTACAGAATAATGCATGTACATTCCTTTTTACTGTTAGGCCCAGACTGCCTTTTCTTCAAACCCTGCCAATCCAGCAATTTTGTCTGAAGCCTCAGATCCCATCCCCCAAGATGGAAGTAAGTTTATGTACTGTACAAAAAGTTGATGTTTGGAAAAGAATTGTAAAATCCTGAAGTTTTGTAAACAAACTCGCTCTCTTTTGGAAGGGGAATTTAAGTACAGCCAAACTGTAATTACAGGAAAATGGTTCTCAACCTGCGGCCCATGAACCACATGTGGCTCAATCAGCACATAGTACTTCTTAGTTTAACAGTATAAGGCAACAAAAGGAAACCATTTGGGTGGGTGGGGGCGCGTTATGCAGGATCACCTAATATGTGTCACCTAATGCTGTTCCATCAGTAATTTAAAATATTGAATTTATACTTAAAATATTTTATGCAATCTAAATATCTTGTTGCCTTAGGGAAATTGATACCGTAATTAGTTAGTTAACACCTGTTTATTAATACACTAGAACTTCAGAGTTACGAACTGACTGGTCAACCACACACTTCATTTGAAACCAGAAGTATGCAATCAGGCAGCAGCAGAGACAAAAAAAAAGAAAACCAAACAAATACAGTGCAGTACTATGTTAAATGTAAACTACTAAACAAAATAAAGGGAATTTTAAAAAAATTATTTGACTAGGTAAGGAAACTGTTCTGTGCTTGTTTCGTTTAAATTAAGATAGTTAAAAGAGCATTTTTCTTCTGTATAATAAAGTTTCAGGCTGTATTAAGTCAATGTTCAGTTGTAAACTTTTGAAAGAGCAACCATAATGTTTTGTTCACAGTTCCGAACAAACTCCATCCCCAAGGAGTCCATAACTCTGAGGTTCTACTGTATTGTTAAGGACAGATCATCCTTTTCAATTTTAACTTGTACATCAACTAACTTAAGTGGCAAAACAACTAGATATTGAAGAGAATGAATAGTTCATGCTTTTCTAAACTTTGCTTACACATACTCAGTGCAGTCACCCCAGAAAGTTAAAATAACTGAGGGCCATACTGTGCATGTTTCTGGTAAAGCCTGTTGAAAGAGAGGATGGAAAATCCTTTAGGGTTATTCTTACTTCCCCTGTTGACAAGATCTGGCTATGATCCCTTGCCTTCCAAAACTCCACAGGTATCTGGGGATCTGCAAAAAGCAAGGATAATCTGTGTGGAGTCCCTGAGTCTTTTGAGAGAACTACTGACCTGATACACATATTGCAAGACAGCAAAGTATGCCCATCCCACCTGGACTCACTTTCATGCAGGTTCCCTTGTATAGTCCTCAAAATGGGGTAAAAGAGAAATGATGCCACCTCACACTTCTGCATAGGCCTAGGGAGACTGAAGCATGTGCAGAAGGCTCACAGATTTCCAGAGCACAATCTGGCTCTTAAGTGTTTTCTCACCTCATGTCTGTGATAACAGATCTGTTCACCCTTGTTTTCATGAATCATTGGAAACTAAAAATGGCTTGAAATAGATTCTGCTAGGATTTAAAAAAACCCAACTAAATATTACCTCAGCGATGGAGAATGCTTTATGTAAAATGCAGAAGTGGTCAAGTATTTTAAGATGAGTGACAAAATAGCAGTTCTGTTCTAGTGGATGATATTGCATGTGCTTTCAAAGGCAAAGTTGTTTGCTATTGAGGCAGTTGACCTTGAGATAAAGTACTGGAACAGACAATAGCATGTAGGAATATAATCTACAGTGCTTTTTCTAGTAAACCAATAAATGTTTATTCACTGAAATACTAAATATTTTCTATATTATAACTAGTGAATCAATTACTTTGCATTTTTTTCTTTCAATAGGCCTATATCCCAGACTATATCCAGAACTTTCTCAGTATATGGGCCTGAGTCTGAATGAAGAAGAAGTACAGAGAAACATGCCAATGGTTGCAGATACACAATCTCAGGGGGTAGGTATCATTCAAGTAAACCTAATCTTTAGAAAACGTAGGGAGAGAGAATATCTATTAACAAAATACCTAGTTCTTAAAACTAGTGCACCACATATTTTGTTTAGTGGATTATTCTGGTAATTACTATAGATAAAAAGCCCACTCCTAAGCGAACAGTGGAGCTAGCGACCAGAGGCAGCTGATAGGAGTTTTGCGAGGGAGTTTAGAGGAGGAGTGGGGGGATAGATGCTCTTCATTAACATTCTATAAGCTAAAGAGGATACCACCACCCATTACCTCAATTAAAACAAAGGAAGACTAAAAGAGAGCAGCAGGAGTAAAAGAGAAGGCAGGCAGAAGTCCAGCAGCAGAGTGGGGGACTATCCAGTTTATTGCACTGAATGCAATATGTATGATTACCTGCCCTATGGGCATATATGTGCATGTAGTAGAAGAAGCTCCTGGCCCTCAGAGACCACATACAGACTTTGGAGAGCAGAGTGGCTGTGCTCGAGGAGCTAAGGGAGACAGAGGTACATAGATGAGACTTTCCGGGACACCATAGAACAGTCCCACGTCCAGTATAGCAGCCTCTGCTGTTGAGGAGGATGCAAGTCTCAGGGAAAGAGAACAACTGGGGTGGAGGAAAATGATCCCATAGTTGGGACCCTCTTTCCAGATGATGTCATGGTCTCCTCTTGCACTGAGGACACCTCTCCGGGGGAAGGAACTCCAGTTATTAGGAAAAGACAGGAAATAGTAATGGAAGACTCAATCATTAGAAACATAGATAACTAGGTTTGTCATGACAGGGAGAACCACATGGGGACTTGCCTGCTGGGTGTGAAGGTTGTGGATCTCTCGAGACATCCAGACAGATGTGTGGAGTGCTGGAGAGGAGCTGGTGGTTGTGATATATGCACAATGTAGGGAAGGATAGGAGAGAGGTCCTGGAGGCCAAACTTAGGCTGCTAGGTAAGAGATTGAAATCCAGGACCTCCATGGTGGCATTCTTTGAAATGCTTCCAGTTCCATGTGCATGGCCAGTTAGACAGGCAGAACTGTAGGGTCTCAATGGATGGATAAGATGATGGTGTAGGTAGAAGGGGTTTAGATTTATTAGGTACTGGGGAAACTTTAGGGAAAGGGGAAGCCTATACAAGAAGGATACAAACCAAAATGGAACCACATTGCTGGCATGTAAAATTTTAAAAGGTCATAGAGCAGTTTTAAAACTAAAGGCTGGGGAAAACTGACTGGTGTTGAAGAGCACATGGCTCAGACAGAGACATCCCTTAGGGGAGATCTGGTTACGAAGAATCTCTATATCCTAGTGAGGAGAGGCTGGAAGAGGATAAATTTGGGTAGGATCTGATGAGAAACAGTCAAATGAAAGAGTCCCATTCAGTTAATCACATAATGGCAGATAACTAAAAAGTGACAATTTTTTAAAGTGCTCATATACAAATGCTAGAAATCTAAATACGAAGACGGGTGAACTTGAGTGCCTCAAATTAAATGAGGATATTGATATAATAGGCAGCACAGAAACTTGGTGGAATGAGGATAATCAATGGGGCACAGTAATACCAGGGTACAAAATATATTGGAAGGGCAGAATAGGTCATACTGGTGGGGGAGTGGCACTGTATGTGAAAGAAAGTGTAGTCAAATAAAATAAAAATCTTAAGTGAGCCAAATTGTGCCATGGAATCGATATGGGTAGTGATGATGATAGTGACTGTGAAATCCTTAGGGAGATTAGAGAGGCTATAATAAAATACTCCATAATAATGGGGGATATGAACTTTCCCCATGTTGACTGGGTATGTGTCATCTCAGGACAGGATGGAGAGAGAGAGAGTTTCTTAACACCTTAAATGACTGCTTCTTGGAGTAAATAGTCCTGGATCCCACAAGAGGAGATTTTAGTTGTAAGTGGAGCACAGGGTCTGGTCCAAGAGGTGAATTTAGCTGAACTGGTTGGTAGTAGTGACCATAACATAATAAATGTAACATCCCCTGTTAAAAATCACCAAAGCAGCCCACCACAGTAGCATTTATTTTCAGAAAGGGAAACTACCCAAAAATGAAGAAGTTAGTTAAACATACCTTTAAAAAGTATAGTGCCAAAAATGAAATCCCTGCAAGCTGCATGGAAACATTTTAAAGTCACCATAACAGGGCAGTCAATTTAAATGTATACCCCAAATTAAAAACCATAGTAAAAGGGCCACTGTTGCTAAATAACAAAGTTAGAGAAGCAGTTGGAGGCAAAAAGACATTCTTAAATCCTATTGGGGTAAACAGAAAGGAGCCTAAACTCTGGCAAGTGTTGAAATGTAAAAATATAATTAGGAAGGCCAAAAAAATTTGAACGCCTAGCCAGCCAAAGATGCAAAAAGTAACAGCAAAAAAAATTTTCAGTACATCAGAAGCAGGAAGTCTGGTAAACAACCATTTTGACAACTGGATGGTTGAGATGCCAAAGAAGTAATCAAGGAAGATAAGGCTACTGTAGAGAAACTGATGCAAATAATTCATTTAATCTTCACATTTGAGGGAGATTCTCAAACCTGAGCCATTCTTTTTAGGTGACAAATTTTGAGCAACTGTCCCAGATTGAGGTGTCATTAGAGGAGGTTTTGGAACAAATTGACAAATCAAACAGTAATAAGTCACCAGGACCAAGTGGTATCCAGCCAAGAGTTCTGAAGGAACTCAAATATGAAATTGCAGAACTACTAACTGTGGTGTATATCCTATCATTTAAATTAGCTTCTGTACCAGATGACTGAATGATAGATATGATGCAAATTTTTGAAAAGGCTCCAGAGGTGATCCCAGCAGTTGCAGACTGGTAAGCCTAACTTCCGTACCAGGCAGTTTGGTTGAAACAATAGTAAAGAACAGAGTTATCAGAGAGAGAGATGAACATGATTTGTTGGGGGGAAGAGTCAGCATGGTTTTTGTAAAGAGAAATCATGTCTCATCAATCTAGAATTTTTTGAGGCAATCAACAACCATGTGGACATAGGTGATCCAGTGGATATAGTGTACTTCGATTTTTCAGAAAGCCTTTGAAAAGGTCACTCACCAAAGGCTCTTAAGTAAGTAAGATGTCATGGGATAAGAGGGAAGGTCCTGTCCTGGCTCAGTAATTGGTAAAAAGATGAGAAACAAAGTATAGGAATAAATGGTCAATTTTCACAATGGAGAGAGGTAAATGGTGTCCCACAGGGGTGGTCTGTACTGGGACCAGTGCTGTTCAACATATTCATAAATGGTGTGGAAAAAGGTAAACAGTGAGGTGGCAAAGTTTGCAGATGATACAAAACTACTCAAGATAGTTCCATTTAAAGCAGACTGAAGAATTAAAAGGGCTCTCACAAAACTGGGTAACAAAATGGCAGATGAAATTCCATGCTGATAAATGCAAAGTAATGTACACTGCAAAACATAATCCCTATTATACATCTTAAATGATGAGGTCTAAATTAGCTGTCACCACTCAAGAAAGAGGTCTTGGAGTCATTGTGAATAGTTCTGACAGTATCCACTCAATGTGCAGTGACAGTCAAAGTTGACAAAGCTGGGGATCGGTAGGAAAATTGTAGGTAATAAGACAGAAAACATGACATTGGCTCTTCATAAATCCATGTTATGCCCATATCTTGAATACAGTGTGCAGATATGGTCGCCCCATCTCAAAAATGAGATATTGGAATTGGAAAAGGTACAGAAAAGGCAATAAAAATAATTAGGGGTATGGAGAAGCTTCCGTGTGAAGAGAGATGAATAAGACTGGGACTTTTCAGCTTGGAAAAGAGACAACTAAACAGGGATATGATAGAAGTCTATAAAATCATGTATTTACTCCTTCTCATAACACAAAAACTAGAGGTCATCAAATGAAATTAATAGGTAGCAGGTTTAAAATGAACAAAAAAGTATTTCTTCACACAACACATAGTCAACCCGTGGAACTCCTTGCCAGAGAATGTTGTGACGGCTAAGACTATAATGGGTGCAAAAAAACTAGATAGGTTGATGGAGGACAGGTCCATCAATGGCTGTTAGTCAGGCTAGGCAGGGATTTCTGTTTGCCAAAGGCTGGGAATGGCCAAAGGTTCTGTTTGTTCCCTCTGGCATTGGGCACTTCTGGAAGACAGTATAGTGGGCTAGATGAACCATTGGTCTGTTTGTGTTCTTAGTTAACTAGTGATGGATTAATGATTTTAAGATGCCAGTAATTATTCCATCTCTAGAGCTTACCTTTGAGTAAGAATTTTGTATGAAGTATTTTTACTAGACTTAGTTTTATTGCTCCAAAGATAACTAAAGTCAGACATCTTAAAATTCATGTGTGTGAAAATGTGATTTTTCATTTTGACTGATATATCTTGTTCAGATGTCTACGCAAGTTGCTGTTCCAAGTAGTTTGATATTATGTGGTTTTTAATCAGCAGCAGCTGGTACCAAGACCTTCTGCTGTGAATTACATGGTGGCTCCAGTGAGTGGAAACGATGTTGGAATTTATAGAGCAGAAATTAAACAAGGCATCCGTGAAGTAATTGTTTGTAAAAATCAGGATGGAAAAATTGGACTTCGTCTTAAATCCATAGATAATGTAAGTATATGGAAATTTAATTCTTTCTTGTTTCTGTAGATCAGTAACTGTAGTAATGAAAAGTAAAATTATTGTATGGGAGCATGGAGTTGCTGATGCAAAGGCATGTATTTGTGTTTAGTACCCAAGGGGGTAAACATCTACCCAATGCGTAATGTTTCTAATTTCTGTCTTCTGTTTACTCTATTAGTATATTTTGAAAGATTTGAGATCTAAACTTAATTACTACATAATTTACTTTTCTATAAATGTATAGAAACAGCTATCATTCACTACTTACACATTTAGTACCCAAGATTACATGTAGCACCTTCTTATATACTGAGTACAGATATTGGATGCCTTTCAGTCATCTGCTATAGTACTTATTAAATGGCATTTTTTGTCAGTTGCTCAGTAGCTTTAGTCCTCATATAAACTTTGGTTTGATAACACATTGCAATTTTATTTCTCATTGTGCTGTTGTTAGAGTGCCTGCACCACCTTCAAATTAGCAAATATACCTGTAATGGGGAATGTTAGGGAAAGTGAAGCTCTGACTATAATATCTATAAAGAGTAACACCAAGATATGCTTTATTCTCCTTTGTCGTGACTAAAGGTGCAGAGAAATTGTTCTAACTTCTCTGCAGCCAGACTCTGCTTATTTTGGCCTCTGACTATTCCCAGCTGTAAAACAGGCATGTTAACTTGTCACATTCTCAAGTGGCCTGCAAAAGGGGCAGAAACTGGGCTCGGGCCCATGGTATCAAAAATTTAATTATCTTGTAGGGTTTTTTAAAGACCAGGAATTCAGGTATGGTCTACCCTGGAAGACACTGAGGGCTAGTTTATACTTAAAACTTACATCTGTGCCACTGTAATACTACTTGTGTAGCTGTAGTGTGTCGGCAAGATAGCTTCTCCCACCATCATAGCACTGTCCACACAAGTACTTATGCCTGCAAAATTTTGTCACTCAGGGATATTTAAAAAAACACCTCTGTAAGTGAAATAATTTGCTGGCATTAAGTGCATTGTAGTTGGGAACTTCCCACTTTTGTCAACAGTGGCTCAGGTGAATGGGTGTTAACAGTGTTGAGTGCCCCAGCAAAGGTGTGGTTTTTGGTTACAGAAAGGGTTTGCAGCATCCTTTCATGAAAGTGAAGTAGGAGCAAATTTAATCAATGTGGTGTTGATAACCATGTTTGCAGACATAGCCCCATCTACATTGGGCTACTATAGCTAGCTAAGCTTCCTAACTGTGGACAGGGTCCATGATGACTGAAGCACTAGTAAAATAACCTCACAGGAATAAAAGGTGAGTAGCTGAACGAGGAAGGGATTTTCAGTCAACTATATGAACGTCTGTTTATCTCAGTCTCGCAAATGATACATAAAATCCATTGCTAAAAATTCAGTCTCCTTCACCACTTACTGTAAGTCTTTAAAGCTCACAATAAACCTGCTTTGAGACACCAAGAGATCCCCCAGTAAAATCAGGAATGTTAAGTTTAGTCTTCCTGATAGTTTTATGGTGGTAAAATTTCATGTTTTTAAAAATGAAAAATAAGATTTCAGGCCTTCGTTATATCGTAAAAGGAGAATAAGCCCTTTAGATTTTGTAGATCACCCCTGTATGCGTTTAAAACAATTATTGCCTATTCATCTCCTGTTGTGCATCTTTATTTTTAAAAGGCAGACTTGTTGACCCTGTCTTCTGTGCTTGCTGTCTATGTATACTTTGTGTAATCTAGAAATAGGCATTGGGAACTCTTTCTGACTGTGGATATTCAAGAATAATGAATGATTTTATCACTGCATTTAGGGTATATTTGTCCAGTTAGTACAAGCCAACTCTCCAGCATCTTTAGCTGGTCTGAGGTTTGGGGACCAGGTACTGCAAATTAATGGTGAAAACTGTGCAGGATGGAGCTCTGATAAATCCCATAAAGTTCTCAAGCAGGCGTCAGGAGAGAGAATTGCAATGATCATTCGTGACAGGTAAAACTATCAAGTAAAAATGTCAAGTGATTTGATTGTTCATTATTATTTATTTGTACTTAAGTAGCACCACAGGCCCTTAGTCCAGGCTTGGGATTCTTTTGTGTTTTAAGCGCCACACACACACAAGACTGTCCCTTCCCCAAAGAGCTTACAATCTAAGTAGTTCATGTCTAATATTTCATGAGTACATCTGTTAAATTAAGACCTGTTGGCACTTGCAAGGGCTGACTCTGTCATAGGCAGGCATTATGCAAATTATTTTGCAAATTCTGCTAATGCAATTCTGCTTAGGTTATTGCTACTTCACGCCTAGGCCTCTTTTGAATAGAAAAAGTATACGCGTATCTTAAGATAGGTCCTTTTACTATCTATCAAGTCCTGAGTTCTAGGTTCTGAGATATTGATGGCAGAGCCACTGGAACTCAATTATTTCCAAGATTTTTGCCATAAAATATGTCTTTAAAATAAACTCCTACAGTATTTTGGAATTGATCTGGAATCTTAACTTTTCTATTGAAAGCTTTTTAGTTACCCATAAACCAAGGGCCTTGGCAACACAAATTTTTGTGCCATTTTAACTAGCTGTGTGTTTTTTACACTGTTAAACTGAAATAAGTGTCTGCCTACAAATTTGCACTGGTTTTAAAAGACCAGTGCAAGTTCATATGTGGGCAAGTATTGGGACTCCAGAAAGGAGGCTAGTGTTCTAACCAATATTGTTACTGTATGTGCTAATGCTATTTTAGTTACCTTGTAACACTTGCAGACAAATGTTCTGTAGAATGGATGTAATTTAAAATATAAATGTATGTTAGAGGGTGAAAAAGAGGGTGTATTTCTTGTGGGATGGGAATATAGATAAAAAAGCCATTGAACAATGATTACAGCCCAAGTGGAAAAATAAGCTTAAAATACTAAGTGAAGTAGCTGGTTATATCAAACTCTTTTAACATGTAGTTAAATGTATGGGTGGAGAATACATTACCCACCTAAAATAGCAGTCTCAACATTGAAATTAACTTTTTTTTTAATCTCTGCATAATTTTTTTACCAATATTTTTTAGATAGAAAGGTGGGTAGTACCAATATTAGAACAGACATTTCAGACAAAAGGAATACTTGTAGGTCAAAGATATTGTAAATGTTATCATATGTTATGGGATACTAGTAAAAACCTGCAGAGCTGTTAGTGTAACTCATCTCTTGTAGAATTGTTCAGTATATGTTGAATACTTACTGAATATAAGTATATGTTGTGAACATATTTCTTATAGGCCTTTTGAACGAACTCTTACTATGCATAAGGACAGCATGGGTCATGTTGGCTTCATATTCAAAAATGGAAAAGTAACCTCAATAGTAAAAGACAGTTCTGCTGCTCGAAATGGACTTCTTACAGAGCATAATTTGTGTGAAATTAATGGCCAGAATGTAATTGGACTGAAGGTAAAGTAAATGTCCTTTACAAAAATAAATTCAGTGTAACAACTGTGCTATCTTAGTACTTTTCTGAGAGGGGAGTGGTGCTTTTAGAAAATCACAAATATGGTGTCATTCTGAACACTTAGTAATCTGACTTTCTACCAGTAGATGTAATCAGGAATGCTCAACAAAATTCTGACACCTTCTCATCAAAGGGTTATTCTGTCTGATTATTCCAGTTTTCTGTGTTTTCTTAATAGGTAGAAATGGCTATTAATAGAGTTAGGCTCTTACCTAGTTTTATCCTTTCTTAAAATTCTCCCCATTTTAATAGTATAGCTTCTCTAAGAATTATGTGGTTGGTTTGCTTGGTTTTTTTAAATCCATATTCCCCTGCTCCATCCAGTGACATAAGCACCAGCATGCTAGATGTTCACGTGCTGGTATCAACATTGGCAGTGATTGCCCTGAGAACCAGTCTAGGGTTTCCTCCTTGTGCCTGTTTTGAGGAGGTACTTGCTGTCCAGGGATCTTTTAATGATGATCAAAGCTATTGTTTCATACTAGTCTACATTGAGTATCTTCCCTTAGTGCTTTCTTGCAGATATTTGGAAAAGTTTCTTTTGTGTTTTTTGTGCCGTTTATAGCTTGTAGCTGCTTGGCAGGAGTAGAAGGATCTTGGATGCAGATAATGAGATTTGTTCTCTTGTATTTCATTAACAGGACTCTCAAATTGCAGACATATTGGCAACAGCTGGGAATGTTGTGACACTTACTATTATGCCATCATATATCTTTGAACACATAATTAAGAGGTAAGCAAGAAAGCCTTAAATCATTTTTTAAAAATAGCTAATTAATTGCACTAATATCCTTAGTTAAATGCTGTGGAAATAATATTCCAATGGACAATTACTCCTTTGGTTCTAGTGTAAATGGTAATTCACAAACCCAATTGCATCTTATCTGAATTTGGGGTGGTGGTGAGGAACCATGATATCGTTTTAAGACAGAGTTAAACTTCTGTTCTGTAAACACAACGGTAAAATATTACAGTAGAAGTTAGTGGCAAGGAATTAGGGCACTAAAATAACTTTTGGGGGATACTGTGTACTACAAAAAATTCCCACAGTTTACACTAGATCTAAGATTATTATAGAAAAATATTTGTATTTTCTTTCAGTCCTGCTGTGACTCGAGCAGTTCATGTGTATAATGTTAGGGTAGCTAATTACAGAAATGGATTACCGTTACTTCAAATGATTGTAAACCAGAAATGGAGTCTTTTGGAACTGGAAAATCATTGACTTTGATCCTGTCATTCCAGTCAGGTTATAATATGTTTCTACATCTTAGATACATTTTATTGATTTTTTTTTTTTTTTTTTTTGGTAACAATTTTCTGCTTTAACATTTTTCAAAGTAACAGTCCTCTTTGAAATAATGTTTGGCTAAATTTCAGAGTCCTAATGGATTTTTGAATATAGCAGTGTATTTGATAATACAAATATTTATCAGCGGCTTGCTGTCAGTTTGGGAGATGTATCTAGTGGGGCCCTGCAGGTATCAGTGCTAGATCCAATACTATTCAATATTTTCATTAGTTTGATAATGGAGTGGAGAGTTTGCTTATGACACCAAATAGGGAGGGATTGCAAGCACCCTGGAGACAAGGTTAGAATTCAAAATGACCTCAACAAATAAAAGAATTGGTCTGAAATCAACAAGTTGAAATTCAATAAAGATAAGTACAACACTTAAGGAAAAATCAAATGCACAACTACAAAATAGGGAATAACTAACTAGGCAGTAGTCTGCTGAAGAGGATTTGGCGATTTTTAAGAAGGATCACAAATGAATACAAGTCAGTTATATGTGTGAATTAACTAGTGTCCTGTAGTAATGGCTTGTCTACACAGTGAAGCACTATACACTAGAGAGGGGTGAATTCTAAAGCACACTGACGTATTGCATACTAACTTCCCTGTGTAAAGCATGGTGATACACTAAAACTAGTCCATTTTCTATTAAGCTGGACTAGATTCTGCTATTCTCTATGTAAAGCTGTGACATTCTTGCCATCTTGTGTTTTGAGCCACTACCTGTGCACCTGTTCTGGTTGCAGTATGGCAAAAACATATTGCTTTCAATGTTGAAGGTGTAAAAAATGTAATCCTTAGCTGTTACACTTATCAGTTTCTCTGTAGTAGACATTAAGCAGAATACACCTCCAGTTGTGTATCCATATACAAGGTATGTTAAAATATTCTGTTTTCTTTGGCGACATAGAGGTAGAGTAAAATGCCAACAGCACAATCACTTGCTAGCTTTCTATCTCCTTTGCTGTACAGTTCTGCTCTTAACTTAGTAAGACAAATTTGATTTAAAATCTGTCAAGTATTCTGTGGTTTTTCTTTGCATTACTTTGTTTTTAAAAAAGTTATGTTTTAATTAAGTAAAAGATTCTTTTTCTTCCCCCCGCCCCCAGAATGGCTTCTGGCATCATGAAAAGTCTGATGGACCATACAATCCCTGAAGTCTAAATTTAAAGCCACTGTATTGTATATGCATATGTAACGAGAACTCAGCTAATCTTGGGCAATTATACTCAGCGACTTCTGGATTCTGCACATGAGCCTTTCTTGAGGCCAAAAGATGATATGCTACATTGAGCATTTACAATATATATTATGGCTGGGAATTCAGTTCAGCATGTTACCATGTTTATTCATACAACTGTAAGATTTACTCTTAGCCTTATGCTGATCTGACAAATGTGAAATTTTCAACAAAGGTCCGCTGATCTTTTCTGTAGGGTCATGCTGTTTAGTTTACTATTGTTTCTCTGTTGATAAGCCATTGTAACTAAAAGAAACTAATACATATTTCTTCTGCAAGTGATATCAGTTACCCATGATCTAGAACATATTGCTGGCTTTGTTCTTTTTGGACAAATAAATATTTTTATTGCCTTCTATTTGTAACCATATATTTAGAAATGACTATTTTAGTGCTAGTATACTTTTTGTTCTAGTAATCTTGTTGGCAAAAAAAAGTCAATTGAAAACAGAGTTCAGCTAATGTTGGCATCATGCCACAAAGAAGTGCTTTAAATGGTAAAGATTAGAGGCAAATTGATTTATACTCAACTTTTTACTAATCATTTTACAATTTGTAACTCTATAATGTGCTTACGTTCTGTAGCCTTAACCATGTTTAAAAATAAAGTTCAGGAATAACCAAATAAAATGACTGCAAAACTGTGTGGATTTTTTTTAAGATGTAGGATAAACATTTTAAAATGCACAGTAACATTGTCAACTGTTCACCCAAACTGAGCTTAAGTTTGCTTGCTTTGTGCAGCATGCTGTTTATCTAAAAGCTGTAATAGAGTGGCATCTGAAAAATGAAAGTATTCCTTCTTTAAGGACAAGATGGTTTTTTCTAGTGGTAGTTCAACAGGAGTCTAAATCTCCTTTCCCTATGTTAAATGTTACTAATATACAACTATTGAATTGTACACCTAAAGGCTTAGTGTAAAAATTGTTTCCTTTTCCTGTAAATGGTTTTGGCAGCAGCAATCTTGGTTTGAAACAGCCCCACTGAGCTTTTTAGATTAAAGGGATACTGTTAACTAACATTCATGTTACCTACTGTTGCTGCAAATAGCAGTTAATTGGTATAAGTGAACACATACTGGACAAACAATGTAAAGAGCTTCTTATCTGTCATCTGTGCGTATGTGGTGTAAATTTCACTCTTCCCCTTCATGTAGTGTTAGTCTGCCTGTTCCTAGGAGGGGAGGGTCTGATGTAGCAATTGAGCAAAGCATTATTTAAAAAAAAAAAAAAAGCATTCAGCAGAAAGTGTAATTATTGAAATTATTTTGAATTTTAAAATGACTGCTTTTTATAGTGCTGTCCCTTTTTAACAGAGAATTACAAATGTTATAGCTTTATGGTAAAAATAGGGTGGTAATTGAACATGTGCCTGAGACCAGAGTACTTCCTTCTAAAACAAGTATATCTCAACATCCTTAAACCTGCATTTCAACATCAGTCTAACATATAGTGAAATAATGTTTTCCATACTTGAATGAGGGATCAGCTTACTAATGAAAGAGAATTAAATGCCAGCAGTGAAGGATTGGCACAACTTTGTCCTGTTTTGTTCTCCGATGCTAGAGCACCAACTAACGTGTACCCTTGCTTCCTGAGTCTTCTAAGATTTTGAGCTGCTCCTAAGCCAATTCCAGAGCAAAAGGAAGTCTTTGCCCGTCTGGTGTTCGGCCATTCATGTGGTGGTTCTAGTACATACAGCTAATTATGCATGCCCTGTCACGGAGAAAAAAATATCAGGAACCCAATTGTCTTGCAAAAAATGCTTTCTGAAAAATGGTGAGAACTCTTTCAAACAAGATTCTGGTAAAATCAGAAGGAACTCAACTATTTGAAACTAGGGGATGGCCATGTGGGTATAAGTGCACATCAGTGATGTGAGGTTTAAGTATCTCAAACCTTACCAATCATAACTAGTATTGTTAGTTCTGGTCATTTGCAAGCTGCAAGTTACCACTCTTGAATTGAATGTTACCCCCCCATCCAAAAATATCAATTGATCAAAAAAAAGGGTGGGAACGGTGGAAGGAGAATGTAATATACTCCTCCTTCATATATGTAATTCTCCTTAAAATTCAACAGCTGTTCAAGCTCCATTAAGTTGTTGAGAAACACATGCATCCTCTAGTCATTCTAATGGGGGAGCAAAGATCTATGCAGGGGTTAGGGTGCCAGCTTCCCCCTTGCGGAAGTGAGTACCTGTGTGACTTTTGTCTAGTCTTTGAGGCCCAAAACTTCAAAGGTTCTTCAAGTGCTTGCTCATATCCATTCTACACTAGGTATGCACTCACCACCATGCACCCTGGAACAGTTTTCCCCTTAGCAGATCCCGTATGGTTGGCTTAGGCGCCCCCTAGAGTGCCACCCTCATGCCATGGCACATAAGGTACTACTGCCCCTACAACCTCTCAGTTCCTTCTTTCCGCCCATGACAGTTGCTGGAACATCTCTTGCTTGTGGGAGGGCTGGTGCTGCAAAGACGCCTAGCCACCGATGCAGCTGCTGGCACTGGGTTGGCTGCAAGGTCCCTGGCAGTGGCCTTATTGGGGCCCCTGGGGAGCACAGATGGGGCAAACAGCCTCAGCCCCATCTTTGATAGTGCAACCGCCACTCCCCATGCCAGGTTCAGAGGAGAAGTTTGCCTCCTCGGATGTGGAGATGGACCCTGGAGAAGGCCCCTCTAAGGGACCAATTCGCCAGTCCTCCTCCCCAGATGAGGCCACCTCAAGGGACCATAAGACACCCCAATTGAGTTCAAGGCTCATCAAGAGTGTGGCCTTGAACTTGAACATTGATATAAAAGAACTTTTGGAGAAGGAGGACTCCCTCTTAGGCGGGGTGGGCTTGCCGGTCCATGAGAGGGTCCTAAAATTAGCAAAGCCTCTCTGGCAAACCCCGTCCAGCGAAGGGGTTTGAGTTTCTCTTTACCCACCCAGCCCCTATGTTGATGGTGGACCGCTGTAAACCAAAAAGACAGACAAGGGTCCCAAGGCGCCACCCCAAAAAATAAGGATGGCAAAAAGCTGGACCTCTTTGGGAGGAAGGACTACTCCACTGCTGCCCTGCAATTCCATATTGCGAACCACCAGGCATTGATGGGCCGCTACAACCTAAGCCTGTGGAACTCTACGTGGCGCTTTGCAGAGAGGTTGCCACAGGACCTCGCTGCGAACTTTGCCACTGTTTTGGATGAGTGCCATGGGAGTGGGAGCCATGCTGCAAACCGCCAGTGATGCAGCGAGCAGGGCCATAACCTCGGCGGTCGCCAGGAGACGCTGCTTTTGGCTTCAATGGTCAAGGCTGTCACAGGAGGTATGGAATGCCATACAGGACCTGCCCTTTGATGGGGCAGCCTGTTTTCAGATAAGACAGACGATAAATTACACGACACCAAAGACTTAAGGCCCACCTTACGTTCCTTGGGTCTCTATACCCCACAGGCCTTGAAGCAGCAGCCTCGGCCTCGGACCCATCGCCTGTCGCAGCAGCCCAGGCCATCGCCCAGGGTGTCCTAGGCAGGCAGGGGCAGGGATAGGAGCAGGGGGTTCGGGTGCTGCGACAGGGCAAACTCCTCTGCAGCCTCCCAGCACGGGCCGTCCAAGGGGCCCAATAATAAAAAGCAATTTTGGCAGTGGCACCATTTCTTGCTCCCAGGGTCCATCTCCGTTATTCCTAGACAGGCCGAGGCCTTTCTATCCCGAGTGGCAGGGCATCACCTCAGATTGCTGGGTCCTCGAGCTGGTCCTGTGGGGGTATGTCCTTCAGCTTACAGCCATTCTCCCAGAGACACCCCCCACCCCGTCCTTCTCTAGGGACCCCTCCCACGAGCAACTGCTGCTGCAGGAGGTAAGGACCCTCTTGGCACTGGGGGGAGTGGAAGCGGTTCCTCCGCAGGAGAGGGAGAGGATTTGACTCCAAGTATTTCCTCATCCCCAAAGCAAAGGGGGGTCTGAGATCCATACTGGACCTGTGCTGCCTCAACAGGTTCATAAGAAAAATAAGGTGCCACATGCTCCCTCTAGCCACTATTATCCCTGCCCTAGCTCCAGGGGATTGGTATGCCGCCCTCGATCTGAGAGATGCGTATTTCCACATCTCAATCCGGCTCTACCACAGACGCTACCTGCAGTTCGCAGTGGCTGGGTCCCATTACCAGTTCACAGCCCTGCCCTTTGGCCTTTCTTCTGTGCCCAGAGTCTTCACCAAGTGTATGGCGGTGATGGCAGCCCACTTGAGATGCAGAGGGGTACAAATCTTACCGTACCTGGACGATTGGTTGATCAGAGGCAAAGCCAAGTTCCACGTCCAGGACAGTGTGTCCCTCACCTGTGCCATCTGCACCAAGCTGGGGCTGTTCATATACGAGCCGAAGTCGATTCTAACCCTGGTGCAGCACATAAAGTTTATTGGGGCTACACTGGATGCCTCCCTGGCCAGAGCCTTCCTCCCGCAACCTTGGTTTGAGGCTATGGCATTGATCATTGGCCAGTTACACAGGTGCCCCACCATGACAGCCAGGCACTGCCTTCAGCTGTTGGGGCACATGGTGGCCTGCACATATGTGTTGAAGCTCGCCTGCCTCAAGCTCAGGCCTCTCCAAGCTTGGCTGGCCTCGGTGTATGCCCCGAGCAGACACTCCTTGAGCAGGGTAGTCACGGTTCCCCCAGAGGTCCTGATCTCCCTGGACTGGTGGAGGGACATGAGGCAGGTGTTCGCAGGGGTCTCCTTCAGGGAGCTGGCCCCCTTGGTCACCATGATATCCAACACTTCGGACGTGGAATGTCGGCCTGGGCACCCAAGGTACATGGTCGGAGGAGGCGAGGAGCGTCCACATCAATGTCAAAGAACTCAGAGCCGGCAGGCTAGCCTGTGGTGCTCACTCCTCTGCCAGGAGGCCACTTGGTTGTGGGACTTTGCGGTAAGGCATGGCTTTCATTTATCTGCCTCTCACCTCCCGGTGTCAGGAACAATGAGGCAGCCCACTTCAGCAGGTCGTTTCTACCCAGGCACAACTGGTCTACACCAGGAGGTAGTGACCTCCGTCTTCCGAGCATGGGGTGTTTCCCCAACTGGACCTGTTCGTGTCATCCTGGAATGGGCAGTGCCCGAGGTTCTGCTCGCTCCAGGGTCGTGAGCCAGGCTCCATATCTGACGTGTTGCTCATCAACTGGGGGTGGGAGACCCTCACTTACGCATTTTCCCCCATTCCTGCCCAAGGTCCTCTTGCAGATCATGAGGGGACAGAATGGATGTCAGAGTGATTGCCCCAGCATGGCCGAGACAGCACTGGTATAGCATGCTGGTGGACGTGTCGATCACCCCACCCATAGAACTCCTGAGGCGCCACCACCTACTGTCCCAGGACCAGGGTCACCTGCTGCACCCAGAGCTGGACTCCCTGCACTTGACAGCCGGACTCTGTGGCTGACAGAGGGGGAGAGAGCCTGCTCCACGCAGGTTCTGCTGGGCAGCAGAAAACCCTAAGTGGAGGAGGTTCACCTGTTGGGCGGAGTCCTGGGGTATCCAACCTAGCGTCTCGCCCATCCAGGCGATCCTGGAGTACTTGCTACAGCTGAAACTCCAGGGCCTGGTGTTAGCCTCCCTAAGGGTCCACCTGGCAGCCATCTCGGCCTTCCACCAGCCCATGAAAGGGAGATCCCTGTTCTCCCACCCTATGTCGGTTAGGGTCTCCTTCGAGTGGTTGCTCATATGCATTCCACTTAGGTGTGTGCGCACCCTCGTGCACGGCCCTCGGAGAACTTTTTCCCTAGCAGTCCCCTGTAGGGGCCGGCCTTGGCGCCCCCTGGAGTGCCGCCCCCATGCGGCGGCATATAGGGCGCTGCCGGCCCCTCCTCAGTTCCTTCTTTCTGCCTGTGATGGCCAGTTGGGAACAGCTCTTGCTCTTCGCAAGCCTTTTTCCTTTCATGTAAGTAGTCAGCTAGCAGTTCGCCCCGAACTTAGTTAGTTAGGTACTTAGTTAGAGTAGGAAAGAAGAGCCTTCGGGCTCTGGCGTCCCGGCAATGCCGGGTTCGCCGGGGTTTAAACCCTGTGCTGCCTGCGGGAAGGCTTTTCCCGTCAGCGACCCCCATGACCGCTGTCTGAAGTGCTTGGGGGAGCAGCACCGTAAAGACCGGTGCCACATACGTAAGGCCTTTAAACCTCGCACCCAGAGGGAGAGGGAAGTGAGGCTTAAGGCCATATTAATGGAGTCTGCCTTGCGTCCGGCGTCCGAGCCAACACGAACTCCCTCGGCACTGAGCGTTTCCTCAGTGCAGAGTGCACCGCCGGCACCACAGGCATCTCGGCACCGAACATCTCCGGTGCCGAAAAGGAAGAAGCGCCGCCCGCGCTTGGAGCGCTCCCCCGCACCACAGGAGCGGCCGGGGTCAAGCCCGGAAGTGCTTCGGCTCTCCGATGTGCTGCTTGCCCCGGCACCGGCACCGATCAGGGAACCTCCCCCAACTCCTGGGAGTGTGGGACCCCCTGTACAGGACCCTTCCACGCTGGAGGCGTTTGAAGCGGCTCGAACCTTGCTGGCCTTGCCCACGCCTCCGGCCCTCTCTCGGCTGAGAGAGTCAGGGCCTGTGTCCCGGGGCAAACCTGTGATGGGTGGCCCTGAAGGGTGGGCGTGCCCGGCACCGGAGGACCGGCCGCCCACCACTCGACGCCAGAGAGTCGAGCTCGACAGCTCCTCTCCCTCTTCGTCTTCGGACGAGGCATCGCAGCACCGTTCCAGGTCTCCCAGGTGGCACCGCTCATCGTCGGCGTCGAGTTCCAGCCCGGCAATGAGACGGCGTTCTTGGCACCGCTCCCCAGTATCCGGGAAGAGGCGTCGCAAGTCGTCTCTCCCTCGGCACCGATCATCGTCTTCGTCAGCGTCGCCCCATCATCGGCACCGCAGACGTCGCTCTTTGGGATCGTCCGGCAGTGGGTCCCGGAGCGGCTCTTCCCGGCATCACCGCTGGCATTGATCTCCTGGCTCAGGATCCCGGACCCGATGCCAGGAGGAGGTACTTCCACCGGCACCGGCACCGCAGCCGGCACCAGCGCTGCCCTCGGCACTGGTGCCACCCGCAGGTTGGCCCCAGCACCCTTGGCAGTGGCCATTTTGGGACCCGTGGGCAGCCCAGGTGGGGCAGGGAACAATGTTGGCCCCTGCCTCTGTTTCCCAGTTAGCCCCTCAGCAGGCACCTTCGGTGCAGGAGGGACACCACTCCTCAGAGGAGGAGGACGAAGACCCCAGGGAGGGCCCCTCTACTGGACCCCGCCACCTGTCTTCTTCATCGTCACCGGACGAGACGGCCATCAGGGACCAATGGGCCCCTCTTATTGACTTCAGGGCTCACCAGGAGCTCCTGAAATGGGTGGCCTCAAACCTTGGCCTGGAAGTCAAGGTTCTGGAGGAAGAGGTGGACCCCCTCTTCGGGCGTGTGGGGACACAAAGACCGTCCAACGTAGCCCTCCCCGTCCATGAGAGGGTCCTGCACCTGGCTAAGGCCGTTTGGCAGACCCCTTCCTCAGTTGCCCCTACGTCTAAGGGCACCGAGAAGAAGTACTACATGCCAGCCAAGGGGCATGATTACTTGTATATGCACCCTGCCCCAGGTACTCTGGTTGTGGATGCTGCCAACCAGAAGGATAGGCAAGGGGCTCAGAGCTCCTCCCCCAAGAACAAGGAGGGTAGGAGACTAGACCTTTTTGGCAGGAAGGTCTACTCCACGGGGGCGCTTCAATTCAGGGTGGTGAATCACCAGGCCCTCTTGGGCAGGTACAATCTGAACTTGTGGGACTCGCTGTGAAGGTTCGCAAAGTCCCTCCCCCAGGACCAGGCTGCGGACTTCACCACGGTCCTGGAGGAAGGAGTGACTGTGGCCAGTGCAGCCCTTCAGACTGCCTCTGATGCTGCGGACACGGCCAGTGGGGTGATGGCCTCCGCCGTTGCCATGCGGCGAGCAGTGTGGCTGCAGTCCACTGACTTATCCCAGGAGGTGCAGCACTCCATCCAGGACCTGCCGTTCGATGGAGCTGCCCTCTTCTTGGAGAGGACGGATGACAAGCTGCATGCCCTGAAGGACAACGCTTTGCTCCTTGGGTCTCTATACCCCTCAGGCGGCAAGGTTACAAGCTCGCCAGCAGCCGCAGCAGCCGCCACAGCAGCAGCGGCATCAACCTAGGCCACTGCCTAGGCCTTTCCCCCCCGCGAGGGGTAGGGATAGGAATAGAGGTTCTGGACGGCGCGACCGCACCGCGTTGTCCACGTCTTCCCAGAGAGGACCCCCCCCCCAGGGCCCCAAAGAGAAGCACAACTTTTGACGGTGCTCTCGAGGGTGGCACCGTCTCCAGTTCCTTGGATTCCCTCCCGCCTTTTTGGGACAGGCTAAGGCCCTACCTTGGCCTGTGGCAGGCCATCACCTCAGACCGCTGGGCCCTCGACACCGTGCGCTGGAGTTATGCCCTCCATCTTGTGGCTTCCCCCCGTCACTCACTCCCCTCCCGTCCCTCTTCAGGGACCCTCTCATGAGCAATTACTCCTTCAGGAGGTCCGCTCCCTCCTGCTCAAGGGAGCCGTAGAAGCAGTTCCGCCGCTCGAGGTAGGGAAGGGGTTCTACTTGAGGTACTTCCTTGATCCCAAAGCCAAGGGAGGCCTCAGGCCTATACTGGACCTGCGCAGGTTAAACAGGTTCATAAGGAAACTGAAGTTTCGCAAACGTCCATCATTCCCGTCCTGAATCCAGGGGATTGGTTTGCCGCCCTCGACCTGAAGGATGCGTACTTCCACGTCTCCATCCTTCTCGCCCACAGGCGGTACCTAAGGTTTATGGTAGCTGGTGCCCACTACCAATTTACGGCCTTGCCCATTGGCCTGTCTTCCTCCCCCAGAGTGTTTACCAAATGTATGGTGGTAGTAGCGGCCTTCCTGAGGTGCAGAGGGGTCCAGATACTCCCTTACAGTTCATAGAGGCAATCCTAGACTCGGTGCGGGCCAAAGCCTCCCTTCCACATTCAAGGTTCGAGGCAATGGCAGGGACTATATCACAACTTCAGAGGTGCCCCACGACGACAGCCAGGCAGTGTCTTCAGCTGTTAGGCCACATGGCCTTGTGCATCTACATGGTGAGGTTGGCCCGCCTCAGGCTCAGGACCCTCCAAGGTTGGTTGGCCACGGTATATGTGCCCAGCAGGCACTCTCTGGACAGAGTGGTTACGGTGCCCCACGCGGTGTTGGGGTCACTGAACTGGTGGTTGGACCCCGGGACAGTGCTGGAAGGGGTTCCCTTCAGAGCCCTCACCCCCTCGGTGACTCTGATTACAGACGCTTCGGACCTTGGGTGGGGGGCTCACATCACCGGTGGTCTGACCACACAGGGACGCTGGTCCCAGGGAGAGACTGCCCTCTACATCAATGTCAAAGATCTGAGGGCAGTCAGACTGGCATGCAGAGTGTTTCTCCATTCTTTATTGGGGAAAATGGTACAGGTGCTGACGGACAATACTGCAGCGATGTTCTACATCAACAAGCCGGGGGGAGCGCGCTCCTCGGCTCTGTGCCAGGAGGCGCTTCGTCTTTGGGACTTGGCGGTGAGGTACGATTTCTGTTTAACCGCCTCTCACCTCCCGGGGGTCAGGAACGACGAGGCGGACCGCCTCAGCAGGTCGTTTCTACCCCAACACGACTGGTCATTGCATCCGGAGGTAGCGGCCAGGATTTTCCACGAGTGGGGTGTTCCCCGACTGGACCTGTTCTCGTCGTCCTGGAACACGAAGTGCCCGAGGTTTTGCTCGCTCCAGGGTTGCGAGCCGGGCTCCCTTTCCGATGCGTTCCTCATCGAATGGACGGGGACCCTCATGTATGTGTTCCCCCCCCTTTCCGCTCCTGCCCAGGGTCCTCTTGAAGACCAAGAGGGACAGAGCGGACGTGATACTGATCGACCCAGCGTGGCCGAGGCAGTACTGGTTCAGCCTGCTGCAGGACCTCCCTGTCACCCCGCCGATCGAGCTCCCGAGGAGGCCGAACCTGCTCTCCCAGGACCACGGTCACCTGCTACATCCCAGCCTGGACTCCCTGCACCTGACGGCCTGGAGGCTCTCTGGCTGACGGAGGAGGAGAGAACCTGCTCGGAGCAGGTCCAGCGCGTGCTGCTGGGAAGCAGGAGGCCCTCCACGCAGCTCGCCTACAGGGCCAAGTGGAGGAGGTTCACCTCCTGGGCGGAGTCACGGGGCGTAACCCCCGGTACGTCCCCCGTGCAAGCTGTCCTTGATTACCTGCTGCAGCTTAGGCTGCAGGGTCTAGCACTAGCCTCCCTCAGGGTGCACCTAGCAGCCATCTCGGCTTTCCATCAGCTGATGGGGGGGCGATCCCTGTTCTCCCACCCCATGTCGGTGAGGTTCCTCAAGGGGGTTGAGAGGCTTTACCCGCAGGTCCGTGACCCGGTGCCTCTGTGGGATCTCAACCTGGTCCTCGCTAGACTGATGGGGCCCCCCTTTGAGCCCTTAGCCACTGTCCCCTGCTGATCCTGTCCTGGAAGGTGGCCTTCCTCGTGGCCATTACCTCGGCTAGGAGGGTCTCTGAGCTAAAAGCTTTTACCTTGGAGCCCCCCTATAGCGTCTTCTTCCGGGATAAGGTACAGCTGAGACCTCACCCAGCGTTCCTGCCTAAGGTAGTCTCCCAGTTCCATTGTAACCAAGACATTGTCCTCCCCGTGTTTTTTCCTAAACCGCACGGGTCCGAGGATGAGAGGAGACTACACACCCTCGACATAAGGAGGGCGCTGGCGTTCTACCTTGAGAGGACGAGGCCGTTCCGAAAGACCACGCAACTCTTCGTCACGGTGGCGGATAGGATGAAGGGTTCCCCGGTCTCTACCCAGTGCATCGCCAAGTGGATCACCGCCTGCATCCGGTTCTGCTACGAGCGTGCAGGTGTCCGGCTTCCCGGAGTGGTGACGGCGCACTCGACGAGGGCCCAGGCCGAGTCGGCAGCCTTCCTGGAAAGGGTCCCCCTGGATGACATCTGCAGGGCTGCCACCTGGTCTTCAGTGCACACCTTTGCTGCGCACTACGCTGTCGTCCAGCAGTCGAGGGAGGCCGCGTGAATTGGCAGAGCCGTGCTGAGGGCAGCTCACCGATGATTCCTACCCACCTCTAGGTATGGCTCGTTAATCACCTAAGTGGAATGCATATGAGCAATCACTCGAAGGAGAAAGCATGGTTACTTACCAGTAACTGTTGTTCTTCTAGATGTATTGCTCATATCCATTCCACACCCACCCTCCGTCCCCACTGTCGGAGTCAGCAGAAAGAAGGGACTGAGAAGGGGAGGGGCCGGCAGCGCCCTATATGCTGCCGCATGGGGGTGGCACTCCAGGGGGCGCTGAGGCCGGCCCCTACAGGGGTCTGCTAGGGAAAAAGTTCTCCGAGGGCTGTGCATGAGGGCGCGCACACACCTAAGTGGAATGGATATGAGCAACACATCTCAAAGAACAACAGTTACTGGTAAGTAACCATGTTTTCCTCAAGGGGCTGGATGGGCTCTACCCACAGGTTTGAGACCCGGTGCCTCCCTGGGACGGCAACCTAGTGCTCTCCAAGCTGACAGGGCCCCCCCCCTTCAAGCCGATGGCTACATGCCTGCTGCTCATTCTATCGTGGAAGTTGGCCTTCATGGTAGCCATTACATCGGCTAGGAGGGTCTCCAAGATTAGAGCACTGACCTCGGAGCCCCTTACACAGTCTTCTATAAGGACAAGGTACAGCTGAGCCCCCATGCAGCCTAAGGTGGTCTCCCAATTCCACTATACCCAAGACATCTTCCTCCCTGTGTTCTTTCCTAAACCGTACAGGTCTGAGGAAGAACGGATATGGCAGGCTCTGGATTTCAGATGGGCCCCAGCCTACTACATCAATACGACGAGGCCATTCTGGAAGTCGACACAGCTCTTTGTCGCTGTAGCAGACCAGATGAAGGGATCCCTAGTCTCCACCCAGTGGATCACCGCCTGCATCAAGTGCTGCTACGAGCAGGCGAACGCACCGCTCCCAGGGCCCATCTCGGCACACTCAACTCCCAGGGCCCATCTCGG